>JARUHQ010000029.1:0-392806 GCA_029955515.1 Chrysomela aeneicollis | reverse complement strand
GATAAACTGAGTCAGTAGTTGAACCTTCAAAATCGTTAATCAGACCCTTAATATTGTCTAGCGATGCTTGAATTTCCACAGCTTCGGTTTCAAATGAGTAGTCAGGATCAACCAGTTCATCTTGATTACGCTTCAACATAGCTTTAGCAAGTATTTTTCTTTTCTCATTCATGTCCCTATTAGTAACAATTCCTCGGATTCTTAATTCATAGTTCAGTTCATTGACTAACAAGTGCCTGGCCTTTACCGCTTCCATTTTCAAAAATTTTTTTTTCAGAAAGAATATTTATCCAAAATTATTTATTTAAATGAGGACTGACAGCGTGTCAGAATTCCTCAGGGAAAAATTATAACCTCTATAAGGTACTCACACAGTATGCAATGTCTATGATTCAGATTAAAATTCAAAATCGAATTCAAAAAATTTCAAAAATTTAAAGAAATGTAAACATTTGTCTAATGCTTACGCAAAAATTATACTGAAATTCTGACTATATCAGAAAAATTAATAACCTTGTAAGGTATTCCACCCTGTATACAAGTATCAAAATCCTCAAAATTGACTAACTGTTTCAAACAGCTGTCACCAAAACCCAAAAAAATTTAATTGAAATCTTATTGAAAATTCAATTGAAATCTCATTATAATTTCAATAAATGGACCACCATAAATCCCAAAAAAATAAATTCAAAATAATGAAACTATAGCAGTTTCAATCTTAAAATTTTTTTGGTTCACCCTGTACATGGCGAAAGGAAATCTTTGAGTAAGAAATATACCATCAAAACATAATCAATTTAAAATCAAAGTTATCATAATAACCTACCAGATCAAATACAACCTATAGTTCCAAATGAGTTCACAAAGTGTTCTTTCAGAAATAAAATATTTATTTTTAACTCAACACAGTCATTCGGGCCCCACGTTTATGGGCTCCACTTTCTTGTAACCAACTTTTGACAATTTTCCTATATATGTTAAAGTGAATAATTAATTATTCTAAAAATTGATTATCAAGGCACCGGCAGCTTTTCATCTGGTGAGCTGTGATCATGAATTCAAATCTATGTTGAGAAAATAGGGCGCCACTTAGTTTGTACCAGATATGAAACCAAGAAATATAAAGATCAAAAATTCAATTACACTCCTGTAAGAGAAATTAATAAGACACACTGTGTGAACTCAATTGTGGTTTAATTATATTGTTTGCAAAACCCAGATGTACATTAATATGTAATCTCTATGACACACAAAATCCCAAAGGTAAAAAAATAAATCATATCATTCATAGTTCCTTACATGAAACGAGAATGTGAGTTCCCGTTATAGATCTATACTGGGCGAACATTTTGTATATCCTAGTTTAAAGGTAAATACTTATGAATAGCTATGTAATCTGGTGTATATCAAATTCGGTTGAAAAGTTGATGGTATCTAATAGTTATAGATGGTAACTTCAAAAACTAAAAATAAAATATGGCAACGTTACTCTTACTCCCTCTCATGACAGTGGAACCTGAACCATTATGAAGGGGCCCCTCAGCCACTTCGAAGCTGACTTAGCAGACTAGGTTGTCCCAGCAGATTGACCAGCAGAGTTGATTTCGGATCTTTCAATTGCAAAGACAGCGGGGACAGCAGCAGGGGTTGCAGCAAAGGGTCGGCCCCATAAGCCCGCAGTCTAGCAGAAGGGAGGTCAGGCCAGCAAATCACGATGCCAATCAGCGATGTATGCCCGGTGTCAGGCGATGAAATCCATATCTCAACCCAAAAAAATAATCCAGTCCCAGACGTCCCAGAAATACAAGATGGAGGTTCTGGTGGGGTAACCAAAGAGGCCCACAAATCTGCCGAAAAACACCATACATATCACCACCTGATATCTCAATCGAAAGCTCTTTCGATTCTCAACAAAATCCACCACTTACCCCTGAACTCAGGACGGGCCTCACTCTCGAAGATGTCACGTTCAAAATGTTTCTGCCTCATGTCACAGCAGTCAGCTAACCACAATGGTGCCAGCGGAAATAAAAAAATGGAACATCGACGCATTTCTTTCTGGAAGGTTCGATTCCTGCGCCTTCTAGAATTTTACGGCCTAAACCCTATTCAAAAAAAACCTAAATACCGCTGCGCATCATGACAGCAGGAAGCGTTGGTCACGTGATGGTCATCCGAATCTCTGATTGGTCAGCTTCGCCCATACTGCACGATCTATCCCGACATGCGAAACTTAAATCCACAACCAAAAGGACCACGGAACAAATCAGTACTTAGCCCGCTTAGTACAACCACAGAGAATCGTACCTAACCGTACTGTCATCTCACTCCGACTCCAACACAACCAATGGAACCACCTACACCGCTGCACTTGTCAGGCACGCTAAATGACAAGAGATAACCCCTTCATTCCAATCAGGTGTCACTGTCAAGGGTGTCAACTCTTAACCAAAATATAAACAATACAATCAATATATTACTGATAGTATGATAATTAGTTTTATCATCAATATCAATCGAATGCACCTGAGGCCACAATTCAGGGTAAGTAGCGAATATTCTTCTTCATTCTTAAATTACTCTTTGACGCAAAATGAATCACCATTCAACACCTATTTTGTGTTTACCATTGAATTTGTTCTCTTTCAGGTAGAACCAGTAAATTCAAGATACAGTGTGTTCTAAAAGCTGAGCCGTGTCATACTCTGAACTATTCAAGACAGGATACCTAGAATATTGCAGTGTCATGTAATTTGTACTGAATAAAATCATTACATACAGTGTGAGTGCTTATTTCTATTTGCTGAGAATTGAAAGGTATCAGCCAAACATTTGGCATTGAATGAACTTCACCTATTCACAGTCCAGTAACTGAAAATTTGGAAAAAAAGGTAAATTTTCACGTTACAATGAATAGTTCTACTACTAAACTCCGACTTGTTTTTGATGCTTCATGTAAGGCATCAAACGGAGTATCACTCTATGACACCTTGTTTGTTGAACCTAAACTTCAGAAAGATATTTTTAATATACTCTCTAATATTCGTATCCACCCTGTTGCCCTGACCGCTGATATTCGTCAGATGTACCGCCAAATATTGGTGATAAACTCTCACAGGAAGTATCAAAACATATTATGGAGGTTTTCTCCAGATGAACCCGTACAGGAGTATATTCTCAATACTGTCACCTACGGTGTCACGTCTGCCCCTTACCTTGCTCTCAAAACCTTACTGCAATTAGCTGCTGGTGGATTCGTTCTCCACAAGTGGGTCACAAACCCCACTTTATTAGTCGAAACCGATATTGAAGTGTCCTCAAACATTGAAACAATAAGAGGTATAGTTATGGAAATCATCCATGCTCAGAGTGGTCCAAAATTGAATCAAAACGAAAATAATACAATAAATTATTGTGTGGTCGACCGACTTTGAGTTCTTATTTTCGTTTTGAATAAGAGGTATATTTTCTATTTGTGCCCTATTTTCGAAAAATCAAATTGTCATATATCTATTCAACAGATGAAAAGTTTAAACGTCAAGTCCTGAGAAAGTTGTCCATTGTCCATTTTAAACTGGAGCAGTTGGCTGAGGATATTTTTATAATAGCCCCGAAAGAACCGGAAGTACCTGCCTCTTCCTCAATATTTTTGAAATGTAACTTCCCACTCTCAACTGTAGATGAACTTCAAATTTTCGAAACTTTGTGGCCTACTTTAAAACCAAAATTGAAATAAAAACAAAAATAACACAATGTGCTGAGGGCAGCTGTTCGCCGGAGAACAGATAAGTGGATTTGGTGCCTGAAAGGTAAACAGAACTCAAGTTTCAAGGGCGCCACTAAATTTACTATTGAAGAGATATTCAACCTGGATAATTGAGACAACCAAGTAGTTGAAAATGTCAAGGTGATGTTGACCTGAAAATAAAAAAAAACACAATATACTAATTCACTATATTGTCCTGGTACACAGATAAATGAATAAAAATACTTAATCAAAAAAGATTTCAGCAACCGCTAAAACGGACCTTCCCTAATATAACAAATTCAATATTTCTTGATGACACATTCTAGCAAGGTTCCTGCAACATTACATATAAACTGAATGAAAGTTATTTTTTTTATATTGTGAATGTAATGATTCCAGTAAGGTTACTGCAATATAACATGTAAAGTATATGAAAACTAAATATTAAATATTCCTACTACCACCTTGTTGCAATATAGCGTGACTACTTAATAGAAAAGTATGTGGTGAAGCCTATTGAAACCTTGAAAATAAAATCACAAAATACCAAATTTCGATGAAAATCCTCATACACTGATGGGAATTTTCCTCGGAAGATGTACCAACTTGATAAACAATATCAGAGATGATAATAACGCACAAATGAATCCATATATTCTGCGAGCTCTTCTTGGCAAACTAACTGGCAGAACTCTCATTTTGATAGGTTCTTGCACTGAACTAAAAACATGGGCAGAAATTGAAAGTGCTCTGATACTGAGTTTTCAAGATCAAAGAAATGTTGATTGTCTAGTTTGATACGAAAGAAAATTCTTTCAGCCCTTAGCTCCAAGAATATTGAGCATGAGATTCCAGAGGGGTGAATTCTTTGGATTATTCTTCTGTAGATGATTTTTATAGCTAACAGAATGAATTTTATATTGTGTCAAGTGAAGTTGAGCGCCAGTCTATTTATTATTGTAAAAAAAAAATAGACAAAAAAATTACAAAAGACAATAATCAAAAACTTTCAGAACTCTCTCCTGAGTTAGAGCAATAAAACAAGAGATTCAAAAAAAAAATATATATTCTATAACATAAGTTGGTGAGGCAATGTGACAAATTGGGGTTTTACAAAAACTAACTGATCTCTATTCCGCGAGTTTGATCGTATACGTTACTACAGCTCTATACTTGCGGCAACCACTAGGATTTTTAGAGATGTCCTGTTAAAGATGCCTGCAGCTCTATAGTCTCGATGGATTGCAGAGATGACCTGCTCAGCTCTGAGGTAGGTCGATACAACTGTTTCAGCACTGAAACATCTGCCAGGAACCCAGATTTTCCAGCATCTCCCAATACTTTCCAAAGTTCAGGCTCTCAGTATAGCTGTGTTTGTTGGATGCCAATCACTCGATCGAAGACATCTTAACTCACTCACACATCCCATCCAAGAAAACTTATGTTCTCAAAATTTTTTCTGGAGAAAAGGGAACGAAAATTCCTCTATAAGAAAACAATGGCTCTCTCGATCAGAATTCGTGAGGAAGAGAGCGAGCCTCCTTGCTTCAACCGTGAAGAAGCTCCTGCTGGTCACCTGACTGATTTTGCTCAATTTCATTGGTCCAACAGGTTTAACGGACATATCCCGTATTACCATTTCGCGAATTAGACTTCACGCAGGAGTCTATGTTATCTATTATTTTAATATATCTATTCATCAATAGAGGTCGATACGGAATATTTGCAGAAATGGTAATTAAAGCGTTCTTTTTAATAATCTATCATTCACTGAATATCACAACAGGCGATTTACAATTCTCAGAGATGACTCTGCTGATATTGTAGTGTTGTGTTGTTATTTACTCAAAATCTTGATATTTTGAACAATAAACAGTAAATGATTAATTAAATATAAATATTGAACATAAACCAGATAGTAACGAATTATATTTCGTTACACATCCCCTCTTCTCCAGAAAAAAAATTGAGAACCCGCGGTTATCAAGTTTTTTCTCAAAAATATGAATATCTGAAATTTAAAGTTGACCAAGAGAACGTAAGTGAAACAAGATGAATGGATTTGAACTCATTGCTATTACTGAATATCGAAAAGTTAAATGAACTACCAAACCACTATGCTGTACATTAACATATATGTGGAAGGTTTATTTACAATAAAGGAAGGAGTAGAACTGTCATACCCCTAGTAAATTATAGTATTTACCACACTGAAAAGAAACCAAAAACTACCACTCTATTTTACATTAATATGTGGTAGGGTAAACCTTGCGAGGACTGGTTCTTCCCATCCAAACAGTAACGCACAGAGGACACCATGAAAACCTGGCCAGGAGGTTCGCTTCGCTGCTAGATGGAAAAGCTGCGCCGTGGAACCATCCATCGACCACTCGCCCCCAGGCTTCCACGGTATCACCTGCAACGCCACTACCCAAACAAAGAGACCAGCAGTATCCCATGATTCACCGGTGGAAATAAACAAAACTGAAAATTATGAAGAAAAAAAAAACCAAATGCCACCTCACTTGGGGTATAAAAGTATACCAACTAAAACGACTGGTGAAGCCAAGTCGGTAAAAAAACTCTAAGGCGGGAGTATTCCTTAATTGAGTACTGTGAACCAATCCTCAAGTGGACAGATCTGCAGAACTCGAAACAAGCACAGTAGTGAGCAACGAACGCTGTGAGTAGTCCCCCGTAGGCAGAATTTACCGGGTTCACCGCTCACCCCCCAATACTTGCCCCTTCTACAAATCTCACCATTGAAGATAGTACAAATGAGCGAGGCCCACACCCACTCAATCAGGTCCCTGTATCAAAAAAAAATGAAGCTACTACCAAAAACCACAAATGCCAATATTGCCCTGAAGAAAAGGAAAATTTTAACTTGAACAACATATAATGAATGGAGTACTCATTCCAGAAAACTCGCTACCCTAATGGACTTTGCCATCTCAAGAAAATATTCAATAATCAAACTACTTAAAAGGAATGACTATCTTCATTCACTAAGTAAAACATGGGCAACAACCAATGAGAATTGAGATTTCCGGAATAGCACAACACTCAAAGACATAACAGATGATGAGAATAAAGAGAGAAAGAATAAAGGGAAATGAAGAGAAATAATATTCTGAATTCAACTAAGACAATTAGCCAAGTTCCAGTGGGTCACTCGATTTCTAATGAATTCTAGAAAATGTGTGCACTCCGAAGCCTAATGCGAGAAGTAGATAATTCTCCACTAGGTCACACATTTCTAGTGAATGCACCAAAAGAAAACCGAATGCTCTCCAAGGCCCACTACCAACTTACCAATAGACTAATCGAAAATTCAGAAAAGAAGTGAAATTCAACTCAAGTTCATCTAACCTAACCTTTCGATTATCGTAGGTCACCCTGTATATGCTAAACAGGATATATGTGCACTCCATATGCTTGGCACTGATCTGATAATCCCACCAAGTCACATACTCCTATTCAACATTACAAAAGTGCACTCCAGAGCCTACCACTAATCGATTTTAACCCTAAAAGACAAAAAAAACCAATACTAGAAGAAATGGACTTGAGTTAAAATAAGAAGTATATAAGAATAGCAAGAAAGAAGATGACTAATAAGACATAGATAAGATAAAAAGAGAAAGATAAGATAAAAAGAGAAAGATAAGATAAAAAGAGAAATGAGAGATCGATGACATTATGATGGTGACTGAAACGCAACTAGATGCCATGTTGAGATATGAAAGATTTAAAGTTATCAGGAAATACCAGAATCTGAAATGTCGTGCGGATTGACTCACAAAAATCAGTTATTATTCAGTATTATAAAACCAATTATAATTTAAGTATCCAAAACTAATCCTAGACATCTGACTCTGAATAAGGATAGAATAGATGTTGTATCAAATACAAGATGTTCATGAGATCTATTTGAAAAGATATCAAACAAGTAGTGTTGAAGACACCTAAAATTTTATCAACTTCGAAATCATGAAATACCCCAATATATTTCCTGATGTGATTTTCAAAAAAAAAATATCTCTTATAATTTACATTCAGTGCACCACATTATTTTGTCATGTCGGATCTTGTCAGCATAAGTTTATCTGATTATGAAACCATAATATATCTAATTTAATTTGATAGTTTCTCAAGAACTCAAAAAAAACCAAAAGTTAGGCCACTAGTAGGTATAGTCTCACTATTTTCCAAGATATGAGATCTTTCACTCAAACAAGATAATTGGAAAATAGCCATAATCTCAAGAAATGGGGTCTTTCACCCAAAAAAAATTTTAATGTGACACATAATACTTGAAAAAAAATATATAGCCATCAGGCAAGTCCAAAAAAATCAATTTTTCAAGCAATGGGGTCTTTCACCCAAAATAAACAAATGTGACACATGATTCTTGAAAAAAATTTAGCCACCAGGCATATCCAAAAGAATTTTCCAAGAAATGGGGTCTTCCACCCAAAAAAAAAATGCATCACATTATACTTGAAAAAAAATAGCCACCAGGCAAATTCAGACATTTTTCAAAACATGGGGTCTTTCACCCAAAAATGATAATGTGTCACATAATGCTTGAAAAAACGAAGGCCACTAGATAAATTTCCAATTTTTTTTTTTTTTTAAGAAATAAATTTGAGTTGAGCCGTAGGCAGTTAACTTGATTAACCGAATGACAAGACCGGATGACAAAATGATGTTCTCTATTACAGACTTCAAATATGTTGCCATTTTGGTCGGACTCTTACCGCCAGGAAGGTCAATTCCTACTGAGCAATTCTCAGGCCGGACTCAGCACAGCCAAAGATGGAATTGATGTTAAGATAGAAAACACAAAGCAATAAAGATATTACGATCTAAAAGATAAATATGATTTCAAGATAAAGATATGATTTCAAAGATAAAGATATGCCAATTTGGTCGGACTCTTACCGCCAGGAAGGTCAATTCCTACTGAGCAATTCTTAGGCCGGACTCAGCACAGCCAAAGATGGAATTGAAATAGATGAGATATTTCAAGGATTATTATCACTTTCACCAGAATCAGAATTATCATCAGAGTCAAGATATGTTGGATCAAGCTTTAAATCTTTGACATGCCAGTTTCCTAGATCAGAACCATTTTCATCTTTCAAGGCATAAACTAATGGAGAAATAACCTTATTCACAATACAAGGAATGAATTTGTTGGCCAATTTTGCCGAAAAATCGTTTGCAGCTTTAGATAAGACATAATTTTTCTTCAAAACTCTATCACCAACTTTATATTTTGTATCTCTCCTTCTGAGATTGTAACATTTGGCATTTTGTTGATATGCTTTGTAAATTCGATCTCGAGTTTTGATGAAAAATTCTGGCAGTTCATGTAGATCAGCAATTCTACTGTTCTTCTCAGATATGGTTACAATATTATTTGCATTCTCTGCAATTTGGCCAAAATAATCACCAGTTACCGGAATATTTCTTCCAAAAGTTAAAAAGGCTGCCGAATAGCCTGTAACATCACTTTTAGCAAGTCGAATAGCTTGTGCAATTTTGAAAATGGACTGATCCCAGTCTTTATGATTGTCTTTGATATAGGATCTAATAGCGGTTACTATAGTTTTATTTTGCCGTTCTGTGGCATTGATCTGCGGATGATATCGGGCATTATACCAAATCTTCTGTACTTTATATTCATTTATGAAAGATTTGAATTCCTTACTTGTAAAAACTGAACCATTATCACACACAAATATCTGTGGGACTCCGTATATCAGAAAAACATGATTCTCTAAAAACTTAACGATTGCCCTGGAAGTAGCCTTTACTAATGGCTGAACTAACACGAATTTTGTGAACCAATCACACACGACTAATAGATATTGGTTTCCATTTTTGGATCTAGGATATGGTCCAAGAAGATCAGCAGATACTAATTGAAAAGGAAAGTTGATGTTTTTATAAGATCCCATTAAACCAGCTTGCGGTAAATTTGACGGTTTACATTTTGCACAAACTGAGCATTTTCTAACATATCTGTGAACATTCCGTCTGAGATTCGGCCAATAATATAACTCTTTCACACGTGCAATAGTTTTAGCTACTCCCAAATGCGCTGCTGTGGCATTGTCGTGATACATTTGTAATACATCATTTCTGTTACCTGTTGGAACCACAATTTTCCACCTAGACAAGTTTCCTATCAGGTCTGAATTATCAAAAACATGTTTATATAAGATATTATTTTCCACTTTGAATGTCGGATAGGAATTTGGATCATCGACAACATTTTTGCACATATCATTATACCACTTATCTGGTATCAACATAGATAAATCTAACACCGCAGTTTCATTTATAGAACGAGAAAGAGCATCTGCTACTACATTTAGAGCTGCACGTCTATGAACTATGTCAAAAGAATATTGAGATAATTTAACTGCCCATCTAGCAAGTCTACCTGCCGGGTTCGACATGTTATTTAACCAAACAAGGGAGGCATGATCAGTTATCACGGTAAAATGAGTGCCTTCAATATAACACCGAAATTTCTCAATACCAAATATCACCGCGAGAAGTTCTTTCTCCGTAGTAGAATATTTGCGTTGGCAGTTATTTAATGTTTTTGATGCATATGCTATAGGATGTTCAATTCCATCTGTTTCCTGATATAAAACTGCTCCCACACCAGTATTTGAGGCATCACAATATATTATGAAAGGTAGTTCAAAATTTGGGCTAGCTAAAACTGGAGCACTAGTGAGAGACTTCTTTATCGATTCAAAAGCTTGATCTGCTTCCTCTGTCCACACAATATGTTGTCCTTTCTTTTGTCCTTTGAGAAGATCGGTTATAGGACTACAAAGGGAAGAAAAATCTTTCAAAAACCTACGATAATACCCAACCATTCCTACTAGTCTTCTAATTTGCGTGGTTGTTTGGGGTTTCTCATAATTCAAAATTCCAGATATTTTAGAATCATCAATTTTAAGGCCGTCTTTACCAACAGTATATCCTAAAAATTCAAGGGAAGATCTACAAAATTGGCATTTCTCCAGGTTAATGGTTAAACCAGCATCAATTAACTTCTGCTTCAGTCTCTCCAAGACATCCAGATGCGTTTCAAAATCAGGGGTTGCCACAATGATATCATCAAGATAATAGAATACGAAGGGTTCAAGAGAAGGGCCAATTACTAAATCCATCAGTCGACACATTGTTTGAGAACTACACGACAATCCAAACGGCATGACTTTAAACTCAAACAAACCTCTACCATAAACAGCAAAGGCAGTTTTAGGGCGAGATGCTTCCTCCAAAGGTATCTGATAAAATGCTTTTTTCAAATCTATTGAGGTTAGGAATCTAGCATCCCTCAACTTGCTCAAAGTGGCATCAATCTGAGTCATAGGATATGAATCCCGAACAGTTACACTATTGACTTTCCTAGAATCTAAGACCACCCTGTATTCGCCCGTTTTCTTCTCGACTAACCACAATGGATTACACCAAGGTGAATTAGATGGTTGTATTATATCCAATTTTATCATATCATCAATCTCCCTATGGAGGTGTTTTTGCATAGCAGGAGATAACGGATATTGTCTTTGTCGAACGGGAGAGGCTGTTCCAGTATCTATACTGTGCTCTAAGATATGAGTTCTACCTAGTCTGTCTTTTGGAGCAATTATCGAAAATGAATCAACTAAATTCTTTAATCTTTCTTTATCTTGAATAGATAACTCTTCTGATGATTGAATACTATTCACAATGCAGATTTCTTTTGCTTGATGAAAATCATAAGAGTCATTACCAAAATTTGCATTTATCTGAAATTCTTTGAGAAAATCTATCCCTAATATCAAAGAATGTTGAACAGAAGGTATAACTAAAAATTTATGGACTCGATATTTCCCTTCAAGATTTATAGGTAAATTCACAAAGCCTAAACAATCTTGTAATTGTCCATCTGCAGTTGTAACTTTAACTGATTCTTCATATTGAATTGTTACTTTCCATTTCCTAAGGAATGAAAAACCACCAAAACCCAAAATAGATGAACAGCTCCCCGAATCTACCAAAGACAATATGTTTTCATCGAAAATACTAAGATAAAGGTAAGGTCGATTGTCGTGAGTTCTCTTAACAAAAATGGGACTAATAGAGTGATTATTCAAAGATATTGTTGACTGAGTTCGAGTGTCTGATTTAGTGAAGAAATTTTTAACAAAATTCAACCAATCTTGCCATTCCTTACTTTTCTTATTTATTGTTGATTTTGCTTGAGAGTGGATTTCTTTGACGAATTTACTTTTTCTGGACTTGAAGAAGTCGTGGCAACGGCGTCCAGATTTCCAGAACCACCTTCTGCGTTTTTTGCTGTACACCTAACACATTTTGGTTTGATGACATTTCTCATGCCACAACCAAAGCAAAATCTAGTCTTTGCTTGGCGACATTCACGGTAAACATGCCCACTTCTCAAACAATTCCAACAATTAGGCGCATTGACAGCCGAAATTTCCCTATTAGTGTTGAACGACTTTCTAAAAGAACTTGTACTTGCAGGTTCGAAACCAGAAGGAAAACTCAAATCAGGTTCTAAAAGATTGGATTTCTTATAGACAGGAGGTTTATAACGTTCAGACCACTCTTTAGACTCTTCTAACTTCTTACATAAGGTATAAAGTTCAGACATTGTCTCAATTTCTCTCAACGCAAGTTGGGTGATATAACAAGGTAGTAAATTTCTTTGAATTTTATTGACCATGTCTTTTTCTGGAGGTTTCACTGTTAGCCTATTAAAAAGTCCTTCCATAGCAGAGATAAATACCAAAACTTTCTCGTTATTTCCCTGAATTCTATTATCAATCTCTCTATTTAAAGATTCATCATAATGATAAGGCAAAAAATGACTTTTTAATTTCATAACCAAATCATCCCAGTCTGTTACTCTAGCTCTGTTATTATTGTACCATGTCCAAGCAAGATCTTTGAATAAATCTCCAGCAGTCATAAATAATTGATCTTTAGAAACATTTCTGGAAATACGGTACGATTCTACTTTTTCTAAAAATGCCATTAGAGATTCTGTTCTCGTGTTGCCACTGAAGAAAATATTCCACTTATATGGAAGAACTGGTTTAGAGAATGAAAATGAATTCGAATCAGAACTCAATGGTGTTGAAGTAGCGAGAGCACCTGGCATTTTATCACTAAAATCAGCCTCTAATTCAATTGATTTAAGATGAACTATCTTTTTAGCAGAATTTTCCTCATCTGTTTCAACTTTCAAATGGTGGATTCTACCAGAAATATGAGTAAGTCTTGATTCAATTCGTTTACGTTCCAGTTCATTCCCAGAAAAAGCTTGTATTTTAGACTCTAAATCACTCAAGGTTTCTTTAATCTCTTTCAGGTCTTGTTCATGACTATAACATTCAGCTAAAGCTCCAGAAAAACTACGGTTTGCAGACTGTTGTCTTAGCAAACCCCTCAAAATTTTCCTACGCTGGTCGACTGAACCAGCGGGTTCAACCCTCCTAATTTTGATCTCATAATTTAGCTCATTTGACAAAAGATGATTTGGCTCCATGATTAAGTTCAAAGAAAACTTTAGCAATGTCTAAACTTTGTTTCAGATAAGTTCTCGACAATGTGTCCACAAAAAATTTGAAATTCAAATGTGCAATGTATCCAAAATATTGAGTGTAAGGTACTTAGAAAATATATCAGATAATATAGAAAGGTAATCGAATTAAATAGATAAGTGAAATTCAGCAAGTATTGAACAATTTATTGCTCTAGCTAGAAAGAGTTCAAAAAAAAACACTCGACACAATATTAGTCACCAATTATAGTTGGGCGCCACGTGATACGAAAGAAAATTCTTTCAGCCCTTAGCTCCAAGAATATTGAGCATGAGATTCCAGAGGGGTGAATTCTTTGGACTATTCTTCTGTAGATGATTTTTATAGCTAACAGAATGAATTTTATATTGTGTCAAGTGAAGTTGAGCGCCAGTCTATTTATTATTGTAAAAAAAAAATAGACAAAAAAATTACAAAAGACAATAATCAAAAACTTTCAGAACTCTCTCCTGAGTTAGAGCAATAAAACAAGAGATGCAAAAAAAATATATATATTCTATAACATAAGTTGGTGAGGCAATGTGACAAATTGGGGTTTTACAAAAACTAACTGATCTCTATTCCGCGAGTTTGATCGTATACGTTACTACAGCTCTATACTTGCGGCAACCACTAGGATTTTTAGAGATGTCCTGTTAAAGATGCCTGCAGCTCTATAGTCTCGATGGATTGCAGAGATGACCTGCTCAGCTCTGAGGTAGGTCGATACAACTGTTTCAGCACTGAAACATCTGCCAGGAACCCAGATTTTCCAGCATCTCCCAATACTTTCCAAAGTTCAGGCTCTCAGTATAGCTGTGTTTGTTGGATGCCAATCACTCGATCGAAGACATCTTAACTCACTCACACATCCCATCCAAGAAAACTTATGTTCTCAAAATTTTTTCTGGAGAAAAGGGAACGAAAATTCCTCTATAAGAAAACAATGGCTCTCTCGATCAGAATTCGTAAGGAAGAGAGCGAGCCTCCTTGCTTCAACCGTGAAGAAGCTCCTGCTGGTCACCTGACTGATTTTGCTCAATTTCATTGGTCCAACAGGTTTAACGGACATATCCCGTATTACCATTTCGCGAATTAGACTTCACGCAGGAGTCTATGTTATCTATTATTTTAATATATCTATTCATCAATAGAGGTCGATACGGAATATTTGCAGAAATGGTAATTAAAGCGTTCTTTTTAATAATCTATCATTCACTGAATATCACAACAGGCGATTTACAATTCTCAGAGATGACTCTGCTGATATTGTAGTGTTGTGTTGTTATTTACTCAAAATCTTGATATTTTGAACAATAAACAGTAAATGATTAATTAAATATAAATATTGAACATAAACCAGATAGTAACGAATTATATTTCGTTACAAGTTCAAGACTTAATTACCTTGAGCCCATTCAGAAATAATTCTCCTTATAATTTTGGCATGCGATGTCAAGACTCTAGAAGCCTTTTGATACCTAAAGTAAATTCTGAAGAAATACAAGCATTAGAAAAGACCATAAAAATAAAAAATTACGATGATTTATCACTTAAACTTTTATTAGAGTTCTTCCTAATCAATTGCAAAACAATATAAGACTTCGAAATCCTGATTCACTAAGAAAAGCCATGTCATTGGTTATTGAAGAGGAATATTTTCTATACAGTGCATCAAAGAGTAATTCTATCAACTCGCAAAAAATGTATAACCCCAGACAAAGATTCTCACCAACAAGCAATAGACAAAACATGCAAAATAAACAACCAACAAATTTATTCATAGGTTAATTTTGATGTCAGTTTGTCACTTGTCAATATTTTAACTATTCTGTGATGTTCATTGTAAGATTACTTTCACTTTTATGTCATCCTTTGAATGGTTAAGATGGTTCCCTGACCCAAGTTCTTGATTTATATTAATTGCTAATTTCATCATGTTAATTTTCAAAATTACCTAACACTAGTGGTCCGCACTTAGTGCGACACTCAAATGTTTCAAATAATTTTTGGATTTTCTTGTTGAATACTTTTCACCATTGGTAAGTCTTGAGGCTAAATTTTTTACATGTGTCCAATTTTTAACTGTAATTTTTCTTCCATTAGATTTATTCTTCTTTTCATAAACTGATGATGAAGAATTGATTCCTCGAAACATGTCCGTTTTAATGTGAGTCTGTTGACTAATGAATAATTTTGGTGGAGATAGACTGCAAGTTTTACCCCCAGTTTTCCTATAATACTCACTTCCACTGTAAGATATGGATCACCTACGTTGGTTTCAATGAAACTACCAACAATGGAATTGAAATTTTAGACGAAATCATAAACAACAAAGTCAACCAAATATTAGTATTCCCTCATATTTACCCTAGACTGCAAACATCACAAGAAAATTATGGAAACCATGAAATAGTTACCGTTGAAATTCTAGAAAAACGAACCCTTGATTTTAGAATTCTTAAGAGACTATACCATTTCTGGCATGCACTTCCATTCAGATATATTGTATAACTCATTCAATAAAGTATATGACGAACATTTTTCAGAACGGAGTCCGAAATTGAATAAATGCACAAAAAGAGTAAATACAAATTCTTATTGTTAGAAACCACCACGAAAGCAAAACCAATCACAGACGAATAAACGAAACTTTAGAAAAAATCAAACAAAATTACTATTGGATAGGAATCAAAGAATCAGTCACAAATTACATAAATTCGTGTGAAATTTGTCAACGCACGAAATACGCTAGAAAAACCCCATATACTCCACTCATGTTAACTGAGACAGCCTCGAAACCCTTTCAGATGGTTCATATTGATATTTTCTTTTACGACAATAAAAACTATCTAACACTTGTCGATTCATTCATAAAATTCGCTCAAGCATTTCGAATAACAAGAAAAACAGCAATTGACGTAAGTAATGCAGTAATAGTATTTTTCATCATTTGGCATCCCAGAAAATTGTATAATTGATGATGACACTGAATTCAACAACGAAACGGTTAAATAAATATTGAATTTACACAAGATCAAAATTCATGTTACCACACCAGCACACCATGAATCAAATAGTATAGTTGAAAGATTCCATTCGACAATTATCGAGCATCTTAGAATTTTAAAAGAAATGTACCCCGAAGAACAAGATGATTTAATCCACTATGCAATTATTGGATATAATAGTTCAATACATAGTGCAACAAATTTTACCCCATTTGAACTCACTTTTGGCCATACCCACTCAAGAAACCCTAACAAAATATTTCTTCCAAATTCATTCTTCACAGACTATGCCGAAAAACATGAAAACAAACTAGAACACGTTTATTCAAAGGTGAAAGAAAATCTAGAAGCAGATAAACAGAAAATCGTTTCCAAATCCAATACACAAGGTGACACGAATTCAGATTTCGCTGTAGGAAAAAGTAGTTTACAAACAGGATCCTTATAGTCGTAATAAAAAGAATAATAAATGTATCGGTCCATTCGAGATAATTGAAACTCTAGATAAGAACAGAGTAGAAATTCAGAATAAGCAAAGTAAGAAAAATGAGGTAATTAATATCAAAGAATTAAAGAAGCCTCCCATTGTTACAGATTCATCACCACGTGCATCTACATCTGCACAAACGGCGAACTAACAAACCCGATACTACATGACCTTGCTGACAATCCCGGACTTCTGACATTGAAACTAGGAAATGCACGAAATAAAATAGACCATTGGTCATTCATACAGATATACGATATCAGTATAGCGTAGATGAAGAATTTGCAGCACTAAGACTGAAATTTCAAATACTCAGATGTAATTGAAAGTAACTTCACTTCAAAATCTAATCGAAAAGATTTCTATGATTCATACAATTTAGCATTTTCGCTAGAAAAAAGAATTTCAATTCAAATTGACCAATTAAATCCAACGTCAAGAGTCAAAACAACTAGAACTAGAATCTTACAATTACAAAGAGCCTTTAATGACACAAAAATTCAATTCATGGATGCTTATAGAGAATTCTTATTTCATGCGTTGATTTCACAAACTATAATGGCTTTCCAAGAAATATACAATATTCTCGAAAAAATCGAAATTGCAATTACATTTTCGAAATTGGATACATTCCATAATTCAATAATAGAATCAGCCGAACTATTTGATGAGATGAAAACGATCAGTTATTTTCTGCAACAAATAAGTTACCATTCGAGCCAACTTTGGAAAACATTCTTACTTATGAGAAAATAATGGAAATCAAATGTTATTCGAAAGCAAATAAAATCGTTTTCATCATAGAAATCCCCATTGTTGAGAATGAGAATTACAATTATTTCCATCTCTATCCATTGCCAACTCTCCAAAACAATCTATACCAAACAATAATACCCCAGTCGAAATTCCTCATCCTTAACGAGCAAAATTACATGTTCATCGACCAAGGATGTCAAGAAGTCTCAGTCGAACAATACCTATGTCACGAATCCAGTCCTGTCAAAGATACTCCAATTATATTACCAACTGTCAACCAATTCCTGTTGTCATGAAATCAATAAAAGTTCAGAAACTCGAAGATAACAAATGGATTTTTGTTTCACCCAAAACTACGCTAGTTATACACAAAAGAGCGGTCAACAAACAGACAATATACCGATTAAAGGAACATTCGTTTTAGAATTCAATTCACAATGCGTTCTAGATATCGGAGACATTCATATAAGAAACTACCAAAATCCACGTAGTGTCTATAAAAACATTGAACTACCGAAATTAAACTTTCGAGCTTCCAGCGATCAAAGATACCATGGAAGCATTTCAACCACTGAAGCTTGACAACTTCAACCTCGAAGAAGTGGAGCATATATCAGCCTCCCTGAACAATCAACAGCAAAGGTTGAAGAATATGTCGAATGAAAAAATTCATTTTGACATAAGCGTTTGGACCATAGTCATCTACATCTTCATGGCCGCCGCAGCAATTGCAGCAGCATACTTCTACTACAGAAGAAACATCCAGTGCAAGACACAACAGAACATACAGGGTGTTGCCGACCAGACAGACAACCCCCTTGCACGAAAACCTGTTGTTGCCCCCAGGATTTCATTCTAAGGGCGGAGGAGTTATGGAACGTCTCATCTTCCCCCTCTACGAGAATCTCCGAGAATCTCAATTCTTCAAGTCAGCACATTTATGCTACAAAACTATTCGCTCTCATTGTTCCGCGCTTTTTCATCTGATACCTTAGTTGAATAAAGTCATATCACGTTTTTTAAAATTTCGTTTTCCACTATAGAACCCAAAATTTCCATCTCCAATTATAGAAACGATTCCACCCGATACAACACGAGTGAACATGTGATAAAAAATAATGAGGCAAAGGAGATTATCGCAAGCAGAGAACGACTCAGAAAGCAATGATGAAATAATTGAAAAAAACAAACCTGCTGAATATATATCCACTCACTTCGAATCACGTTCTAATACTTTGAAAATAAAACAAAATATTAAACAAGTAAATCAGTCATCAGTAAAGCAGCCAGATATTGTGCAATATTTACAAATAACTGCATCTTCATCAGCTTCTACCTCAGCTTCTACCTCGGCTTCTACCTCAGCTTCTACAATATCAGAGCCAACTAGCTGTATGGAGTCGAATGCTGACCAAGAAATAGTAGTTATTGGATCTCAAAATATAAATATTTTAGAAGATATTTCTTTGGTGAACAGTGTCTCAAATCTAGACATGTCAATAGCATCAATCGGTACATCAACAGTCTCGCGAGACAGTTCTCTAGAACTCGTTCTAAGTCAAAATCAACAAGATAGCGACGTTTCGGATTTTCCTTCAGGCGGGATTACCATGCGCCCAGTGATTCTGCCCAAATGCCTATCTCCTGCCTATAAAAATATATTCGCTCAGATATTTCCCATTCTACACTTCATTCCACACCTACCAGGACAGAAATAAATTCAATAAGGAAATTGAATTTCGATCCTTCGCAAAAAAAAATCTATGATTTTTATAAAACATGCGAAAAAATCAAAGAACAGATTTTTAGAAATGAATTCATCAAATCACAATTCGAAAGAGCAATAGACGTCGTCGAAGATGTTCGCGAAAATGTTGTGAGTATAGATAGCGATAATCTCCAGGATACTCTGGTCGCTGATAAACATCCCACCTTCTTTGAAATGATTAAAGAAACGGTCATGAAAAATAGCAAGCGAGAAGGAAACCTCCGGAAAGGCAGTAAATATTCGGATGAGTTAAAACAATTATGCTTGTATGTATTTTTAGTTTCTGGTCGATTAGCTTATGAAACTCTTTACTCTAATATGGAAGGTGGTTTGCCATCTAGAACAACCCTGAATAGAACACTATCAAAATTTGAAAGGTGTTCAGAGGGGTGACTGAACCTACAAAATGTACATTCATTTTTAACAAAATGGAATTACGCACCACATATTTTCATTAGCGAGGATCAAACTGCTATAGCAAAGAGAGTTCGCTATGACCCGGTGACAAATCAACTTTTTGGATATGTCCCTGCGCTCTCAGAAAATAGTTTTCCTAAAACAGAGCAGTTTAAGGCAAATTCCGTTTGGGATATAAAGAATATTATAGACAGTGGAACATTATCCATAAACGCCTATGTCTTTATGGCTCAAGCCTTAGTTGACGGAGCACCAGCTTTCTGCGTTAGTATATTCGTATCGAATAATCAATTCGATGCAGGAGATGTACTTGATAGATGGAAATTTATTATAGAAGAGGCTAAAAAGTATAATATTACGATTGACGGATTTTCGACAGATGGTGATACACGTTGTCTAAAAGCTATGAAAACATTAGCTGGACTTGACAGTGAAAATGGAAACACCCAGGAAACACCATTCTCACCGTATTTTAGGGTAACTTAATCACTTCATTCGAATAATCTACTTTAGTTTAATTAATAATTTTGTAGCTGAAGTATGTCATTGATGATCCTGTTATGATTCAAGATACGGTTCATATTGCTACGAAATTTAAAACACGGCTATCGAAAAATGACTTAATACTACCAATGAGAAAGTATTTTGTTACTAAAGACCATCTGGAGAGTCTCATCAGATATTTCGAAGGATAAACATTTTTTAACCTCTTATGATTTAGAAGGTAAATCGAACATTGATTCGTTTTAATCTTGTTCATAGGGAGATCCACTCGATAAAATAGTATGAGTATTTCCAGCCGTATTTCCATAATAATTTAAATTATTATTGTTTGAAAGTCATTTTTCGTGGCGGAGGAATTCTTCTTCCTGTAGTATTTTTGGTTAATAACCTCTACAATCTTCAAAAGTTGTTATCGAACCTACACTAGTATTGATGTGGTTCTTCCTGATATGTTATAAAACGATTCCGATGGACCTCTCCTATTTCAGTTTAGGTAGACAGATAAATGTCTCGAATATTTTTTCCAAAAGGACAAAATATTAATTATTTTTTCAGGAAAGGATAAGATGAATTTCAAGGCAATTGATAAGCTGAGTAATGAACGTGTAACTGAACTACTGAAAGATAGAAAAGATTGCAATGCGACTCGACGTCTTTTGATAATTACTCGTTATATTTTGGATTCATTCCTAGATAAGTCGATATCAGTGGAATGTAGAGTCTATTATATATGGTATGCTAAATTTTTTTGCGTTTATGGAGAGCATGGATGAAACAGGAAATAAAAAAGAATAAGAAATATAATCTGAAAAACAATTGGTTAACTACAAATGTCTATACATGTATAGAACTGAATGTTCATGGCCTATTACTGATGATAGAAAAATGCAGGAGAAGTAATAACCCAGAAATGTTTGTTCCTTGGTTATTTAGTAGTCAGCCATGCGAGAAGTTTTTCAGACAAACTCGTTCGATGACATCTACGTATGCAACGGTGGTGAACTTCGATATGCTGGATTTGCTCCAAAGAAGGCACAGAATTCAAGCAATCAATAATATAGTCAGTGATTCAGGTAACTTACCTATTATATTATATTTGTGAGAAAAATATCTAAAACAACTATCTCCGCCTATATCGAAGTTGTGCTCGAAGATTTGTTTTTTTTACATCAATTCGAATAAGAAAAACATAAGAAGAAAAACAAGCAAAAGTTCCTTTATTTCCTTTATTGCGATATCCGCAGAATTCCACATGAAATAGGGTTATATTAAGAAAATGTGTTTGAAAATAAGAAGTGTTGATATGGACGAATGTGAATAAAATGAAGTTGAATGTATTTGTTGGAAATATCTTGAATGAAACAAACTGTCTCTATCCTTTGTTTCCACTAACGACTTTGAGGGATGGAGAAACTCTTCTTTTATCGATTTTCCGCTTCAAAATGAACTAGGTTTTTCGACAATTCAATCAAATTTGCGGAATCTCATAAAAATAATCGCAATCGTTCTAACATGAACTAGGCTTTAGGCTCCTCATTATTCCTGCTTAACGTGAATGATCTCGTACTACTGGATATTGCGGATAGATTCACCATTTTTGCAGATGATACCACCACAAATAATGACATTCTCAAGGTCAAGAAGTGGTGTGACGCCGATTAAATGTCCTTTTTTAAAATACATGTTACCACGACAAGGAACCTATTCCTCTTGTAAGTAACCTGTTGTTTTCTACATAAGAAAAAAAGAAAAAACTGACCTATTTACCTATGTGTGTGTATTTTATCAACTCTTTTATATTTGTATCATTTGTTTTATAACTCACAAATTCACTCTATTATACCTATGTAATAATCACAATCCCTATTGTAGTGCCCTGAGGATGACTTTATAAAAGTCGAAACGTCGGCAACAGATACATAGAGGTTTCAGTTGATTTGATCTTTTCCCAACCAACTCTTTTAACTGTCTGGATGCTTCGTTACTACGCTTAACTAGACTTTCAGTTTCATCACTTGACATTAAAATATTCGTGTAATCGGCATATAGTATTATTTTATCAGGAATAGTGCAGAATGTGTTTATATCACTCACAAAAATTATGAAAAATAGTGGCCCCAAGATGGAACCTTGGGGTACTCCTATATCTGATTTTCCAGGGTTTGATTTTACGCCATCGCAGATAACGGTTTGCGTCCGGTTTTTGAGATACGACTTTGCCCATTCGTGGGGCTTTCCTCGAACTCCCATTCCTTCTAATTTCTGTAGTAGCAGGTTTAGATCAATCGTGTCGAAAGCACGGCTCAAGTCATAAAAAAGCCCTAATGTACTTTTTTATCATTTAATGCCCTATAAATGAATTCTAAACAATCAGAAACAGCTGATATAGTGGATTTTTGTTTTCTGAAACCATTTTGAAATGAGGGGAGCAATTTGAACTGCTCCAAATAGTTTGTTAATCTGTCTGAGTACACAGCCCCAAAAATGTTTGCAATTTGACTCTGAACACATACCAGTCTATAGTTTTGAATATCGGAAGAAGATGCTTTATTTTTGAAGATTGGTACGCCTCTGGACTCTTTTATTTCTAGAAAAGTACCTGATAGAAATGATTCATTTACAAGAAATGATAGTGGTTCAGCAATAAATTCTGAAACCGATTTCAGAATTGAACCATTGATATCATATATCTACCCCTGGAGTAGTTTCCATTAATACAGTTTTGATTTCCTCCGGTAGTGTTGGCGTAAGGTAGAAACTCAGATGATATTTATCAATTTTCATGTCATAGTCTGGTAATGGACAGTTCTGAGTTGACCCTAAAAAGTACTTGTTGATATAATTTGCTTTATCATCATTATTCGTTGGATGAATTCCCTGGAAATCAGGGAGTGTATTAAAACTCTTGTTGTGATTTCCTGTATTTTCTTTTATTATCTTCCAACTTTCTTGCACAATATTATTTGAGTTTAAGATTCGATTGTTGTTTTGTTGTTTTTTGTAGCTTTTCACAAGATTTCGATATTTCGTTTTGAAACATTTATATCTCTGCGTATATAATGGATCGTTCAATTCCTTGTTAAGTTTTTCCATCTCGCATAGTAGATTGTGCATCTCTTTAATCTTTGGGGAATACCATTTCTTTTTCGAACAATTGTCTTTTTCATTGGAAAGGCTACATTATAATAGTATAGGAATGTTTTGTGAAATATAGAAAACTGATCATGAAATGACCCTGCATTATATACTTCACAATCTTCTTTAGAAATTAGAGTTTGAAAAATTTCAATATTAGATTGAGACAAATTTCTCTGATATTTATGTTCAACATGTGATTTCTTTTTGGTTTACTATTTTGAAAGTACTATGTGTTATTCGAGTTGGTTCTTTTATGTGATGGTATATATTATATTCAGTCAATAAATTGATCAATGAATTTTTTTGGTTGCTACTTACTAGAAAGTCTACATTATACTTCGGGTTCTGTCTTCATTATTACACATGTAGTTATGCCTGAGAGTATCGTCTCAATTTTTAACGCCAGCCCTGTCCTGCTGTCATTTGTCGACCACCTCTACCTCCACCACTCAGGGCTATTCGAATTCACTTTTGTCCGTAGTATGCGTCGACGCACACACGTTTGCAATATAAGATATAAACGACAAGCAAAAAAGATGGAAATGGAAAGGAAAAATACGAGCAAAGATAGGAAACTGAAAAAGATACTGAAAAGGCTTCTACTGGAGCTACAGTCTTCATCAAGTGAGTATATATAATGGTTTTAAATTGGGAAAATGTTGTAGGCACAACGAAGAAAATGGCGACCATTGTCATATTATAATATTATATCTTGACAACACAAACATAACAAGATATCACTCTCATATGAGATGTGATCGGAGAAAATAAGTCATACCTGCTATCAGGGCATACATATTATGTCCCTGGGGTATATGGTCACATGACTCCATTAACATATTCTCACCGGTTTTCATAGACAGACATCATCGAACATATTGTTATGGCGTTACAAACGAGTACTAAACTAATAGGGTTGTTTTTTACTTAGGCTCCGGAAGCAGCTCAGAGTCTGACTCCGAATATAGTGAAAATGAGTCGCAAAAGAAAAACCAAATCCCCATAAGAGGAAAGGTGAATCAGATCCCGTCTGACGGAAACTTATCCGATGTGAGTGTTGGAAATGTGGTTCCATGTCCGGATGGCGGAATCGTGTCTCAAGGTCCGGAGGTCGGGAATGTGGCTCGAAACCAGGCTGAGGGCAATATTGCTCAAGAAAACGGTACTATAGCTGAAGTAAACAAGTCAGAGCTAAACCCGGAGTTATTGGGTACTATATGCAACAACATACCAGAGGGGCCTATCATACATGAAGAAATTAGCAGTCGATGGACACACTATCTTCATAAAGGTTTAGAGAAGGAAGAAAGAAAGAAAATCATGGAAAAACATCCAGGGTTGAAAAACTGCAGTAGTCTTGAACCCCCTTCACTGAATGCAGACATTCTTAGTTGCATGCCAGAAACCATAGTGAAGCAAGACAACTACCTCATGAAACTGCAACAGCAGCTAGGGAGGGGACTAACAGCAATGGCTGTACCAATCAACAAAATGTTTTGCAAACCAACCAATGAGACAAACCTTCTACTGATAGACCTGGCAGATGCAGGTAGACTCATAACAGATGTTTTCCACGCTATATCATTACATCGCAGATTTTTAATTCTACCCTCCCTTAATCAAAATATCAAAAAAACTGTTGAAGAATTACCCATAGACAAATGGTTATTTGGGGACAACTTTGTTGAGAGGATGAAAAACCTCACAACAACTTAAGAAAAATGCTAGTGAATTAAAGCTGATTAAACCAGCTACAAATTTCAGTAATAATAACTATATATCCAGACCTGGCCCATCGGGTACAGGCTACACAGGGCCCAACAGTCGTTTAAACTACCAGCGCCCGAAGGCAAAGCACAGGCTGAAAAAAGAAGGGAAGGAATGGAGAGACAAGAGAGGGGAGAGGAGCCAGGAGAGAAAGCTATCCACCTTGAGCTTGCTACGGATCTAAGCACTGAATGTTTCAATTTATGCCTGAGATGGTTTGTTTCTCGGCGTGGAAAACCTAGACAAATATTCTCAGATAATGGGAAAAATTACGTTGGGGCTACAAAGGAATTATCAGCTCTTGGTGAGTTTTTGACTCTCAATAATGAAAAATTATCAGAAAAATCTAGCACTGAAGGTATTCAATGGTCATTTATTCCGCCTTATTCACCTCACATGGGTGGAATTTGAGAAGCAGGGGTAAAATCCACAAAGTTTCATTTATATCGGGTCTTCCAAAATGCAAAATTGACATTTGAAGAATTTTACACGGTGGTTGCGCAGATGGAAGCAATTCTGAATTCCAGACCACTATTTCCTTTGTCCTCCAACCCAAACGACCTTACTCACCTTACCCCGGCACACTTCTTGGACGGCAGAGCATTGAATGCTATACCACACCCACGAGTTACAGAAGTTCCTGAAAATAGGCTATCACGATACCAATATCTTCAAAGACTTCAGCAGCACTTTTGGGAGAGGTGGAGTAAAGAGTACGTCAGCGAATTGCAGCAACGCACGAAGTGGAAGTCTACACAGTCTCAGCTGACTTCCGGAACCGTCGTTCTAATCAAGGAAGACGGCGTTCCTCCGATGAATTGGGCAATGGGACGAGTCATCGAGGTCTACCCTGGCAAGGACGGAGTAGCACGAATAGCGACAATCCGTACAAAGGGTGGTGTCATCAAGCGGTTATTTGGCAAAATTTGTCCACTTCCAGTTAACGACGAGGCATTGAAAGTATTTCATACGTTCCAAGGCGGCCGGGATGTTCAGAAAACGAGCAGTCCGCCCCTGTTCTCAAATGACTACGTGGCGAGCGGTGAGACGAGAGAGGGAGCACGGCGACCGGTTGACGGATGCGAAGTAGCGCCAGACGAGAACGATTCACCGAGAGAAACAGTTTAACAACTGCATTTTTATATTTTCGTTTTGGTACATATTTGTTTGAAGTGTTCGACATTGTCTTATGTTATAAATAAATCGAATATACAGTCCACCGAATATACATACCAACATTTGTGGACCTTCGAGCCGGATGGATGTTCAGAAAACGAGCAGTCCGCCCCTGTTCTCGAATGACTACGTGGCGAGCGGTGAGACGAGAGAGGGAGCACGGCAACCGGTTGACGGATGCGAAGTAGCGCCAGACGAGAACGATTCACCGAGAGAAACAGTTTAACAACTGCATTTTTATATTTTCGTTTTGTACATATTTGTTTGAAGTGTTCGACATTGTCTTATGTTATAAATAAATCGAATATACAGTCCACCGAATATACGTACCAACAACTATGTTTGGCATCCACAATAAAAGAGTACATAAGAAGGACAACCAACCAAAGACCTGGGAAAGAAAATAAGCTTATCCTAACCTTTCTGAAACCAATACACTCAGCTTCATCCCAGACGATTAGCCGTTGGGTAAAAACGATGTTAGACATCAGTGGCGTTGATACAACTATTTGCAGTAGCCACAGCACTCGACACGCATCGACCTCAGCAGCGCTTAGGGGTGGAGTTAATTTGGAAGAAATTAGGAGGAGAGCTGGCTGGACCGAAAATTCACAAACATTCAATATTTTTTACATTAAACCCTTGGAAATGAATAAGGACACATTCGCAAGGGGTGTACTAAAAGGTTCAAACTTTAGTTAGGGTTTTCATTTTGAACTATGTGTTGTTTCAATAGCTTAGGTGCTTGAACTAGTTTTGTTCTTATCAAGCTTTATTGAAATTCTTGGAATTACAAATTTCCTTGAAGTTGAGCTTACTCAACCACACCATAACAACTATATCGCTATACTTTGAACATCTACATGTGTAATAATGAAGACAGAACCCGAAGTATAATTGTAAGATCAAATGACTTACCTGGAAATTTGATTATAATTATACGAGGGTTCTGTCGAAATTATTACGAACCCTCCCGAATTGGTTTTTGACCGATTAATGCAAGTTTTCTGAAGATTACGTCTTCGAAACGTCAAGATAATTCATAAATATTCGATTCCCGCCCATTCAGCGATATAGTTGCAATTTCTTTAAACAAGTGAATTCGAATAGCCCTGAGTGGTGGAGGTGGTCGACAAATGACAGCAGGACAGGGCTGGCGTTAAAAAATTTTTTTAGGGGAACTTCGAACGTGGTATGAAGACGATACTCTCAGGCATAACTACATGTGTAATAATTTCGACAGAACCCTCGTATAATTATGATCAAATCTCCAGGTAAGTCATTTGATCTTACAATTAAAGTCTCCACAAATGACATATAAATTATCTCTATCATAAATATCGAACATTAATGACTCCAACTTCATAATGAATGATTGATGATTGGAAATTTCTGGTGTCCTATACACTGTTAGGATATACAGGTATTTTTTTTCTGAAGTTTCATTCTTGCCCCATGTACTAAAATTCACTTTCGGCACTTTTCATTGATATGGGTAGTAGGGAGGGCCTTAGGTTGGAATACCCCCTCCACTCCACTTTTTCATTTCAAGTAGGACGGTATGGAACGTCCCCACTCCTCGTCGGTTCAAGTGCGACGGTATGGACCATCCCCACTCCTCTCCGCCGACCAAACCACGCGGGAAACTACGCTGCATCACTCTGGCGGTATCATGTGGTATTTGGTTTCGGGCCCCTCGGACTTCGGTTCACCCCTTCGTCTCCCCTCGGACCTCTTCGGGCACCATCGAACTCTCATGCTATGTCATCCTTTGACTCGTAGCGCTCTGCGAATACATGACGTCATATATTATTTAAAAAAGTCAGTACAATCGAGATTCGAACCCGCACCAACATTATCGCTTTCGTCCACGCGGTCACTGCAGGATATTTACATTTCTAATAATATTACGATGCTATGTGGAACGCAGTTTGACGGAATCCTGTCTACCCCACTAAGCCTTTAGCGTCTCACCGTCCGACCAATAAGATGCCCACATTTACATGACTCATCGAGGTGAATATATGATTGTGATGGACTGTGGTACATTGATGTCACGTGATATAAGATGACCGTAGGTCATTCGATATTTTCAAATCAGCGGGCGTGGTTGTGAATTTTAAGGTTATGTAGAGATTGTGTACTCTATGTTTATTTGTATTCGAGGTGTGTTAAGGAAATACTTATACCGAACAACAGATACAGATTTATTGATTAGACAAAGTAACAGAAATGTGAAATGGCGGACCCATCCTTGAAAGCCCGTGTAGCTTCAAGGATGGACGTAATGGTACTAATGGTAGTGAGAATGAGAGAGAGATACAGGATGGATATGTGTCTTATATTGGGTTCATCTGTCATCGCTGCTGTCAGCTGTCTAAACGTTGCCTGACGTCTGAACGACAGCTGTCATGGTGGCGTTGTCGTCGGGTTGCAGCTTGACGCCAGTGAAGACGGTGACAAGCAGGGACGCCACAGTTATATGTCCTTTTCCGAAACAGATATTGTTATTTTAGGATTTCACTCTCAGCGTAGAGAACATATGTCGACTGCTTTCGTTGAAGGTGGATTCACTTTCTGATGAGAAGCGATCTATAATTACGTCAGAAAGAATACGACGCGTCAGGGATAAGGTCGAATAAGCAAGCAAATTAATTTTTCGAGTACAAAAACAATGTGTGAGATAGCGATAACCGCTCATATTCAATACCTTCAGGCAATTATCGTTACAGTGTTGTCTTATGTTGCAAAGTATCCGATAT
The DNA here is from genome assembly GCA_029955515.1 of Chrysomela aeneicollis. Lineage (NCBI taxonomy): Eukaryota > Metazoa > Arthropoda > Insecta > Coleoptera > Chrysomelidae > Chrysomela > Chrysomela aeneicollis. Next base: position 363,646 of record JARUHQ010000029.1, on the reverse strand, counting down.
TATAACGTGATGCCTATGTTGCCATTTATAAATGCATCACCTTTGTTCCAGAAATACGCTTCAATATGATTGTTATAAAAATATGTAATGTACAGATTATAGGTTTGTTTTCGAGTACAAAAACAATGTGTGAGATAGCGATAACCGCTCGTATTCAATACCTTCAGGCAATTATCGTTACAGTGTTGTCTTATGTTGCAAAGTATCCGATATTATAACGTGATGTTGCCATTTATAAATGCATCACCTTTGTTCCAGGAATACGCTTCAATATGATTGTTATAAAAATATGTAATGTACAGATTATAGGTAGTATACTTAAAAAAAACGTCGAATCATGTATCCGTTATGCAACAGAGTAGTCGAATATTTCTTACCACATTTCCTCTATTGAATACAGGTGGAAGCTTTAGGCTCCAAACATTCTTATCCGTCAGCAGATGATAGTAGTCACATGAAACCATCAGTGAACCCCCACTCCTTCTTTCTATAATGCCACAGGTGAAATTTTTTCTGAGGTTGGTATAAAATTTTGAATATAGTCTGAGTTATACCCTTCATTCTGTCACAATCAGGTGTCGAGAGCGAATGCTGTTTTGAATTATGGAAAAAATCAAGTTCTTCTATGGTGCGACAGCAGTGAACAGAATCAAACAATTACATGTCAATGACGAGTTCAAGATATTAATCGAACAATGGTATCATGATCAAAATATATCATGCTATATACTATATATCGACGAGAAGCCAACATCTTTTGCTTTGATATCAAGAATGGACTTTGATCCATTGAAGCAACATAGCAATCCAAAAACACTCAATTTAATCTATACGTTGAAGGAACATCGAAGAAAAGGATATGCTGCAAAATTAGTCTTACATATCAAAAAAATTATTCAATTTTCTACTTTTTCATCTAATATCGCATCAGAAACATTGTTTATGAAATGTAAATGTATTAATCATGGGGAAATGAATGGCTGTGTAATGTTTAGATTTCCATAATAAATATATAAAAGTTTTCACGTTTATCATTCACCTTCATCATCCGTATATTCCAATGGAAGATTCATTTGTGGAAGGTATGTCTCGAATTTAGCAGTGATTTTCTCAATTCCTCTGTCACTGATAGTTATTCACTATATTAGTATAATGAATTAATAATATTGTGAGGTTATCCCTGAAGTTGACCACTCCGTAGACACTTATCATGGATACGCTGTTATTTCCAAAAATCATCATTATAATTTTTAGATTATTATTATCATTGACACTAAAGTGAAAATTGATGGAATTATATTCATATTTCAGATAATTGTTTTCTCATGGTGAGTAATTATATCGTTATTCATATCTAAGCCAGTGGAAACTCCCGAGTTATTGTATATTCTGCAAATTATTATATGAGAACAATGACATTACAGTTTTCGGATAAGGCGCAATGATTACTGTGATCAGAATTCGAGCGTCTCCGATCTTGAAATCATTTCATTGCATTCGTGAGATGTGTTAGTGAGAAGAAAAATAGCATGAATAATTGTTTTTACGTAACCTACGTAATGAAAAATGTTACAACTGTTCAATAAGTATTCATGAATACAAATAATCTGCTTCACAAACCTTCTTTACTATCAACTCTAGGCAGGGGAAAAAAAGATGTCAAAGTGTTGTTGTCGGGTGGTATACAATTTTTCACGTAGGAAAGGCACACCTGAATTGAGGTTCAGTGAAGACGGTTGACCTCCTTCACTAGATGCGCACGATGAATTAGCAATTTTATTTGTATCTGTTTATCGCCCAAGGTGAGTGAATATTTTCTGATGAAACTTTTATAAAACCTTGCGTTCTCCTTGCCGAATTAGATTTGTTGAACATATTCTTCGTGGAGATATTTTCAGGAAGGAAGTAATATTTCGTTTACGATCTCAAACATGAAATCAATGGGTGCGTGTAGGATGTTCATTTTTAATCGAATGCTCGGAAACGAACAAATCGAAGAATTGAAAATTTTCGAATCTGTGTATTTGCAGTTAATGTATCACTTTCATTTGAAAATGAAAAAATGAATGACATTTTCATTCAGTTTTTTATAACTAGACGTGTATAAAATGCAAGTTCCTTTTTTCAACATGAAAAATTCATTGATGGATCACCTAACATGTAGTTCATCACTGAAAAGAGGAATGTCCACCCCTATATTGAAAAAATATATATGGGAGTAATAATTATATACTAGAGAATAAAATTATATACTAGAGAATAAAATTATAAATCTGTGTACATGGTGCAGTATTGTCATTATTTTTGATAATTTCTCCAAAATAGAAAGTTAGTTCTTTCATTATTGTTTAAAATGAATTGATTTTCTCTTTATCATTAGTTAGTTCAATGTTCAGATATAACGGAATCAAAAAAATTCAGTGAGACAATTATATATTCAGGGTGGAGATCATTTTTACTGAAACAAACTATCTTAACCAGACTGCTTCATTTGCTTTGAAGGTAATCAATGAATTTTATCGAGTTGATTGACTACCATCAAGGAGGATGATGCTCTTTGACTCATCTTTATTGATGTGATGATCTAAAAGTTAATTTGCCGGTTTTGATAATGCTTATTGATATGGTTTTTCCTTCTGTTTCTTGATTCAAAATATTATTATTGTCTGATGATGGCTGTTGAGCTGAAATTATAGTCAAAATAAAGTTGTTCTTCTGTTTATTTTATTATGTGGTCGACCGACTTTAGGTTTTTATTTTTGATTGAATTTTATTGTCATTCACAACGAGCGTGCAGGATATAAATCTTCATCAATAATGTTATTAAAAGAATGAATTCCATATTCAGAAAACTACTTGAAGGATGTAGTTGGTTCAGTTAATCTAAGGAGGAAAGAAATGTTTACAGTGTATGAATAAAAATTAGTGATATTTGTTTTTACTACTGAGACTATAGTAGGTAGTGTTTAGTTTTCAGTGGACGAAACTGAAGAAATCAATGAATTTCATATTCAGAAAACTACTTGAAGGATGTAGTTGGTTCAGTTAATCTGAGGAGGAAATAAATGTTTACAGTGTATGAATAAAAATTAGTGATATTTGTTTTTATTACTGAGACTATAGTAGGTAGTGTTCAGTTTTGAGTGGACGAAACTGAAGAAATCAACGAATTCCATATCATAAAAAACACTTGCATGAAAGATTAGATGGGTTTAGTTGTTTCGCGGTGGAAATAATGTTCATAATATTCGGTACTCTTGCTGAAAAGACAATATTCAAGTGTACATATCCCAATTATAGATAAATTCATGTGAAAGTAGTAAGAGATATTTACAAAAAACTAATTTCAGAGAAAGTTCCCATCATGAAGTTGATAATGAAATAAATTTCCAAAAAAATTTTTCAGGTTTCCCAACTTAAGGAAACAGAAAATGATTTCAGTACATCATTGTAATCCTTGTTATGAACTTGAGTATCACGATATATTCGAAAAGAATAGGTTTAACTTTTGTGAGACTTGACATTTTGATTGAAGAATTGAAATTGATGGAGTATTTCACTAGTTTCCAAACCACCCTTGAGGTATAGTGATCAGCTCGTTTTTTTTTATTGTGGTTTCCCCCATTAGATCAAATAAATAAATATTTATTCTATCTATTGAGGCATATTCCACATCACGGTACTAAATAACAATTTTCCAATCAATATATCAATTCTTATTACAGCAGTTATTCCTATTCTTTATAATAAGTTTTTTCTTTAAATTTCCATTCTGTTTTCTAAGTTTTTTTATTAATTTTCGATATTTTATATTCTTCGATCTATATAAATTCAATTTTAAACGATATTTATGATTCATGGCATCATTCTCTAGATTTTACGACTCTAAATTATTTAGAAAAGAATCACAAGTTGTGAGATTTTTTTGAATTTCAGAATTTTTCATTTCGAGAGATTTTATCTTATCTGAATCAGAATTTATTCTCAAATTTAAATCATCAATTTGGGATTGTATCACTCCCCACTTAACTGAACAATTGAATTTTAGTTTATCATAGTTTATTTTCAAATAGGTCTTTTCCAAATCAACAGTAAAAGTCTTATTTTCGATGCATCCTTCCAAATAAAATTTAAGATCTTGTATCTCAGCTGATTTCAAGCTAACATTTTTTTCGAATTTTTGCACTTTCTCGAAACAATTTGCCTTTTCAAAATAACACTGATTTCGGTCAATCTTCAAATCCTTACACCATGAATCACAATTCTTTTCCTCATTATATAAATTCACAACTCCAAACAATAGAAAAAATAAAATGATTGCGATGATGGGAGACATTTTTAGAATATTCTTCACTCAAAGACTATCGCGAGTAGAATGAATACAGCATGTTTCCAACTAATAATTCATTTTTTTCTGTCGACATCAACATAATCTCGCCTTTCAGGTAATTCCAAGTAAATCGAAAAAAACGAATAAGATTATATCATGAAACAAAACGAACGTATAAGTTCATCGACTTTTAGGATATGCTCATTCAGCGATATAATTGAGAAAACAAAGGCTAATGGAATAATCCTCAGTTAGAAAAAATGATATAATTATACCAATTCTTTGAATTGATGTAATAACTACATTTCGTAGTATTCCTTATAAAGTAGGTAGATAATTTACGAAATGACCCTGTTTCAGTTTTTTCAACTTTTACATTATTTCAAATAATTTGTTGATCCGTTAATGATATATGTTGTTCAATGATCAATTGTTTTATATCTATCAAGGTCTTGAAACGTTATTTTCTTATGTTTCCACTTGTTGGCAGCTCTTCGTCGGAAGCACTCGGGCATGGGTTTATCTGACTTCTAATTTTAATCTAGTTCTTGAATATTATCAACTAATATATATATTTTTTTTAAATATTGAAATGGAATGGACGCCACTGATTCTTTTTGGACAACTGTTAGCCTAGGAAAAATCAGAAACCTGTTCAATATGTCACTAGAGAGATGTCAAAGAAAATCAGGAAAACTCCATAAATATACACTACTTTAATCAAAATGAAACATGTTTTGAATTATACATTGGAAATAAATATATACTTATAATGAATATGTAGGTACCTCAATTCCGCTCAGACTTTATCATGTGAAATGTTCCTCCTATATATTGAAACCAAATGCTTATCATTTGATACTTCGAACATAAGTTATATACTTTCTAGAATAAATGAGGACCAGATAAATTCTATATGTTCCTAATAATCATGAAAATCATATGAACCTTATATGTTGATTCAAACACAAACTCAGTGTAATATTCCACAAATATATGAAAATCAGATAAAAGCTCTATAGCCTACATAAACCCATTTTGAAAGAGATAAGTTGTATAGTGAAGTATTCTGGTCATATAAAAATGTTTCTAAAAATTCATGAATTTTTGGGAACTTATATAATGGTGGTTAAATCTCTATGGAAATTATTATGGATTTCAAATAGGGCTTGAACATGCAATCATCATTAATTTCAAAATTAAATCACAGTGGAAATCAGAATATTCAACAATAGGTACCTACAAAAAAAAAACTTATACTAAAAAAAACCTGGATTATCATTATTCCTATATCCTGGTGACTGAGCTAGTGATCCTCAATGATGGCCCCTATCAGTGGATCTCTCCTATCAGTGGATCTCTTGAGGCAGAGAAGCCCCCTGGAGTAGAGACGAGTAGAAAGGAACCTGGTCCGGTTTCTGCAGCATCTCGACGAATGTCGAAGAAGACAGAGCTCCAAATAAAACCCTATGGATCGAAAAGTAGGGTATCAAAACCCGTTTTCGATTCCCATCGTGAAAAATAACTACTCACCTCTGTTTCATAGAGGGTTTCGATTCGACCACAAATTTCCTGGGCCCCACAGTGCTGGAAGGTACATCGGGCAGATATGGCGTACCGCCTGGAACAGTCTCGCCCTCGCTTCCTCTACTTCGTTCCCCGGATTGCCGGAACCACCGATCACCAAGAAAACTATCAAAAACTAGCCAGCGCCAAGTGTAGGTCACCAAAGCCCCCTCGAATCTCCTCCCGAACTCCATGCTCTCTTTCCTCAAAAAAATGAATCCCCACTCAAGAACGAACTCGGTTTTTTTTTTATCTCTTTCCGTCTTCTCACACCTCGCGTTCTCGATCATCTTTATTGAAGTCAATTCATGTCATTGTCATTGATGAACCAACAGGTGGTATTAAATCCAATTACAGTTGGCAATACGAAAACCACGACCAAGCGAACTTTAAAACAGAGGGACTGAAATGGTAGTGTCTACCATGTCTACTCGGATGATAAATACGGAACGAAGAAAACAAAAGAGGGAAGAGCCATTATTTAACCTCAAAAGTGTGACAGTCATAATATAAACATCGAAACTATACCATCAAGCTCAGTCATACAAACCAGGTAGAATTTGTGAAATTAAACAACTAATCTCACCGAAAACTATTGGATCCCTAAGTACAATATTTACATATGAACACTGGAGGTATGTATTGCTTTAAATCTTCGCCATTCTTCGTTTGTTCTTTGATTACTCTAAAGAATATTATGATGACTCTTTTCTATTTTCAGGATAAACCTTTGACTGAAAGGCAGTTGCAATTGAGTAAGGGCTAAAGCAAAGTTAAAGGGCGATATATCTATTCATATCAGGACATGAACAAGGTTAGTCTTGTTAAAATAAGTCTGAGTTGTTTTCCAAACAATGATGAAATGTTATCTCTGTCTCAGGATACAAGGCAGTAGAGTTTCCTATGTGGTACAAGATGGGACGACGTGATATACAGAGTGTTTAGAATAATGTGATTCTGAACTGTTAGAAATGTTACTGAATAAATATGCCTACACATGGAATTGTATGGTAATGAATGTTTTTACTTGTACCTCCATATAAAATAACCTGAAAATGGTAACGTCATTTCTATATAGGTTGTATTGGCGAATGAAAACGTTACACTATCCCCCTCCCAAAAAAAAATAAAAAAAGGCTATCTTGATAGTCTTTTTTTTTTAAACCTAATGTTAACACTACTTCTAACTTTACCAGAATGACGAATAGAAATATATACAATCCATTGAGTGAACAGTATGTTGTACAAACTACTTTTATGTTGTGGCTTGATATCTACGCGTATCAAACGCCCTATATAAGGGTACAAAATTGGTAAGTCTCAATCCGGTCAAATGTCATAATCAGAATTTGTCTTCCACAACACAAAATGTATATTCATTTCCACCCACTTAATGGATATATTCTGTAGTTTTGGACGGCAGAAACATTTTTAAATGGCAAAAAAAAAAATTCCATTCCTAAAATTTATCTCGCGAGATACAGGGCACAGAGCAAACATATATTAATGAATATCACTAGTTTCAGGGTAGTCTTAATATTATGGAAATTTCACTAATTTCAGGGGAAATTTTATACAGGTAAATTGTGAAATATAGGGTTTGTTTTTCCATGCGCATGGATTGGGAATCAAAATGATAATTAAAAACTAATAGGGGAAGGTGCAATACAGTAAATATGTTTCAACATACTGTATGCTAGAACTTAGCGGTAAAAGAACATTTTAATTAGAAAGATTTGAGGAAGTTTCCTCATCAGAAGTTTCATCAGGTGGATCGGAACTACAAAAGGCTTTTAAATCCTTTATGTGCCATTTCCCGACTTTTGAACCTGAATCCAGATCTTCCAAGTCATAAACCAAACGCGAGCATTTCTTTCGCACTACCGAGGAAATGTATCTGGGGGCAAGCTTAGCCGCGAATGAATCACCCTTGTTTGATTTGGCCTTATTTCGTCGCCAAACAGTATCTCCCACAAAGAACTCGACGTCTCTTTTACGTAGGTTATAGGTATTTGTATTCTTTTGATATGCCATGTGGAGCTTTCTACGTACGTTATCGAAAATATTTTTCAAACCTTTTAGGTTGGCTGCATATGTATTACGATCTCCAGGCGTAATTTCCATATCCGTATCGTAAAAAACATCATTATAAAAGTTACCTGAAATTGGTACATGTCTTCCAAAGACAAGGTATGCAGGTGTATACCCAGTAATTTCGTGTTTAGCGGTGTTCATAGCCTGACGTATTTTAGAAATTTCTAGATCCCAGTCACGGTGATCGTCAATATAGCTACGTATCGCTGTTTCAATCGTACGATTGTTTCGCTCAACAAAATTACATTGCGGTGAGTACACTGCGTTATACCAAATTTTCTGAATTTCATATCTTTCGCACAACCTTCTAAAATTTTTACTTGTAAATTGTACGCCATTGTCACATATGACATATTGGGGTACACCGAATGTCAAAAACACCTCATTCTCCAAAATTCTCTCTACTAAATATGCTTTTGCATCTTTCAACGGAAATATAAGATTATACTTAGAGAACCAATCTGAAATTACTAAAATCCATTTGTTTTGCTTTTTTGAAGGTGGTAAAGGTCCTATCAAATCTATTCCAATTACTTGAAATGGCCAGTTTACCTCTTTTTCTCTTCCCATTTGACCCATACGTCCCGCGTTAGGCATTTTTTGAGCACCGCAAACTTGGCATGATTTTACGTATTTTAATATATCGTGGCGCATTTTTGGCCAATAAAAATTTTCTTGAATCCGGTGAAGAGTTTTATAAAATCCAAAGTGGGCGCACAGTGGTGGGTCGTGACAGGACCTTATTACTTCTAGTCTCTGGGGTTTAGGCACCAGGAATTTCCAATCTGATATGTTTGATTTTATAGGTGAGTTGAATGGGACAAATTTAAATACAAAGTCATTCTCGACTTTCCACTGTGGGAACTTACTTGGATGTCTTTTAATATCACTTCGTATTTTATCATAAAATTTATCGATTCTATCAATGTCTATGTTCAAATATGCCATTTCTAAATGTTCTGTACTATCGTAATTAGCCTCGTTTTCTGGTATTATTCTAGAAAGTGCGTCGGGAACTATATTGTTACAACCTTTTTGATAAGCCAAATCGAAAGAGTGTTGACGTAGCTTAACAGCCCATCTTTGGAGTTTACCTGAAGGGTTTTGTAGGTTGTTTAACCAAATTAATGAATAATGATCAACTATAGCTGTGAAACGCGTACCTTCTATGTATGGCCTGAATTTTTCGATACAGAAAAGTAAAGCCAGCAATTCCCTTTCAACTGTAGCATAACCCCTCTCTGATTTTGATAACGTACGACTGGCATATGCTATGACCCGTTCTTCTCCATCTATAAACTGTGTCAGAACCCCCCCTAAACCTGTATTTGATGCGTCACTTTGGATCGTGAATCTCTTTGTAAAATCTGGCTGGGAAAGAATTGGACTACTAACTAAAAGTTGCTTTATCTTGACGAAAGAAGCTTCAGCTGCTTCGTTCCACTTTATAGGTTGATTTTTTTTTCGGCCCTTTAAAAGATCATTAATGGGTGACATTATGCTTGAGAAGTCTTTTATGAAGCGTCGATACCAAGAACAAAGTCCAACGAACCTTTTAATATCCGTAGTTGTTTTAGGACGTGGATAGTTGACCATACTAGCTACTTTTTCTGGGTCGGTTCGTAGAGAATTCGACCCGACAATAAACCCCAAGAATTTTAAATTACTCTTGAAAAACCTGCATTTATCGAGATTGATAGTTAGGTTTGCATCTTGTAGTTTTTCTTTTACTACCTTTAACAAACTGAGGTGTTCTTCGAAAGTTGAACCTGTCACGATAATATCATCTATGTAAGAAAAAATTTTTGGCTCATATTTGGGTCCAAAGATAGCATCTACTAGGCGTTGCTGCGTTTGAGCGGCGTTCAAAAGGCCAAACGGCATGGTTACAAACTGAAACTGTCCCCTACCAACCACGCTGAATGCAGTTTTCTCCCTGGAGTTGGGATCAAGTGGTACTTGCCAAAACGCCTTTCTCAAATCTATCGACGATATGTACTTTGCATCTCTGAGGGAGGCTAGAATTCTTTCTACATTAGGCAGAGGGTAACTATCGTGTTTTGTAATAGAGTTTAATGGGCGACCGTCGAAGCAAAAACGGTATTCGTCGTTTTTTTTCTTCACTAGCAGGACTGGAGAACAGTATGGACTATTCGATGGTTCGATTACATTTAATTTCAACATTTCATCAAGCTCTTTATTTAATATTTGTTGCATATATGGGGAAAGAACGAATGGCCTTTTACGAAACGGTGGGGCATCTCCTGTATCAATAGTTAGAGTTATTTTCTTTGTTCTTCCTAATTTATGTTTGCTATCGATTTCGTCATAACATTTGATAATAGCTTCTGCTTGTGTTCTTTGTTCTGGCGATAGGTCATCAAGAGACTGCAATGTTGGCATCACTACAATGTCGGAACCTTCGACTACGTGTATGTAGTTATTGCCTGATTGAATTTGCCATGATTTATTTTTGAAATCTATTGTTATGTTGAATAATTTTGCAAAATCTACACCGAAAATGAATGCGTGTGGTAAAGAAGGTACTACCAAAGCTTTAAGAACTTGACAGAAATTATCAATTACTATAGGTAAATCTACCAGGCCTTTGATATCTTTTTGTGTACCATCAGCTGTGCTAACATGTTTTTGAGAAGTTGGGTTAATTTTAAGTTTGAATTTTTTCAAAATGTTTAAACCTTCAGCGCCGACCACTGAAGCATTTGCACCGCTATCAAGAAGTACTGTAATGTCTTGATCAATTAACTTGACTCTAATGTAAGGACGGTTATCTAATGGTTTTTCAACGAAAATTGGTAATACGTTACAATTCTTATTTAAACTACTTGACGGTTGCCTAATATTTTCGGTACTATCCACTATCCTATCAAATTTACGTCGATTATAAGTTTTTGAGTGGGAATTTCTTTTCTTACTTTCATCACATTTCACTGAACTCTTTCTCCTATATGTGACCGTTTTATGAATGAGATTTTGCTGGTCACTGTGCAAATCTCTTCTATTTAGTTTTTTGAATTCATGCAAGCAGGACATGTATTTGATTTGACATCTGCCAATCCACATCTAAAACAAAACATTCTTCTCTTAGCTCTGCAATTTTGAAAAAGATGATTAGGAAGCCCACAATTCCAACAAACATTGTTTGAATTTGTATTATTCGAATCTCTTGATGAACCCTGTTCATTATTCCTGTCCCTGTTGTGTTGAAATGATTTTGCATTATTTATTTCTCTATTATGTTGAAATGAATTTGAAAAATTATTTCTGTCTCTATTCTGTTGAAATGAATTGGAAGAATTATTTCTTTCTCTACTTTGTTGAAATGAATTTGAAGAATTATTTCTGTCTCTATTTTGTTGAAATGAATTGGAAGGATTATTTCTTTCTCTACTTTGTTGAAATGAATTTGAAGAATTATTTCTGTCTCTATTTTGTTGAAATGAATTGGAAGGATTATTTCTTTCTCTACTTTGTTGAAATGAATTTGAAGAATTATTTCTGTCTCTATTTTGTTGAAATGAATTGGAAGGATTATTTCTTTCTCTACTTTGTTGAAATGAATTTGAAGAATTATTTCTGTCTCTATTTTGTTGAAATGAATTGGAAGAATTGTTTGCACTATAAGAATTATTTAATGTTTTTCTGGAATTGTTTTGTTGGAAATTAGATGAGTTGTCTTGTATGTTCATGGTGTCTCTTCGATTGTAATTGTGTGATGAAAGTTCTGAAACTTGTATTGTGGTATTACTTCGAGTATTACTCTTATTTTTAATATAATTAGCTTCCTCCAATTTTCTGCAGTAAGAAGAAAATTCCGAAACTGTAGTGATGTCAACCAATGCTAACTGGCTTATAAAATCTGGTAGGAGATTTTGTCTCATATATTTGACCTTAGTTGTTTCTGCAGGGTTTTGGGTAAGCCTACGAAAAAGTGCGTCCATATGTGCGATAAAAATTGTTACAGGTTCACTTTGTTTTTGTTTCCGTTTCTTAACTTGCTCCCAGATATCCTCATCTGCCGTCGTATGGAGAAAATCTCTCTTGAGACAAGAAACAAGTGAAGGCCAGTCGTGAACACTAGGTCTTATGCTGCGGTACCAAACAAAAGCATCATTTTCAAAAAGCTCAACCGCAGATTCAAATATATTCATTTCAGATACTTTCCGAGATTGTGCAAGCTCTGTTATTCTCTCTATAAAATCATAAACCGTCTTAGGATCACCATTAAATTTAATACCCCAACTAGAAATTGGAGCTGTTGTTCTAGGGCAATTGATTATCGGAGGTGCAACATTGATAACTGGAGGGTTTGTAGCGTTACAAGAATTTGTATCTTCTTTTCGGATATTTGCAGTAAGATCAGCTTCTAATGTTAAACACGTTGCAAAACTTTCATTTTGAAATTTCTTTAATTCTTCTACTTTATTTAGAGGTATCAAATTTTCGATTTCTAAAAACTTTTCTATTCTATTAATTCTATTTGTTACATGAATGATCCTTGACATTGTTCGTTGAAATAAATTGTCTTGTGGGTCTCCTATGTCTGCAAAGTCTATAGTATTTGCAGTTATCTGAAGAAATGTATCTGTGATTTCTTTTTGTTCTCTATCACTATCAAAGGGATATGAAGTTAACACTACTGTACTATTTGGCCTCACTTGTTCTTTCTCTAAAAGTTTTCTCAACATTTTTCTCTTATCACTAACTGGACGGGTTGACCTAACTTTTCTGATGGACAGTTCATATTCTAGTTCATAGTCGACTAAGTGGTTGACTTGGAATTTCTCGGGATTCATGTTCCCAATCGGAAATTCAAATTGAGAATTATTAAAAACAAATCAGAGGAAAAAGTTCAGATATATCAAAGCTGTATCACCGCCGCCTCACCCTGTATAACAAATTCTAACCCGGGATTATCTTACTAGTTGAAATGTATTTAGTTCTTGTGCTATATTATATTCAGGGAAAAATAATCATAATATTCCAAAGAGTTTCCAATGAAGAAGAAGAAGCAAACTTGAAAAAGTCTGATCAGTATAGTGTAATGATGCCAAATTTTGTCAATATATTTTATCGTCCAGAAAAACTAATGAATGAATCGTTACGAGTTCGATATCAGGTACCAGCAAATATTCGTTTAAGTGGCCACCTGTTTTTAATATTTATATGGGTCGCTAGGTCGGTCGGCTCGAAAAATAAACAGATTTTATGTTCTCCGGCGATATTTCCTATAAGTACCAAGCTATGTTTATACTCAAGGAAAGTTTTGTTTCATGAAAGAATGTACGAATTAGATGCATTTATTATAATGGCAATGTCGTCTACAGGGATTTTAAAGATTATTAAGAATAATCATATGTTATATTATAATGAGTTTGAAGTATGATATAGAATATAAACATTTTATGAATACGAGGCACAATACGATATACGACTATAGGATGGACTTACCAGCTTGGTGAAACACTTTGGAACTGAAGAATATAGTCTGAATAGAGTCACTCGAAGTCATTGAAGGGAGGATAATTCGAGAAGAGGAAATTGGGGAACCAATAGGAATGTTAGTTTTGTTTACACTTCAAGTTAGCTCGTGTATAATTTATGGGCATAACATCTGCAGCTGTGAAAAGTAATTATTCCATTAACCTTCAACCAACTAATATTTACATTATCTTGAACTCATACCAATGGCAGAAACGAGGAAATATTCTATTTTTAGCAGAAATAGTTTATATTAAATATTCCTAACATGACCACTAATTGAGAATAGTTTACATTTGAAAAAATTGACCTAAATCACTGCCTAGAGTAATCCGGGGGAATGGGAGGTTCCAGTAATTTGCTCATGAAAAGTTCCTATAAAACCTCGGAAATTAGAATCAGAATTCAGAGAACGAGAGCAGTTCCAAGATCCAACAGTTAAGCTCTCAACTCCAGACAATGTTCCTCAGTTCGTAATGTCAGTGCCACCCTCGTAAAGTGTGTTACAATAAGTGAACGTGAATTAGCAGACCAGTGAAAGATGGATTTCCATCAGACAGTTCGGTTTTGGTCCATGTAATAAAAGTCATCTTGTTGTGCCGGTATTCAGTTCAATTCACGTAAGTTCTATAGTTCAGGAAACATCTCGAAAGTTACTATAATTGTGATCAACCACCAAACATGTAAGAAATCTTATTTATATTGCCGACTTTGCCTGTCTAATTGATTTAAATGCTAAATAGATATTTGTACTCTGAGATAAGTGTGTTTATGTCTACATCCACTATTCTTTCTCCTGCATAAATATTCACGAACCCAGTTAAAGAAGAAATATTGTAATCACCCTGTATAGGCCAACTTGAATAAAGCAGGGTGTCATTACAAATGGTGTCAGGTGTGGGGTTCGAATTTTTAATAAGCTGATACACCCTCAGTGGCAAAAGAAAAAATTGTAGACATAAAATAATGAGAAATAATTATTATTATTGAGAACCAAACATCAGAAGGAAATATTTCATCAAATACGATGGCCAAAGATCAGAAAAATGTCATTTTATCCATGCCAATGAATATAGATGCTATCCCAGAGTACAATGGTCAGACCCGTGTTGATGATTTTCTGCATATTATTGAGGAAACAGCAATATTAGCGGGATGGACAGAAAAACAGCAGACAGCGATTACGCGATTAAAATTACGAGGATTAGCCAAACAATTGATTGATTCAGAACCGGATTTACGAGCCACAGCATCCTGGAAGGTCCTAGAAGAAGCGTTACGTAAGCAATTCGGAATAGTTCAACTGCCTGGACAAGCACTTAGGGCATTTATAGAGTGTAAACAACGAAATGGTGAGTCATGCCGACAGTTCCTAGCTCGCTTGAAGATTGCAGGAAATAAGACCGTGACATACACTGCTCGCCCCGAAGACGACCGTTTGATTAAACAAAAATTGGCAGCAGACACTTTGACGCAATTTGTTTTGGGATTGCTCAACCCCATTATGAAAAAAGTGCTTTCTGCAGAGCCTGATACATTGGAAGAGGCAGTGAGAATTGCAGAAAAAGAGGAGACTATTGAAAATCTCACCAGGGCACAGGAAAGGGAATGTAGGATTGTGGAAACAAACACTAACAGGAATAGATCACTGGATTCCAGAAACAATTTGAGATGCTATCGATGCCAAAAAACAGGACACTTTGCAAGAAATTGCAGAGAGAAGCCCAGTGGAAATAATAAGGAAAATGTATGTTTTGGCTGTAGAAGATCGGGACATATAATGAAGTTTTGTCCAGCGAGAAAACCCCAACAAAATCAAGGATATTCACGAGGAACCGGGAGGTTCCCACGCAGAGAAGAAAATACAGAGTGGACTTTAAACCAACAAGCAGCTGCATTCCAACCCCGATATGTAGCTGCCAGCGAAGAAGCACAACAGTAATTCAGAGGACGGCAGAGATACTTAGTTGCACTCCGGAAAGCAGAGAACCCCGAAATATAGCGAAAATTAAAGTTAGAGGTCAGTATTTGACAGCGTTAATTGATTCGGGTGCACAAGTGTCTCTAGTTAAGCCGAGTAATGTGCAGGGGTTGAATATTCAGGAAAATAATGAGATAAGTTTAGTTGATATACAAGGAAGAAAAATCAACGATAATGGAAAGGTGATTATACCTATAGAATTGAGTGAAACAAAGATTATAGAACATGAGTTTATTGTTGTCAGAACAGCAAATTTCAAGGCAGATATGTTGCTGGGATTAGATTTCTTACAGAAATATGGAGCAAAGATAGACTGGGGAAAAGGAAAAATGTATATCCTTGAGGAAGTGATCGAGTTATTTATGGAGAATAACGGAAATAAGTCTGCAATAGACTGGGAAGAAGAAATAATGGTGAGATTGGCTAAAATGGAAAATAGTCTGGTTACTATGAGTGAAGCCTTATTGAGAGCCTTAACTCCTATTGAACCTAAAGGGAATGTTAATTCAATGTCACTTGCAATGGCATCGAATTCATGTGAACAGGTGATTGCAAGCCACCTAGTTCACCAAAGATCTAACACTCCAAAGGATGAATTGGAATCGAAGGAAAGGAAAGCTGCAGTTTCCGAAGGCAATAGAAATAACCAGGAGAGTTTACAGTTGAGTGAAAAATCTGAGAAAAGCCAAAGAATGAATCACAGAAATAGGAGAGATTTTCAGAAATCAGAGCATAGGGCACACAGATGCAACTCTGATGCTGACAAAGAGAATAAAAAGGATCAAGAAGGATATACAGAGATAGACAATGTTTCTACAGGAAGAAAAAGTGAGAAATCAAAACGAGATTTTCATATTGATCACAATAAGCATGAAATATCTTCAATGGAAACTCCGACTTTTCAGAAAAAAGAGGCAATGGCACAAGGATGCACCTCTAATGATGGAGTAGGAGTATATTTCAAAGAGGATATTTATTTACTACCACGGACAGTTACAATTCAACCAGCATTTTTGAAGAAACCAAAGAGAATTGCTACACAGTTTGTGCTGATTGAAACTGAGGACCCTATTAATGGAATTTTAATAGCCCGGTCGATATGTCGAAATAGTGGACAAATTCCAGTAAAGCTGATTAATGTGTTGATACAAAAGAATCAAATAGTAGCTCAAGCCTTTGAAACGGAATGTGAGGAAGAGAAACATTTTAAGAATACAGCGAAAACAATTTGCCAGGTGAGCCTACAGGATACGAAAACAATTTTGGAACAACTTCACTTGTCTGAGCCACAAGGTGATAACCATAAGAGACTTGTTCATCTTATTACAGAATATATTGATATATTCAGAGCACCAACGCAAAAGTTGACATGTACATCGCAAGTTAAGCACAGGATAATAACCGAGGATAATGTGATGCCAATATCTAAACGTCCTTACAGAGTACCTTTTCAACGCAAGCCAATATTAGATAGAGAAATTAAAGATCTCTTAGACAATGGGATCATACGTGAGTCTTCATCACCATGGTCATTTCCAGCAATATTGGTTGAGAAAAAAATGCACCCAGGAGAAGAACCTCAGTTTCGCCTTTGTATAGACTATAGAGAACTGAACGCCATCACAAAAACGGACTTCTTTCCACTACCCAACCTCCAAGAAACCTTGGATCAGCTAACAGGTTCAAGTCTTTTTAGCGTGCTAGATTTAGCAAGTGGATATTTTCAAGTGGAATTGGAACCTAGAGATCAAGAAAAGAGTGCATTCTGTACACCGGATGGCCACTTTGAATTTAATCGCATGGCCATGGGTTTGAAAAATAGTCCAGCAACTTGGCAAAGACTTATGTATACAGTATTAGCCAAACTTACAGGAAATGAATGTCTGGTCTACTTAGATGATGTGATCGTATTTAGCTCATCTGACAGAGGAACATCTTAGCCGATTACGACATGTATTTGATAGAATGAGAGCCAGTAACTTGAAATTCAAGCCTACTAAATGTCAGTTTATGAAAAATGAAGTTAAGTACCTAGGACACATCATTTCAGCTAAAGGATGTCATACAGATCCAGAAAAAACAGAGATAGTTCGTAACTACCCACGACCAGTTACAGTGAAAGAAATAAGAGCATTTTTAGGACTCTGTGGATTCTACCGTAAATTTGTGCCAAGATTTTCTGAGATTGCACAACCTTTAACAAGTCTAACGAAGAAAAACATGCCATTTACTTGGAGAGAGTCACAAGAACAAGCTTTCAATCACTTGAAGCAAGCTCTTATCAGTCCACCTATTCTGAAGTACCCAAACTTTCACAAACAATTCATCGTAAATACTGATGCTTCCAACATTGCCATAAGTGGAATATTGAGTCAGGAGTATGATAATATGGAACATCCTGTATGTTATGCCAGCAGGACATTGAATGCTGCGGAGACTCGTTATTCAACTACGGAGAAGGAATGTCTGGCAGTGATCTGGGCTGTGAAGAAGTACAGGTGTTACTTAACTGGAACTCATTTCACCATCATAACTGACCATCGACCTTTGGTGTATCTATTGACTATAAAAGATGCAAGTTCAAGGCTAGCCAAATGGGCTATGTCCTTGATGGAATACAGCTTTGATATTAAATACCGAGTTGGGAAAGCCAACACTAATGTAGATGCCCTCACTAGATTGAGAGATAATGAACCTATAGGAAAAACAACAGCTGAGATAGCTGTGGTAAATAATGAAGTAGGAGAGGAGTGTCATCCGATGATTTCGACTTTGTGGACAAATGATGAATTGAGTAGATTACAGAAGGAAGACCCTATAATAGCACAACTGATACCACAAATATCTGAAGATGATGAGCAGTATTACTTAAGCCCAGATAACATTTTGTATATAAAAAGGAAGGCAGGAGAACGTAATGATAAGATGTATGCTCCTAAATGCATTGTGAGAGATATTTTGCGAATATATCATGATTCACCTATGTCTGGTCATGCAGGACAAAAGAAAACCTTAGAAGCAATACATCGAGACTTCTTCTGGAGAGGAATGAGACAGGATGTCATAAAGTACTGTAATGCCTGTCATTCTTGCAATTTAAGAAAGAAACATTATCAAGCTCCAGCAGAACTACAGAAAATGCCTGTCCCTTCAGCCACTTTTGGTCGTATTTCCATGGACATAGTGGGACCACTCAACAGAACTAAAGACGGGAATCGTTATATTCTCACAATTATGGAACCAGGCATCCCGAGTGTATTCCTTTGCCAAATATAACAGCCGATACTGTAGCCAGAGCCTTTGTAACGAATATCATAACAAGATATGGAACACCCAGACAATTACTAACAGATTGCGGACAACAGTTTGTATCTAAACTATTTAAGGAGATTTGCAAAATTTTAGAAATCAAGAAGTTACAGACAACACCATATCATCCTGCTACCAACGGAATGATTGAAAGGATGCATAGATCTCTAAAGACTACTTTATCGCACTATGTGACCGAAGATAATGATTCATGGGATAAATGGTTACCATTCGCCACGATGGCTTACAGAAATCACGTACACGAATCAACTAAGGAAACACCATTTTTCCTGATGTATGGCAGAGATATGGAAATGCCGTTGCATTTGATAACGAAACATGATCCTGTTCGTTATGACTTAGACGAAAATTATGCATCTGAAATGGTTCAAAGAATTCAAATGGCACATGAAGTAGCCCGTACTAATTTAGAAATACAAGCGGAAAAACAGGTTCAACGTTTTAATAGAAAAGCAAAACCAATAATTTATAAACTAGGTGATAGTGTGTATCTCTACACACCAGCAGTAAAGGCAGGTCGTCAATTAGCTCACAAATTCTACCCAAAATACTCAGGACCGTATCGAATAATTGAAATAATGGGACCGGTTACATTTAGAATTAAAGAAATAAATGGCAAGAAGGAACATGTTGTACATGCAAATCGATTGAAAAAGTATATAGGATTAGAAGATACTGACAAAGAAAATGAAACACCTATTTTACTACCAACGAAAGAAGAAATCATTACATCAATCGATGATGGGCCAGTTAGGGTTCTTGTACCACCACAAGAATCGAGTAATTCTGATGAGGAAAGTGAGAGTGACGAATCAAGCGATCAAAATGCAGATGAGAATTCTGAAAGTAATCATCAAGGCAGTGACAGCGAGAATAATGAAAATTTCGATGATCAAGAAGATGAACAAGGAGATGTCATTTTAGAAAGAGATGAGACCAGGGATAATTCGAATTCATCAGAGCAGCCTACACAATCACGATATCATACACGATCTCAAGGGCAAGCGAAGGATCATGAATGGGTCCTAAAGAGAGCTTTATAAATATGATTTCTTATTGAGATTTGATCAGTATTGAATTTAAAGACTATTCGTATCTGTAATTTAAAACCTGTCTAATCTATAAATAGTACAACTAAAGTGACAATCGGAAAACTTTAGTGCGCGAGTTTTATTAATTCGAAGAGAACATTCACTCGGAAAAGCTGTTGAAAGTAAATTTCGAACTATTCGGTTGTCTGGAGCTTCACCAATCAATAGAGAGCTCCAAAGGTATTCTAGAGCTTCGAAGGACGGTGTCCTTCAACTCAACCACAACTGACAGTGCATCTGATGCAAAGGAAGTCCGGAGATGTAGTCCAATGACAATCTGAGACTACGTGTCTTTCTTGAGGACAGCAGGAGCTGTTATCATCTCTACAAGACCATCAGCAACTGAGGAGGGGCTTCACTTCATCGTCATCAGGACGGGACCTCAGGGTTCCACTCAAGAAAGCAGACCGCGAGTGAGTGAGTGAGTGAGTGTAGTTTATATTTTTGCACATAATTGTATTGATGATTTTTTTTGTGAGAAACACCTATGTAATTGGTTTTTATTTTCAATTTTAAGAGGGTACACTTTTGAGTGATACTGTATTTCTAATGAGAATTGTTTATTGGAAGGTCGAATTATTGTTTTGTTTATAAGTAGATAACCTTCAGACACTTCAGGAAGATCCATTTAAATCATAGTATAAACAAATCATGTCTCTGTTTAAGTTATAATAGTGAATGAAACTGAGTGGTGTCCTCATTGTTTCATGAATGGGACGATAAAATATACAACGAAATCAATATGTTTGGATATATAATTTCGTCTAAGAGAGATGGGTCGAATGTAATGATGCCAAATTTTGTCAATATATTTTATCGTCCAGAAAAACTAATGAATGAATCGTTACGAGTTCGATATCAGGTACCAGCAAATATTCGTTTAAGTGGCCACCTGTTTTTAATATTTATATGGGTCGCTAGGTCGGTCGGCTCGAAAAATAAACAGATTTTATGTTCTCCGGCGATATTTCCTATAAGTACCAAGCTATGTTTATACTCAAGGAAAGTTTTGTTTCATGAAAGAATGTACGAATTAGATGCATTTATTATAATGGCAATGTCGTCTACAGGGATTTTAAAGATTATTAAGAATAATCATATGTTATATTATAATGAGTTTGAAGTATGATATAGAATATAAACATTTTATGAATACGAGGCACAATACGATATACGACTATAGGATGGACTTACCAGCTTGGTGAAACACTTTGGAACTGAAGAATATAGTCTGAATAGAGTCACTCGAAGTCATTGAAGGGAGGATAATTCGAGAAGAGGAAATTGGGGAACCAATAGGAACGTTAGTTTTGTTTACACTTCAAGTTAGCTCGTGTATAATTTATGGGCATAACATCTGCAGCTGTGAAAAGTAATTATTCCATTAACCTTCAACCAACTAATATTTACATTATCTTGAACTCATACCAATGGCAGAAACGAGGAAATATTCTATTTTTAGCAGAAATAGTTTATATTAAATATTCCTAACATGACCACTAATTGAGAATAGTTTACATTTGAAAAAATTGACCTAAATCACTGCCTAGAGTAATCCGGGGGAATGGGAGGTTCCAGTAATTTGCTCATGAAAAGTTCCTATAAAACCTCGGAAATTAGAATCAGAATTCAGAGAACGAGAGCAGTTCCAAGATCCAACAGTTAAGCTCTCAACTCCAGACAATGTTCCTCAGTTCGTAATGTCAGTGCCACCCTCGTAAAGTGTGTTACAATAAGTGAACGTGAATTAGCAGACCAGTGAAAGATGGATTTCCATCAGACAGTTCGGTTTTGGTCCATGTAATAAAAGTCATCTTGTTGTGCCGGTATTCAGTTCAATTCACGTAAGTTCTATAGTTCAGGAAACATCTCGAAAGTTACTATAATTGTGATCAACCACCAAACATGTAAGAAATCTTATTTATATTGCCGACTTTGCCTGTCTAATTGATTTAAATGCTAAATAGATATTTGTACTCTGAGATAAGTGTGTTTATGTCTACATCCACTATTCTTTCTCCTGCATAAATATTCACGAACCCAGTTAAAGAAGAAATATTGTAATCACCCTGTATAGGCCAACTTGAATAAAGCAGGGTGTCATTACAATAGGTTGCCCTCAAATCATATCACAAAAAAAATTGATACCAAACAAATCTAAGAATTGTTGTTCCAGTGTTCTTTATGCTAAAACGTACTTTTCCTTATTTGTACCTTACTGGAGTGAACTGATAGCACCAGGGAAAAAATATGCTTTTTTTTATACTCCTTAAAAACACACTCACCAAGGTTCTAGACTTTTTGTAACTAATAGAAGGTTTAATGTTGAATGTTATCCTAAAAATATATTATGGAAGTTTTCTCATGTCTTTGAAATCTCTCTTTTTATTTTTATATGAAAAGCCCTTAAAACACAAAAATACCAGTTAGGTGAAAGACAAAAATTTTACACGTTGGGCGCCATTGTGAAACGTTATTTTCTTATGTTTCCACTTGTTGGCAGCTCTTCGTCGGAAGCACTCGGGCATGGGTTTATCTGACTTCTAATTTTAATCTAGTTCTTGAATATTATCAACTAATATATATATTTTTTTTAAATATTGAAATGGAATGGACGCCACTGATTCTTTTTGGACAACTGTTAGCCTAGGAAAAATCAGAAACCTGTTCAATATGTCACTAGAGAGATGTCAAAGAAAATCAGGAAAACTCCATAAATATACACTACTTTAATCAAAATGAAACATGTTTTGAATTATACATTGGAAATAAATATATACTTATAATGAATATGTAGGTACCTCAATTCCGCTCAGACTTTATCATGTGAAATGTTCCTCCTATATATTGAAACCAAATGCTTATCATTTGATACTTCGAACATAAGTTATATACTTTCTAGAATAAATGAGGACCAGATAAATTCTATATGTTCCTAATAATCATGAAAATCATATGAACCTTATATGTTGATTCAAACACAAACTCAGTGTAATATTCCACAAATATATGAAAATCAGATAAAAGCTCTATAGCCTACATAAACCCATTTTGAAAGAGATAAGTTGTATAGTGAAGTATTCTGGTCATATAAAAATGTTTCTAAAAATTCATGAATTTTTGGGAACTTATATAATGGTGGTTAAATCTCTATGGAAATTATTATGGATTTCAAATAGGGCTTGAACATGCAATCATCATTAATTTCAAAATTAAATCACAGTGGAAATCAGAATATTCAACAATAGGTACCTACAAAAAAAAAACTTATACTAAAAAAAACCTGGATTATCATTATTCCTATATCCTGGTGACTGAGCTAGTGATCCTCAATGATGGCCCCTATCAGTGGATCTCTCCTATCAGTGGATCTCTTGAGGCAGAGAAGCCCCCTGGAGTAGAGACGAGTAGAAAGGAACCTGGTCCGGTTTCTGCAGCATCTCGACGAATGTCGAAGAAGACAGAGCTCCAAATAAAACCCTATGGATCGAAAAGTAGGGTATCAAAACCCGTTTTCGATTCCCATCGTGAAAAATAACTACTCACCTCTGTTTCATAGAGGGTTTCGATTCGACCACAAATTTCCTGGGCCCCACAGTGCTGGAAGGTACATCGGGCAGATATGGCGTACCGCCTGGAACAGTCTCGCCCTCGCTTCCTCTACTTCGTTCCCCGGATTGCCGGAACCACCGATCACCAAGAAAACTATCAAAAACTAGCCAGCGCCAAGTGTAGGTCACCAAAGCCCCCTCGAATCTCCTCCCGAACTCCATGCTCTCTTTCCTCAAAAAAATGAATCCCCACTCAAGAACGAACTCGGTTTTTTTTTTATCTCTTTCCGTCTTCTCACACCTCGCGTTCTCGATCATCTTTATTGAAGTCAATTCATGTCATTGTCATTGATGAACCAACAGGTGGTATTAAATCCAATTACAGTTGGCAATACGAAAACCACGACCAAGCGAACTTTAAAACAGAGGGACTGAAATGGTAGTGTCTACCATGTCTACTCGGATCAAGGAGAGTATACTAACAAGGAGATCCCAATCAGCTTTAGCCAATCAGAATCATACAGCTAAAACGCGTCATAGTGACGTAACAGAGCATGCGGTAGGTGTCCCAAACAAAATCACATATACAGTGGCCCAACTACACTATTATTTGTAATCGTATATGGAGGGTGATGTAGATTGTAGGGTACTTACCACAAATTCCAATTCTAATGAAGCAAATGTAAAACTTCGAATAAAAATGATGTATTTTTTATATCTGTCACATCTACTACTAATCAGTAGTCTGTTCGACAAAGTATTTTTTCCAGTGATTACTTGAACCACAATTCTAAGAAACATTGAAATTAAATGTTTATAATAAAAAATATTGAATTGAGGTTATGGTGAATAACAAAAAGCAAATTGAGTAAACTGTTATAGTGGAATGATATGAGAATATGTTACATTGTGAAGGATAGGATATGTAATAAAGTCATGATTAATATTATTTCTGGACTGATTATGCTTCAACTTGGACAAAATATGAACATGGTAGGTGGAAATGTTTCAGAAATGATCAAGAAATATAAATGCCTTTATTTAGTGGGAAAATAAATAGCGGCGCATTTGCTCATATTGGGAATAATAAAACAATAGTTATTTTAAAATTATCCATATGATTCATGAGGAAAACCCATAAAAACTCATGAAACCACTATAAATCATTATGATTTGACAAAAATAATTCTTATATCTAAGTATGTACAATACACTTTCTAGTAGGTACATTAAGAAATTTCAATTTCAAAAATGCAATTACAATATAGATTTATAACTGATATTTATTCAAATCCTATTAGAATAGAGGGTTTTGTAATCTAAATTTGGTTCTTCTGGGGACTGCGTGATCAATACACAATCTTGATTACCAAAAGATGTACTAGGTACTTGTTCTTCTTCTCTAGCTTCCTCCATTACTCTTGAGATCAGATATTTTCTTTCTTTCTCCTCTTTGTCAATGTTCCTGATTACAGTTTTGATGAATTCCTGGTTCTCTTTGTTTTCATCAACTCCTGATGGTTCTTCTCCAGAATCATTGATGATACTTGGTACAGCTCCTCTTTCAAGAACTCTCCTTGAAACACCTCCTGAAAATTAGAGTTTAGTTTGAAGACCCACATGTATAATATCTTTTTATTTTATCTTGATTTCAACCACTGCTGAATAATACAATGAAGGCTGATTAAACTCAAATATAATTGGGGTCAAAAAGGCAATTAATATATACCTACCTATCATTGAAAACTTCCAAATTTTTTCTCCATATAACAATTTCAATGAAATTCTAAGATGTCATATATAACATTCAACAATATATAATAGGATTCATTAAAAAACCACAAAATCTATGATCAATTATCAAGTAGATTTCATATATTCATTTACAATAGTTACATAGAACAGCTATTACAGAGTATTATTTTTTGAGGGTTATTCTGTTTGTTCATCTTGAGAAACAAAACCCTGGAATTGATTAAGAAGATATGTAAGTGTAGGGTTGCTAATTTACTAATTTGTGCCAATAAGTTACTATTCACCAAACTATATATCCTGATTTCTATGTTATTTTTTGAGAAAAGACAAATCCAAACCAATTATTTGCAAGAAATATAGAAAACCTTACTTTATTCTTCCAGTTTAACAAAAGAGGGGTGTCTACAAAATGTTTACTTCCAGGAAGGAAGTTAGGTATGTGGTATATATGCTCAATAAAAGGAATTCACATACCAATGAGATCACTCTGAAGATTCCTCTCAAAATCAATTTTTCAGAAATGAGATGAGCAAATCCTTGAAGTTGATGAAGGAACCCATCCCAATCCTCTCTCACAAAATGATATCCAAATTTTTTTCTCCCCTTCATTTTTAGGAAACTTATGGTAGGACACATCAGAAGTTTTATCACTCCTGTTTCCACAGAAGGAAACACAACACCAAGTCGGCATTTCCTGAAAAAAGTATAAGTTGAAACTAGAATTCATGGAGGTGCATCCCCATCATCTTCTATACATGGAGATTGGTGAAATCTAGTAATTATTGATAAGAATTCGAATACTCACGAGGATCACTCCAAAACTATCAAACTTTGAGAAGTAATTCACAATTGTCTATATGTCTATAATATATTGTTCAACGTTCCTGTGAGCGTTGATATTCTTTGGTTCAACACCAACACTGCGAATGCTACAAATTCCAGAGTGATAACACACAAAAACACAGCAAAGCCAGCAAGAATCCAAAGTTTTAAGTTTTAGAATCAAACCGCCAAAACTCTGATTGTGAAATCAAATAGAAAATTGATGACACAACACGAAACAAATTCTTGCTTTATCCACATTCGACTCCGCCACTGAAGAATGTGGCTGGTGGCAGCTGGCGGCCATGACATGCTCTGTGACGTCACGAGACGTATTCTCATCTCTTTCTATCGCGGAACCATTGCCTTATGGGGATTGAGATCTCCTTGTTAGTATACTCTCCTTGTACTCGGATGATAAATACGGAACGAAGAAAACAAAAGAGGGAAGAGCCATTATTTAACCTCAAAAGTGTGACAGTCATAATATAAACATCGAAACTATACCATCAAGCTCAGTCATACAAACCAGGTAGAATTTGTGAAATTAAACAACTAATCTCACCGAAAACTATTGGATCCCTAAGTACAATATTTACATATGAACACTGGAGGTATGTATTGCTTTAAATCTTCGCCATTCTTTGTTTGTTCTTTGATTACTCTAAAGAATATTATGATGACTCTTTTCTATTTTCAGGATAAACCTTTGACTGAAAGGCAGTTGCAATTGAGTAAGGGCTAAAGCAAAGTTAAAGGGCGATATATCTATTCATATCAGGACATGAACAAGGTTAGTCTTGTTAAAATAAGTCTGAGTTGTTTTCCAAACAATGATGAAATGTTATCTCTGTCTCAGGATACAAGGCAGTAGAGTTTCCTATGTGGTACAAGATGGGACGACGTGATATACAGAGTGTTTAGAATAATGTGATTCTGAACTGTTAGAAATGTTACTGAATAAATATGCCTACACATGGAATTGTATGGTAATGAATGTTTTTACTTGTACCTCCATATAAAATAACCTGAAAATGATAACGTCATTTCTATATAGGTTGTATTGGCGAATGAAAACGTTACAGTCTGTCGCGGAAATATTTCAGAATCCGGATATTCACTAATAAAATTCATATGAAATAAGTATTAGAAACAATCGTGGAACACCCAATGATATTTCAAGAATGGTAATAATCGACTATATAGTGTTTTGTCTTTATATATATCTTGAAAAGAAAGAATATATTATTACCTAAATTTAAGAAAAAATATTGCTTTGTGAGACATGAAAAATTAGATTCATCGTTTGGAATCTGGTAATAATTAAGGAATTCTTAATTATGATATAATTATAATATTTCACAGATGATATATTTTAATAGGACCCATGAAATTCATGCTCCTCAATGATTAGTTTTTTTATGTTTATTTCAATTACACCACTGAAACTGAGGAATATGCTTCTCAACAATTCTTTCATATTACCTCTCAATCTAACCATTATTATGTAAATCACTCAGTTTCTTTCGAATTCAGGAAAAAAAATTGTGAATACATAATCGAAATCGAAATGTTAAAAAAACTTTATATAAACTATCACACAGCTATCACAGAATAATACTTATTTTATACTCAGAACAAAATTCAATGATAAAATAATAATGTTGCTATCAGATTACTTTGAGTTTTTCATTTTTTACAGTCATACTGTGATTTCCACAGGTCAAATGGTTAAAAATCAATTTTCAATGCTAATACAAAATAATCTCAACCTTCCAATATCCTTTTCATTCAACTCAAATTTTAGAAATTATGTTTAAGCTACTGATTTGTTATATTAAGAGCATTTGGAAGGTAATGAATTTGAATTTCATAAAATTGATACAAATCACTTTCATTGCACCAGGTGAATTCTAAAATCTATGATAGAATAAATTAAACTTATGCCTTATGAGTTCTCAAAGTCTCTCAAGATTTGTGTTAATATTTTCAATGACGATACTATCCAACAGAAGGTTGAAGTAGATTTTTTTATTCAACTAATATTGCATTCGATAGTTGAGGTTGGTATTTAATATAATTCATGGAAACTCTCATACGATGCATTCACGGAGCAATTGAAAGTGAAACGTCATGTTTTTTATGACCATACAGGATGATTCTATAATGTAAGGCTAGAAGCAAAATGGGCAAATGAAAGTTGAATAATTTATTTTTTTTATTGTTCACTATCATGATTCGAATAGAACGAATCAAATTTCAATGTATTATATATTTATTTAGATTTTTCAGACACAAATCTTCATGCTGAAACTATTTCTTTATCGTTTTCTGAAGTGTGATCATTTCTAAGAATTGCATGAATGAAAGCAGGTCGAGTATCGTTCTGTATGTTATCCTTGAATAGAAAATGTTGTTTAGACAATAGTTGATTCCGATTGAATAATGATTATTATAAAATTACCTAGTAGGCACAGGAGACTATAAATACCAGATTATTGTTTTATTCATTAGTGACAATAATGATTAGCTCATTTGAGGTGACTTACTGAGAATTTCACAGACGCTGCACAACTTTCATAGAAAACACAGGTTTCTTCAGATATTTGAACCTGTAAGTATTGATTTAATATTTATTCTTGATAATCAGGTCTTTCGAAATGTGAAAAATTCAATCAACGAAGAATAATTTTTTACTTTAATTCCTAGATTGAATTTCGTTTTCTCTTTTTATTCAAATAATTTCAATAAGTTTATCACATTTTAATACTTTCAGATGAGATAGTTATCGTTCAGATAAGCATAGTAAAAGCTTTTGAAGGCAAAATATTTTAAGTTTGTAGAATTACATGACTTCTTTTCTTTCAAAGCATTGAGTGAAAGGTTGAGTAATAAAGCAATGTTCATGGTGATACATCACTATTGAAATTGAACTCCGTCTTCAATGTTCTTTCAGAGTTAAATATGTCATGTATTTTATTTCAGTTCAAAAGACTGAACCGTTGTACAGAAAAAAAAGATATTGTTATCATTCATATTTTGAATGATTAACGATATGATGATTCAGATTTCACATTAGTACTTATCTTTTCAAAATGTATCACTTCAAACAACTCCGGAGGTTCGAATACAAATTCTAGATTGTTTCAAAGAAGAAAAAAATGTCCTAATCAATTCAAGTTAATTTTGATCCATTAAAATTTTACTCCACTTGTATTATTATTTTCCAAATTTCATAATAAGTTCGAGTCTTTTTGACTAATAAAAACGCTTTTCATCTTGAAGATGTAATATTTTTTAGTTTCTTCAAACATCTCTGGAGGTATGAATATGAATTTCAGATTGTTTCAAAGAAGAAGCACTTGTATTATTATTATTTTCGAAATTTCATAATAAGTTCGGGTCCTTTTGACTAATAAAAACGCTTTTCATCTTGAAGATGTGAGATTTCTTTAGTTTCTTCAAACATCTCTGGAGGTACGAATATAAATTTCAGATTGTTCATTAACGATAATAGTCGTTAGTTTATTCAAAGAAGAAAATTTCCAAGCAATTAAAGTTAATTTTGATCCATTAAAATTTTACTGCACTTGTATTATATCGAAGAATAAAATATCCTAAGCAATTTGACTACCCTTGTATTATTATTATCATCCTCATACAATTGAGAAATCTCATTGTTCTAGAATTGATTCACCTGAAAAGTTCTTACCAGCCTCATCAACTTATAACAATAAAAGTAAGATTTTTTTAATCCCCAAAATTATTTTTATTATTATTATTATTATAATATTTTGTGGTTAAATTTGAATGTCTCTGGTTTTTTTAATACGATACATGCATAATTTCATGTTTTCATAACAACATTATCTTACTTGTTTTCTTTCGAAGAAATTTGTTCTTTTAACCTAAGATTCTATGTTTGTGGATTCACGTGATCTTACTTTTTTTCAAAGCATTTATCTATGAAGGATAAATCAATAATGAAGATGAAGATAAATACTAGATTATTTTCCATTAACGATAATGATGATTAGTAATTAATTTTTGAAAAATTCCTAAACAATTTTCACTCGATTTTATAGTGAGCATCCGTAAGAATTTTACTGCACATGTACTATTTTAAATTTTTTTGGAAAATTTTTCATTTTAGAATCAATTTGTATAAAACATTACTCGCCAGCGTTATCAACTTTCTCAGATATAAGTAAAATATTTTGAATTTTTGAAATGATTATAAAAGATTAAAATTTTGAAGCTTGAGTTAATTATCTCCAGTATCAATACAATACATGCAGGATTTAACGTTCATATAATTCAATGAGAAATGTTTTTTCCATCCTGAAGATGTAGGATTTTTTTACTCTACACATCTCTAGAGTGTGCCTACAAATATAAATACTGAATTAATGTTTATGTACTATTATCATAGTTGTTAATTCATCCGAATTAAATGTTGGTTTCATTTAATTTCAAGGTACTTTTATATAAAACATCCTTTTACTACACTTATATTATTTTCAATTATTCTCATATAATTTAGGAATTTGAATGGAACCATCTGTTTAAATCACATATTTCAACCAAACTACCAGAAAAATTTTATTATAATATTATTTGGACAGATAGATGAAGAGAAAAGTTAGATATTGTTCTGTCAGCTGAGTAAAATGTATTTTACAGACAATTGCATCTCTCATCTGAAGGTCACACTTTGAGATGACAATGACTCTTTGTTCGATTCAATATATCAATGCAGAACGATAAAAATCATAATATGTGACTCTTTCCATATATATTTCAAGGCTAAATGATTATAAATAGATGAATAGTACGGTTTCTTATGGTGAATTGAAACAAATATCATCAAAGTCGGGGCCTTTTCGATCGGAGTCAATCTGTTCCTGATTTATGAAATCTGTTATCGAACTTGCGGCTCGCGATGGACTTTGGACTATTAATTGATTATAAATATCGGTGCTCCTGCGATTCCAGCCATTATCTATCGTGTTTTCGATGAGTTGTGCTCTTGATTAATGCTATCGATTTTTTGATTTCGAATTAATTACGTTGCTTACATCTCACCCACACATTCTTTCATTTTTGCCTATATAGTCTCTGTTTCGAAACCTTAATCTCAGTTTTCAAAACATCAGTCCCTGCGGATTGTTTTGCTCCCATTTTTCCATCACCCCAAAACGCCAGACTCTTAAAGTCCCACTGCCACTAGGGCTTTAAAAATATGAGGACCGTAGCGCTGCTACGGGGGTTGGTGGATACGGGTAGGGCTGTTCCTGATCACCTTCAGTGATTAGTAATGTCCTTATCCGGGGCCTCATAACGATAGGCTTAATCTCATAGTTCATTCAGACAGTTACGCTTACGCTTGTGTGTGCTCAGCTCGTATTTTGAAAATATTTTGAAAATTGTTCGATTTTTGAGAATTTTTTTTTAGTTTTGAAAATTTTTAGTGGAAATGGAGAAGTTCCTGATTGTCAAGGACGTCGTCAGGAAGAATCGTCGTTTTGGCGTACAGGCTCGTACTTTGGAGTTCAACATCAAGCCTATACCAGAGGCTCAAGAACCTGTGGGATGGGTAAGAGATGCAGTAACTCAAATTGTGTTGAAGGGGACAGAGGGTTTGGAGCCGACCGATAAGGTGGGCTTCACCTTCTGTTCCAAAGATTTCACTAGGGGTCCGGGGTGGGTTGCATTCAAAAACGCTGCGGATGTTTCGATGGACGAGCTGTGGGACTTAATTTCGGCGGTATACCAGTCAAACTCTTGCGGCTTGAACACCGAGACCTTCTGTCTCGGTGTTACAGCTGTAAGATTGCCGGCCGGAAAAGGTGGACCCAGAGGACACTGTTACAATTCTTTCGACGAAGAATGCAGCAAGAGAAAGGGGATTATCTGTATTAAAAACACAGACAATCTCTGCCTTCCTCGAGCACTTGTCGTGGCTCGGGCATATGCCGATAAAGACCCCAAATATGCCCATGTACGGCAGAACGTCAGGAAATTGCAAACCGAAAGGGCTCTGCAACTGCTGGCCGATGCCGAGGTTTTTGTACCTTCGACTGGTTGTAGCATATCCGAGCTACAGCAATTTCAACGACATCTCTCTTCTTATAAAATAACGGTCTACCAATATGGGAACAAGGGCCGTGATGTTATTTTCAAAGGTGATGGTGTTGGTCCCTCTTTGAACCTATTGTTTAATGAGGGTCATTTCAATGTCATCATATCCCTAACTGCTGCTTTCTGTTGCAATTATTACTGTGAGGAATGTCATGTCCCTTTCGATCATAAGGAAAAACATCGGTGCGGTGGAACTTGTTTCTCGTGTCGAGTTTCACCGTCCTGTCCTAATGATCAAGTGAAAATCCCTTGTGATTCTTGCAAAAGGTCTTTCCGTGGTCAAGTGTGTTTTGATAATCATATTCGAGATAAGATTTGTGAAAAAATTAGAAGATGTGAGGAATGTTTCAAAATTGTTCCAACTAAGCGTTCTCACACCTGCGGCGAGATCTTCTGCAAAATTTGCAATAAATATTGTCCGGCCGACCACCTCTGTTATATTCAACCCGATACAAAGGCACCTCGAACGGACAATCTCTTGTTTATCTTCTATGACCTAGAGACTCGTCAGGAGAGCGTACAGGCTGATGGCTCGCTTCTTCATGAACCCAATTTATGTGTTTTTCGCCAATGCTGTGAGGTTTGCATCGAAACCGAACATCAAATTTGTAAAAAATGCGGTGTTCGACTTCAAATACTTAAATGCAATGACCCCATTTCACCGTTTGTTCGTCATGTGCTGGTAATGAGGAAAAAATTCAAGAATATCGTTGTACTTGCTCACAACGGTAGAGGGTTTGACCACCAATTTATTTTGAATTATTTTTTGACCCAGACTAACCTAACACCCAATCTCATTATGCGTGGTACTAAGCTTATATCGATGACCGTTGGAAATGTGACATTTCTTGATTCTCTCAATTATTTTCCCATGGCTTTGGAAAAACTTCCCAAATCCTTTGGCTTCACTGAGCTGAAGAAAGGATACTTTCCCCACCTCTTCAATAAGGTGGAAAATCAAAATTATGTTGGGTCAATTCCTTCTATTGAGTTCTATTCCCCAGACATGCTAGCTTCAGAGGCTCGTTCTTTCCTCATGAAATGGCACTCTGAAAGAGTCGCTGAAAATTATGTTTTCGATTTTTCACGAGAAATCATAGATTATTGTATTTCGGATGTTGATATCCTGACCAAAGCCTGTTTGAAATTTCGTCAGCTCATGTTGACCGAAACGAATGTATGTCCATTCACGGAAGCCTCGACTATAGCCTCAACATGCAACAAAGTATATCGTAGAAACTTCCTCAAACCAAATACCATTGGTATCATTCCAAAGGGTGGTTATAGACATCACGATAATCAGTCTGTGATAGCCACACAATGGTTGCTCTGGGAGGAGAAGCAGCGAAATATTAAAATTCAACAAGCATGTCGTTCTTCTGAGGCACTCATTGGTAATTTCAAAGTTGATGGCTGATGTTCTGAAACGAGGCAGGTTTTCGAGTTTCAGGGGTGTTTTTATCACGGTTGTTCAAAATGTTTTGAGCATCAGAGAGATACTCCTATCCAAAATTGTCCTAATGAAACTATGGAATTTCGCTATGACACTACCATTGTTAAGATCAATAAGCTCAAATCCTTGGGCTATGAGGTCATTGAAAAGTGGGAATGTGATTTTCGCCAAGAACTTTCTGAGGAAATTCAAACATTCACCGAAAATCACCCTCTCATGAAAAACCTCCCCCTTGACCCACGAGATGCTTTCTATGGGGGCCGCACGGGAAATATCGTCAAGTATTACAAGGCCAAGGAGTGTGAAGAAATCAAATACGTCGATGTTTGCTCTTTGTACCCGTGGGTATGTAAATATGGAAAATTTCCTGTTGGTCACCCAAAAGTACTTGTTGGCCAGGAAGAATGTGCTGTTTCCCTCCCATCTATCTCTGGACTCATAAAGTGTACGATACTTCCTCCTCAAGACCTATTTCACCCTGTTTTGCCCCAAAAAATGAACGAAAAACTAATGTTTGTTCTTTGTCGAACATGTGGCGAAAACTTTAGCTCTGATAGTTGTCAACATTCTGATGAAGAACGGGCATTAACAGGTACCTGGGTAATTGAGGAGGTTGTAAAAGCCGTTGAGTTGGAATATCGTATTCTCGAGACCAAAGAAATTTGGTCCTATGATACTATTCAATTTGGTGAGAACGTGGTCGGTTTATTTACTGATATGATGAACAAATTCATCAAAGTCAAGCAGGAGTCATCAAACTGGCCACAGTATTGTCGCACTGATGAGGAGAAGCAACGGTACATTGAGGAATTTTTACAGCGGGAGGATGTTCTTTTGGAATTTTCGAAAATTCTCGATAACCCTGGCTTGAGATCGCTGGCCAAATTAATGTTGAATTCTTTTTGGGGCAAGTTTGGTCAGCGTGAAAACCAGCCCAAGACCTCTATCGTTAATCAGCCCTCCGAATTCTTCAAAATGATGACCGATCCTTCTCGCATTATAAACTCTGTTTTACCCATCAACGATGACACTCTCATTGTCAACTGGTCATTCCGAAATGAAAGCTTCGACAGTCTTTCCACGGTAAATGTAGTCATTGCAGCGTATGTCACAGCATTGGCTCGCCTAAAACTTTACAGCTCTTTGGAGCAGCTCAATGACAGAGTCCTGTATTACGATACAGACTCTGTCATCTATGTATCTAGATCCGGAGAATATGACATTCCTACAGGTCAATTTATTGGTGATATGACCGACGAACTAGAATGTTACGGCCCTGGTTCTTATATTACAGAATTTGCCTCTGGGGGCCCCAAAAACTATACATACAAAATTTGGTCAACCAAGGCTCAAGAATTTGAAATTGTTTGTAAGGTGAAGGGTATATCACTAAACTATGCGGCCTCACAGCTCATCAATTTTGATACCATAAAAAATATTATTTTGAACCCTGGGCCGCCTATTGAAATTTTGAGCCGACAGATTAGACGCACAAAAGAACACGAGGTCATTACCATCGACCTCGTGAAAAAGTACGAGCCCGTTTGCCTGAAACGGCAATTTCAGGATGACAACGCCTCCATTCCGTATGGTTTCAAAAAACAAAAAAAAAATGAGCACAAAATCAGTCGTTTTCACGGCTAAAATATGAAGATTCTGGTTGAATACTTGAAAAAGACCCAATATTATAAAAAGAGGCATTATCCGAAAACCTAATGAGAGCAGTCGTCTGTTCTTACGAGTAATTCAACCAGAATCTTTAGAATAGTGGTTAAGGTAGGCCTTTTGGGAGCTTTCCACTTTCAAAAAGCAACACACCACCCCTTATTATTATGAGCCAACCCTCCACCCCTTACCCTATCCCTATAATTAGCAACGATTCATTTCATCAAACTCATTATTATCTAATGAAAAAGAGCGATACTGTCATGAAAAAAGATGCCAAACTAATACAGAAAGAGCCATATTGATTCAGTGCTTATATTATCATGAGAAAAAAAAAGATGCCAAAACCTTAAAAGAGCCATTCTAACATGAACCGTCAGTGTTTATGTTGTCATAAAAAGATGCCAAAAACTCATAATAGTCATAGTGTTGATTTGAATAGTTGTTAATTTCCTTTATGGCGTACAAGTGTTTGGCCTCCTCGTGGCGTACGCTGGGCAACAGTATTTGATTTTAACTGGCTAATAAACACGCCCAAGTATCTTCCTGTCCCAATACAATTATGTTTTTATTCCTAACCTATATTTTTGACAGTCATGTATATGTATTTTTTGTTACAATCTCGAATGGTGTTCCTCGACATATTGTTACGTTGATATTTGTTGGTACCATGTTATGTTCCACCTCGTATATCTGTTTCGTTCATAATTTTTCATGCTGTAATCTTTATCTCACAATGAAAAGTAATTTGATTCTTTCAGGTATACCTGCAAAAAGTTTGATTATTTTTTCTGAATGTCGACTTTTTTTATAATTATATGTCACTGTATATATATTTTTATAAATCCTATTTGGAGACCCTGTATATTGTCTCCCATATCCTAAGTTCATATGTATTTTCCCAAATACCATTTGAAGACCCTGTATATTTTTCCCATAACCTGAGTTTCAATTTTCGTGTCATTGAAATATACTTTTATTAGCAAAACTGTCTTTTTCAAGAAGCCTAATATAAAAAACACCCTGTATTACTACCTGAGGCTGAATTCAGTAATAAATGCCCATGATTTTCCTCAGGAATGAATTTGAAATTAAAAAAAGTATCCAAACTTTAACGTTTCACGAAATACCTCGTATATTGTCTTCTATATCCTGAGTTTGTTACAATTTTAATTTGAAAACACAAGACCATAACGATGAGTGTATCCAGAATTTCACGTTTTTCAAAATACATTTCTACTGAACTGTGAGTTTACGGTACACCTTGTATTACCAACCGACTATTAACTTCAGGGAATTGATAAATACCTCG
Organism: Chrysomela aeneicollis; assembly: GCA_029955515.1. Classification (NCBI taxonomy): domain Eukaryota; kingdom Metazoa; phylum Arthropoda; class Insecta; order Coleoptera; family Chrysomelidae; genus Chrysomela; species Chrysomela aeneicollis. The sequence goes on along the minus strand of JARUHQ010000029.1, from coordinate 327,053 downwards.
AGATTGAATTTGGATTCGTCAAAGATTAAATTTTTTAAAATAAAATTGGAATATTTCAAGTTTTTGATCAAATTGTTAGTTTTATGATATACCCTGTGACTAATTATATAGTTTTTCTATCCAAGAATGCATTTTTCGAATACGATAGCCCGAAGGCCTCTTCGCGGAAAACGTCGCGATCTGAAATGCAGAGAAAAAAGCCACTTACCGTCTTTTGAAAATCGAACCCTGGTCACGTCACTCTGATTGCATCCTCTAAATAAATAGAATGTTCTATATAGGTATACTAACACATCTCACGAATGCAATGAAATGATTTCAAGATCGGAGACGCTCGAATTCAGATCACAGTAATCATTGCGCCTTATCCGAATACTGTAATGCCATTGTTCTCATATAATAATTTGCAGAATATACAATAACTCGGGAGTTTCCACAGGCTTAGATATGAATAACGATATAATTACTTACCATGAGAAAACAATTATCTGAAATATGAATATAATTCCATCAATTTTTACTTCAGTGTCAATGATAATAATAATCTAAAAATTATAATGATGATTTTTGGGAAATAACAGCGTATCCATAATAAGTGTCTACAGAGTGGTCAACTTCAGGGATAACCTCACAATATTATTAATTCATTATACTAATATAGTGAATAACTATCAGTGACAGAGGAATTGAGAAAATCACTGCTAAATTCGAGACATACCTTCCACAAATGAATCTTCCATTGGAATATACGGATGATGAAGGTGAATGATAAACGTGAAAACTTTTATATATTTATTATGGAAATCTAAACATTACACAGCCATTCATTTCCCCATGATTAATACATTTACATTTCATAAACAATGTTTCTGATGCGATATTAGATGAAAAAGTAGAAAATTGAATAATTTTTTTGATATGTAAGACTAATTTTGCAGCATATCCTTTTCTTCGATGTTCCTTCAACGTATAGATTAAATTGAGTGTTTTTGGATTGCTATGTTGCTTCAATGGATCAAAGTCCATTCTTGATATCAAAGCAAAAGATGTTGGTTTCTCGTCGATATAGTATATAGCATGATATATTTTGATCATGATACCATTGTTCGATTAATATCTTGAACTCGTCATTGACATGTAATTGTTTGATTCTGTTCACTGCTGTCGCACCATAGAAGAACTTGATTTTTTCCATAATTCAAAACAGCATTCGCTCTCGACACCTGATTGTGACAGAATGAAGGGTATAACTCAGACTATATTCAAAATTTTATACCAACCTCAGAAAAAATTTCACCTGTGGCATTATAGAAAGAAGGAGTGGGGGTTCACTGATGGTTTCATGTGACTACTATCATCTGCTGACGGATAAGAATGTTTGGAGCCTAAAGCTTCCACCTGTATTCAATAGAGGAAATGTGGTAAGAAATATTCGACTACTCTGTTGCATAACGGATACATGATTCGACGTTTTTTTTAAGTATACTACCTATAATCTGTACATTACATATTTTTATAACAATCATATTGAAGCGTATTCCTGGAACAAAGGTGATGCATTTATAAATGGCAACATCACGTTATAATATCGGATACTTTGCAACATAAGACAACACTGTAACGATAATTGCCTGAAGGTATTGAATACGAGCGGTTATCGCTATCTCACACATTGTTTTTGTACTCGAAAACAAACCTATAATCTGTACATTACATATTTTTATAACAATCATATTGAAGCGTATTTCTGGAACAAAGGTGATGCATTTATAAATGGCAACATAGGCATCACGTTATAATATCGGATACTTTGCAACATAAGACAACACTGTAACGATAATTGCCTGAAGGTATTGAATATGAGCGGTTATCGCTATCTCACACATTGTTTTTGTACTCGAAAAATTAATTTGCTTGCTTATTCGACCTTATCCCTGACGCGTCGTATTCTTTCTGACGTAATTATAGATCGCTTCTCATCAGAAAGTGAATCCACCTTCAACGAAAGCAGTCGACATATTTTCTCTACGCTGAGAGTGAAATCCTAAAATAACAATATCTGTTTCGGAAAAGGACATATAACCTTAAAATTCACAACCACGCCCGCTGATTTGAAAATATCGAATGACCTACGGTCGTCTTATATCACGTGACATCAATGTACCACAGTCCATCACAATCATATATTCACCTCGATGAGTCATGTAAATGTGGGCATCTTATTGGTCGGACGGTGAGACGCTAAAGGCTTAGTGGGGTAGACAGGATTCCGTCAAACTGCGTTCCACATAGCATCGTAATATTATTAGAAATGTAAATATCCTGCAGTGACCGCGTGGACGAAAGCGATAATGTTGGTGCGGGTTCGAATCGATTGTACTGACTTTTTTAAATAATATATGACGTCATGTATTCGCAGAGCGCTACGAGTCAAAGGATGACATAGCATGAGAGTTCGATGGTGCCCGAAGAGGTCCGAGGGGAGACGAAGGGGTGAACCGAAGTCCGAGGGGCCCGAAACCAAATACCACATGATACCGCCAGAGTGATGCAGCGTAGTTTCCCGCGTGGTTTGGTCGGCGGAGAGGAGTGGGGATGGTCCATACCGTCGCACTTGAACCGACGAGGAGTGGGGACGTTCCATATCGTCCTACTTGAAATGAAAAAGTGGAGTGGAGGGGGTATTCCAACCTAAGGCCCTCCCTACTATGGGTATAGGTTCAAAAGTGACATTTTCATTTATATACACACAAACGCCACCTCTCTGTTTATTTTTTCTTGTATAGTATGACACTAGTTAGATCATTGGATTTACTAGCAAGTCCTCCCGGTATGTTCAGATGCATAAATATGAAGGGTTTTTATTATTATTTTTATTTGTTGCGCTGTTAACGACTTTCTCTAATTTACACTGCTGATGTGTTGTAAGATTGTGATATACTTGGGGTAGATGTATTTCCGACTGTATTTCTTTGTTATCGGACGTTATTATGGTTATTTTGGCTGGATATTCCATATAGTCGGGTGCATGAGAGTTAGATGTGAAATTTTTCAAAAATCCTTATCATTTATATCATGATTTCGGTATTTTCTGAAGTCAAACCTTCTATATGCAACTGATTTTGCCACGTAGATGCTTTATATATTTCATCCTTGAAGTCATAGTCGATTCCAACATGAAGCATTCATTTTGATGTCTTTATATCTGATAAATTTAACTATTTTATCAGGAGTGACGTGACGTTTCACTCGATATTTTGCTTTGGACTCCAAAGTCATTTTGCTTATCGTTTTCACTAATATTCTTATGTATTGTTTTCCTTCTTTTATATGTGACTTATTCTTTGAAGCCATTGTTATCTTCCGATACCGCGTTTTTCTCCATATTTATGAGTTCTCGCATTTTGGTGGATTGTGCTTCACTCAGTTTGTAACATCCACATTTTGTAAATGTTACTTTTTCTATGGAATATTGTCAATACCAAGTATTTTGCGGAACAATTTGAATTTCCATCTCAACTTTAATTGTCACCAACTTTGTTTCATATAATACTGGTAGCATTTGTTGTGATTATGTGTTTCAGATTTCGTGAGGCTGCGAGTCGCTGGAAGTGGAAGACACCCTGTAGTACTCCTACCGACTTACCTTGGTTGGATTGAAGTTATTTGTTCTGAATCCATAATTATTCTGTTTGTTTACGTTGGGAATTATAGATGAAAATTTGTAGGTTAACATTCATATCAAATGTCACTTTGAATGCAAAGGTATGATCTCAGTAATTCTTCTTTCTTTTCAAATTTCACTGCGAAGATTAGCGCCAAGTTCACTTTGTGTCCTTGACATTGTATTCAAGAGTATTTATATCAGTCAAACGGAAGTGATTTTATGAGTGTGAATATTAAAAATCTGATAATGTTTGATTTGTGCCTTGAAACAAGTGCTAATTTGACTGATTGACAAGTGAACTTTAGCATGAACTGAAGAACTGAAAGAAGGTGCTGAAATCGTTCCTTTCTGTTCCTGGCATTCAACAAGTGAACATGTGTGAGATTTCCAATAAACGCCATTTCTGAAAATCCACAAATTTCCAAAATGAAGATCAGATGAATGGTAACTATCAGTTTTTGATATCACATTCTCATTATGTAAAAGATTATTTTGTGGAATCTGTCTATAATCGAGTTTTGAACTGTGAAATCTATCAAGATCAAGGGTATAGTACTACAGCGTGGTTTTTTCTAATTTTTTTGTGCTATAGTTCTGCCAGGCTACTTTCTTGATAATTGTTTGCTACTTTCTTGATAATTGTTTGCTACTTTCTTGATAATTGTTTGCTACTTGCTTGATGATTGCTTGCTATTTTGATGGTTATATTGACAATTTTAGTAGATTTAATGGATTTGACTGCTTTGAATAACTATCACCAGCTATTATTGCTACTAGTAAAATCTAGTTAATTTTTGATAACCATTAGCAACCATTAGCCTCCATCTTGGTACCTATCAAGAGGCGAATGTGAACCTCATGTGAGGTTAATCTGTAAATTTTTGTGAAACAGTCTTCATAGTAAGTCTGTACCGGCTGATAAGTTTTTTTGTTCCTGTGAGAAGAATTTCCATTATATTCAAAAGCACTGGCTGGACTAAGCATACCTAGGTTGCTGTATCCAAGGGCTCGTAGTCTCAGAAATCTGAGATGGATGTCACTCCCATTTCCACTATTGGAGCTGGATATTGGAAAGTTATTATGAAGTAGGTGTCTTCCAACCTACATCTTCAAGATGGGATGCTGCTCCACCAGGGTTTCATAATTTGTTCATCACCAAATTTTACTGACAAGGTATCTTACCAATTTAATCTGGGAAATTGTTTTATTTTTGATATAATTATCTTTAAATGTGAAATCGTATTAATATCTAATCAGAAGTATTTCTATTGTGCAAATTGAATGCATTTAATTTAAAATCAGAAATATTCAAATATAAGGGATATCTCATGCATAATTATTCCTAGTGATAAAACACTATTTTCATTATATGCATGAAAATAATTTTATGATTTAAAAATCGTAAGTACCTATACCTCCAAGTGTCAGTAAATATCGAAGTTAAATTGTATTTTTATTTGTTATCCTATCCTTAGGCATTTGCAGATTCTATCTACAGAGACTGGCTTAAGAAAAGAGGTTTGTTAAACTTTAATTTTTGCTGTAGATGGCGTCCATTTAAGATCATCCCTGGTATAACCTTTTTTCTTTTGCCACTTGCAAATATTTTTGATTGGCTATATAAGATTAAGTAAGTAATCAAACCACGACCTTTTGCCCTGACTATATGAGCTAACCGTTCGCACAGTATAGCCAGAAAATATTTTTTCTCAACCTTAACTGCTATAAGTTTTTCGAGATATTCCTGTTTGTTCGTTGGTAAGTCCATATTCTTCCCCTGTATGGAAGGATCTGGCAACATCGGGAGTTCCTTGGAGCTGGATATATTTGTCATGGCTGGTGATGGTTTTTGTTGATCAATTTCGGTTTGCCTGAGCTGCTTTTTATTGGTATTTACGGAGATATTTACTTGAGGTTTTTTGTTCGGTTCATTTTTATTTGAGATTATGTCTAGTTTTTCCTCAAGTATTGGATTATTTCGATTCAGAAGTTTGATATTTTCCAACAACAGATTATACTTTTCTTCTTTTTCTATAATCAACTTCTTGAGCGCCTTGAGCTTTTCTAGTTTTAGATATGCCTAACTTTCTTCTGGATTTTTTGTCTTACAACATATAATTCTCGATTCAAATTTCAGTTTGTTTTTTACCGCACAAGATACATGAAAAACATCTCCACACTCCACGCAAACTAGGTTTCTCATTTGTTTTGTTTGGCAACATTTAAATTGCTTTTCTTTAAAGTTATCTTCGATAAAGTCAAAGACCACATTTTGAGGAATTATACAAAACTTTTTATGTAATAAACTAGAACAAGGTTTTCAGGTTGATGTGATTTACACCGATCTCGCCAAGGCATTCGATTCAGTTAATCATAGTCTTCTTATTTCTAAAATAAAAGCACTTGGTGTGGATTGCAGTTTTTTGAAGTTCATTACTTCTTATCAGGACAAGCGCAATCAGAAGATGAAAATAGGGGAATCTATTTCTAAGTCAATAAATGTTACCTCTGGAGTTCCTCAGGAATCCCACATTGGTTACATTCTGTTTTTATGCTTCATTCCCAGCAAACACAAAACATAACGGTCTGTATCGCGATGTTCTTTCTGTGTCACAAATGTTACATATGATTTCAACATCCCATGAATGTTGATAGCACATTTCGTTCACACGTACGATGTGCTGTTTTAATCACAACGTTACATCCTTTTGGTATGTACAGGCATTATCTTTGGGATATTTATATGTCACTTTCCATTCAATAACACATTTTTACATACCATTTATGTTACATTATGACAGCTCCGCATTGGCATCTAAAGTATGTAACGTGTATGCTTTTCTGAAGATATTGGACTAGTTTTTCAAGAATGATTCGGGTGCTATGTACCTAGTCTGTTACGTTGGTCTGTTTTAAAAAGTTGAACATAACCCCACCTAAAACCCATCGGTGTTGAATATTACCCAATCCAATGACCTGTCAAATCAAAACAATATGGCGGCTGATGGCAAACATTAGATGTTTACATATGTGACATTGGTTATAAACGGTTTTATTTAGTGATCTTTGTGAGTTTTTTACGTGTTTTTTTTCAATTGTGGATAGTTATTAACGCTTCTACTGAAGAAATATGCCTATTACATGCATTGTAGTTGGCTGTGGATCTCGTACTAACAGAGATAAAGTCGGAATGTACTCGGTTCCTACGGTTACAAATCACAGGTTCTTAACGAGTAAAAACGACTTATCTAAGAAGCGAAGGGCCCTTTGGTTATCTGCAATCAAGAGAGATGATCTCACAGATTCCAAACTCAAGTATCAGAGAGTCTGCAGTAAACATTTTTTAACAGGTGAGTCTCAGGATACTCATGTCTACACTGGCAACTTATTTTATTTTGCATTGTGTGTGAAATATTCAGAGGATACTTATTACTATTTCTAGGGAAACCTGCTGCTTTGGAAGATGAAACTAATCCTGACTGGGTGCCTTCCCAAAATATGGGACATACTTCACAAATCGTTAAGAAAAGTTTTGATGATGTTGAACGGAAAGCAAGATTGGACAAGCGAAAACACAAACTATCTGAGGTGAGTTGTGACAAAATTCAATGAAAGAAATGTTGATATAATTCATGAATATATTTTATCTTCAGAATGTAACCCAGTCTGATATGGTGTAGATGAAGATGGACCAGAACAAGAAACAGGAATATCAACACAAACTGATTTAACAATGGAGGAAGTAACTTTGAAATGTGAACAACTGAGGTTTGCATCACAAAAAATTAGTGATCTGGAACACAAAGTAGAGAATTCACCATTTGGACTGATGGACAGACAATCAGATGACAATATTTGGAAATACTACACTGGATTCGATTTTATTTTTGTGAATGAAATTATTTTCAGTATGGTGAAGATATACATTCCCTCCTCACATACAACTGCTCTCAGTTCATTCAATCAGCTGCTTCTCACACTCATAAAGTTGAGATTAGATCTGCATTTTAAGGATTTAGCTTATCGTTTTAAAATTTCTCCAACTACTGCATCAAAATATTTTGAAATCATAATTGAAATAATGTATAGGAAATTCAGACCAATTATATTATGGCCGGAGCGTCCTGTTTTACGAAGCAATATTCCATCATGTTTCAAGGAATCATTTCATGATAAAACTACTGTGATCATTGATTGCTTTGAAATTTTCATTGAAAAGCCAGCTCTACTCAAAACTCGTCAACAGTGTTGGTCAAATTACAAGCACCATTATACAATCAAATTTTTGATTGGAATAACACCACAGGGTAGTATATGTTACATCAGTAATGCTTGGGGTGGACGTGCTTCTGACAAACAAATTGTGGAAGGTAGTAGCTTTTGTAATAACATTATACCAGGAGATATTGTTTTAGCAGACAGAGGATTTTTGATAGAGGATACACTCAATGTATTGAGAGCTAAATTGATCATGCCTGCATTCACCAGAGGTAAAAATCAATTACATCCTCTGGAAATTGAAGAGACCAGACAAATAGCACATGTAAGGATACATGTTGAAAGAATCATTGGTCTCATAAAAAACAAATTTAATATTTTCAAAGGTACTATTCCAATATCCATGTTGAGAAGGGGTACTGGAAATGTTAGTTTATTGGATGAAATTGTAACTGTTTGTAGTGTTTTGGTGAATATCTCTCCACCTATAATTCCACTTTAGTTCAAGGAATCCAAAAAAATGATAACAAAAATTTGATAATTATTTTATATAACTGCAAATTATCAGAATTATATATGTGTATTATTTTGATATTTTATTCAATGATATTATTTTTGCCTAATTTTTCTGGTCCATACTTTATTTATGAATTTGACATGTGAAATTTTATAAATAAATATCTGTTGTTTGATCTTATCTTTTTCTTTATTGATAGAGCATAGGTACAAATATGTGAAGAGACAATATATTTATAAGTATGAGGAGATATTGAAACGTTTTCAAATGCTTTAACAATATATTGAAACGAAGTTAAACACTACACTAATGATGGCATATTATTACAATACATTTATATGCATAAGTAGAAATCCTAAGTAGAAAAAAATTATGTGGCTACAAAATATGTGATCATAGTATAAAATAATTGAAAATTAATGAATTAATGCAAGTTGTAAGCACTTCTAATTGGCACAGTTACTACAATACCAAGCACAATCTGGAGTGTGGTCCAACCCAACACATTCAAAGTGAAACCATTCTGTCTCACAGGCATCTCCATCACATCTAATCATTGGTGTACCATCATCGACACCTTTACAAATGCAATAATGACTGATTTTGGCAGCACCCTCTTTAATTGTAAAATATTTGCCTAAAAGTTCTGGCATTATCACTTCTGAATGAAATTTCAGTGCAGTTGTACAACAATTTTCCCAAAATGTTATGTCTGGTAGTATTCTGATGTGAAAGAATAAATTTGGAGACCATATCACAAAATCACAATATAGCAACTGCGAGACAAATATTTGCATCTGAACTTGGTAGTAGTAACTGTGTTTTTTATCCAATGTTATTTTTCCATCTAGTTCAACTAAACATGAGCTCTTCATTGTCAAATATTCCTGTATGTCCTGTACATTATTGGTGTGTAATAAATAGGGACATTTCACCTCTAGACACCCTCCTAAGCAACATTCACAAAAAACTAATCGATCTGGAGAAGCACCCAATTGGGGCCACTTCTCATTGATAAGTAATCCCACTTCATTAATATTGAAAAATTCATGATTTTCCTCTTCCATAAATTTCTTATATTCTTCTACAGCCTTATTTTCATTTGATATACCCCATAAAATAGCTTTACTATAAAATGGCATTTTAGTTGGATAGCAAATCAATTTTATGAGGGAGAGGGAAGGTTTCTCCTTATTTGTTCTACACACTGATTTTAATTTGGATGCAGTTATTCTACCAGCTCTCTGTTGATACCAGTTTTGATTTTGGGATTGCTGTCTGGTAGCCTCCTCTATTTTTGTAATTTCTTCATCTGTTAAGGAAATATTTGACTTTTTAGCTATCCTCATGAGCTCAGAATAGCTCTTGTTAATATTATTTTCATCGAAGATACTCATCCTAGAAACTAAAATCTCAATTCTATTTTGAGAAATCTGGGTAGTAAATGGTTCTACAATCCTCATGAGAGGACAGCTGTATCCTAATTTGCTCATTGTCTCCAACATATCAGCCATCTCATTTCCTGACAATGGTGGTACTTTAATTCCTCTTAATAAACTGCTTTCTTGTTGGTGTGTTGTTCTTCCCCAATCCATTTCATGTGCTGGTACAATGTCAACTTTTTTTGACATGGATGGCATAGGCCACACAGCTCCTACATCTGTGCAGGATATTGCCTCTTTCCTTGAGTTTGCATATTCCGCTGCAAATAATATGGCACCAATATGACTGCAAACTTCACTGTTTCCAGCCATACATGTACAATGAGCAGTACATATGCTACCATCCTTGGATACAATGCACCAAACATCTAATGGTTTAACATTAACTCTCTGTGAATGCTTCACCTGAAAATAAACCATTAGGAACTCCGAAATCAGTATACTGGTTAAAAAACTCACCTGACCAACTAAAATGAATAAATTATTCTCCATCTTTGTTGCCACCCTCACAACCAAACCAGATTGGAAATACTTATATGACTCCAAGCTTTTGTAGGCCTTCATCTGGACTTGGGAATAAAAGCTATGAGTTAAAACCAAATAGGCAGCAATATCCATGAATGTTACAGGAGGAACAGCATCAATTGAATAATCCAAATCAGCATCAGAATCCAATGTAAAAGGATCTAGATTATTAATCAATCCCAACTTCATTTTATACCTAGAACAAATACAGTGACAAAAATGTAAACAAAGGAACTGAATGAATTGTTTTAAGCATACCTTTCACCAATATCTCTGCTATTCAACATCAATGTCTTTAAATATTCACTCTCCATCTGAATTCCGTTTCTAAACACCAGAAAAACTCCGAAAATAAACACGATTCACTCCTTACTAGCCAAGGTCCAGAAAACAAATGATACTTCAATGGCAAGTATCGGATTGTATGCCCTCATCCGCCATATTGGGTCACGTGGTATGGATTAGCTAATTATAAAATAACCTTATGTAAACCAGGTATGTGTGATGTGTATTTAAATCACAATGTAAACCATGCCTAATATTTGAGTTCACAGGAACAGAATTCAAGTCTGTCAATTCATATGTCAGTTGTCAGTTATGTCTTGTCAATGTATACCTTTTTTGTCAATCCAGAGGCGTACGATATTCCAGTGTTTCAGTTCAGTTGAAGTCGTACACATGCTCTTTTTTGTAAGCGTACAGCGTACGTACATTTTCCATAGTAAAATAATAAAGTGTCAGAAATAACTTCGTGGTTGAATAAATAAATCCAACAGGTTATGGGCCCAGGCCACGCATTATAACTGTACGAAGTTTGGACACGATACAAAGTTATAAAGATGGAATTCAAAGCTCACATTGAGAAACTCGAAGGAGCTGGAAATTGGACAAAATGGCGGCGACAGATCGAGTTGTTGCTGCGACACCATGATGTTCTCGATGTAGTTAATGGGGTTAGGCAGTTGCCGTCTAATCCGGGAGCAGCAGCTACCGCTGATGCATTAAGTGCATATGAAATGAGCTTCAAGTCATTCAACAAGAGCGATGCATTGGCTCAGTTGATATTGGTTGGCAGTATGAATGATTCCAACGTAGAATTGACGGCTACGTGTGAAAATTCAAAAGCAACCTGGGAAAAGTTGCTTGCAGTTTATGAGCAGAGCTCAGGTCAGCGTGTTGACAGGCTGATGGAGCAGTTTTTCAGTCTGCAAAAAGAACCATCTGAGGATATAGTATCTCATGTAGCTCGACTTCAGAAAAACTTCTATGAGCTGAATGATGAACTCAAGAGACTGGTTCAGACTGAGCTTCCAGAGCTGCTTCTGATGAGCAGGCTGATGTCCACCTTATCAACAGAATACTTTGAGTTCAAAAGTGTTTGGGAGTCTGTACCAGTTGGGGAAAGGACAATCAACAAGTTAACTGAACGCCTTCGTTTAATTGAGATGAGGTTACCAGGAAGATCTGACTCAACTGCTTTCGTTGCAAAAGCAGTGATGGACCCAAAGAAAAGAGCTCCAAAACTGGTGAAAAAGTGTTTTAAGTGCCATCAGGCTGGGCATTATGCAAGAAACTGCATGAGAAAGACTTCTGTTCAGTCTAAAACAGGAAGTCAACCTCAAGGAGATGCCTTCTCATGTATCTCTCTGAAAAATGCTGAGGAAAATAGGTTATGTGAAGAAGAATCATGGCTAGCTGACTCAGGTGCATCTGCACATATGACTAGCAATAAAAATTACTTTGTAACTTATGAACCATTTTCTGTTCCAAAAGACATTCAAGTGGGAAATGGAGAGATCATTTCAGCACATGGCAGAGGAACTATCAATGTTAAAATGAGAGTTCATCAGAAGTCTGTCATGAACCATCTTGAGGGTGTTTGGTATGTCCCTAATGTAGGCAGAAATCTATTTTCTGTTGGTCAAACCATAAACAAGGGCTACTGTTTCGAAGCAAATCAAGATGGGTGTGTAGTGAAAAAGGATGGTATCACTCGTCTAATTGGAAAAAGGACAGAAAAGGGGCTGTATGTACTAGACATGAAAGTATGTATGCCTGATAATCCTGCTGAGGTGCATGTGGCATGTGCATCTGACAATGTACAAATCTGGCATGAAAGATTATGCCATCAAAATAAACACCATGTCATCAGTATTCTGAAGAGACACAACATCAATGTGGTACAAGGCATTGATGACAAATTCTGTGAAGGTTGCATCATGGGAAAACAACATAGGGCCCCATTCAGAACAAGGAAAAACAGACCAACAAAACCAGGTGAACTTGTGCATGCTGATGTCTGTGGACCAATGCAAGAGGACTCTCTGGGAGGTGCCAAATATTATGTCTGTTTCAAAGATGACTTTACAAAATTTCGCAGAGTTTTCTTCTTGAAGCAAAAAGGTGAAGTAGCAAACTGCCTGAAAATATTCTTGAAAGAAGCAGAAGTCTTTGACATCAGAATAATGGAATTCTTGAGTGATGGTGGAAGAGAATTTGATAATGAAGAAGTTAGGAGAATTCTTCAATCATATGGAATTAATTTCCGAATATCCATGCCCTATAGCCCTCAGCAAAATGGGCTAGCAGAAAGGGAAAATCGAACCCTTGTAGAAAGTGCTAGATCCATGATACATACAAAGAAGTTACCTCTATTTCTATGGGCTGAGGCTGTCAACACAGCAGCATATGTTCTTAATAGAACTGGACAAACTAATGTAAAAGATAAATCCCCAATTGAACTGTGGCAAAAGAAAACAGTGTCAATAGATTACCTTAAGATCTTTGGAACACACTGTTATGTTCATGTGCCTAAACAAAGAAGGCAAAAGTGGGATAAGAAAAGTATTGAAGGAAAATTAGTTGGATACTGTGGAGACAAAGATGGGTACAGGGTATGGATTCCTGATGAAAATAATGTCATAACCAGTCGAGACATAATTTTCCAATCAGAAATCATTGTAGACAAAAAGGTACCTCTGTATATCAAGAATAGTATACCTGATACTGAAAGTGATGCAATCCAAGGTGATGAAAGCTCTGATGATATAGACCTCCAGGACTTGTCAACAGTGGAATCTGAAATTCAAAATAGTGATGATGAAATCAGAGAGTTTGAAGAGCCCATACAACGTGAAAACAAACGAAAAGTCCATCTACCTACTCATCTCAGAGACTTTCTTATGATTGCTGAATCAGATGTCCCAGAGTCTTTTGGTGCAGCTATGAAGTCTACTGAAGCAGAACTTTGGAAAAACGCAATGATAGAAGAAATCAATTCTTTAGCAGAGAACAATACATGGACTCTAGTTGACTGCCCCCCAGGAAAGAAGCTGATTTCAAACAGATGGGTGCTGAAAGTTAAAACTAAACCAGATGGTACTGTTGGGCGTTATAAAGCAAGGCTAGTAGCAAAAGGCTTTAATCAAAGGGCAGGAATAGACTATGAAGAGACATTTAGTCCAGTAGCTCGTTTTGACACACTCAGGACCTTGTTGAGTGTAGCAGCATCTGAAAATCTGAAGCTACTACAATTTGATGTGAAAACAGCATTCCTGTATGGAAAACTTCAGGAAGAAGTTTATATGAATCAACCAGATGGCTTTCATGATGGGACAGGACGTGTATGCAAATTACACAGAAGTATATATGGGTTGAAACAAGCACCTAGGTGCTGGAATACTCGCTTTGTGAATTTTATCAGAACTGAGAAAATGAAAACAAGTACTGCAGACCCATGTCTATTTACTCGCACCTGTGAAAATAAAAAATTGATGGTGGCCATCTATGTAGATGATGGAATTGTAGCTGGTACCCATATTGAAGACATTTACTCATTCATAAGTGTACTTAAAGTGAACTTTAAGGTAACTGAGGGTCCTTTAGACTGTTTTCTTGGACTCCAGATAACACAAATGAGTGATGGAAGCATATTCATGAACCAAAGTGCATATGTTACCAAAATCTTGAAAAGATTCAATATGCAAGATTCAAACACAGTGACAACACCATGTGATAGTAACTCTGCTTGTTCTGAAGATGATCCTGAGCTAGAGAGTGATGTACCTTATCGTGAAGCAGTGGGAAGTCTCATGTACCTAATGACAGGATCACGCCCTGACATTGCCTACTCTGTAGGAATTGTATCAGAACAATTGAACTCACCTAAAATGTCTAGCTGGCGTGCTGTGAAACGTATAATGAGATATCTGAAAGGAAGCATAAACTTTGGACTACTCTACAAAGCAAATGAAGAGAACTGTCTCAAAGTGTACAGTGATGCTGACTATGCAGGGGATAAGCATACAAGAACATCCAGAACTGGTGTTGTCTGTGAATATTCTGGAGCAGCTATAACTTGGCTGAGTCGAAAACAAAAAAGTATCTCACTTTCGACTACAGAAGCTGAGTATATGGCAGCCAGTGAAGCAACAAAAGAACTGATATGGGTGAAACGACTTCTTAGTGAGATTACAAACTTGAAAGAGCCTGTGACTTTATTTATGGACAATATGAGTGCCATAAAACTAGTGAAAAACCCGGAATTTCACAAGAGGTCAAAACACATTGAAATTCGCTTTCACTTCATTCGAGAAAAGTTCCAGGAAGGAGTAATGCAGATACAGCATGTTTGTAGTCAAGAACAAACTGCTGACATCATGACCAAGCCATTGGTGAAGCCCAGATTCACTGAGGGAAGAAAAATGCTAGGAGTTGTAGATGTTAAGTGATTTGAAAAGAAAATGCATTTTTTTATGTGTAAGGTTTATTTTAGGAGGAAGTGTTGAATATTATAAAATAACCTTATGTAAACCAGGTATGAGTGATGTGTATTTAAATCACAATGTAAACCATGCCTAATATTTGAGTTCACAGGAACAGAATTCAAGTCTGTCAATTCATATGTCAGTTGTCAGTTATGTCTTGTCAATGTATACCTTTTTTGTCAATCCAGAGGCGTACGATATTCCAGTGTTTCAGTTCAGTTGAAGTCGTACACATGCTCTTTTTTGTAAGCGTACAGCGTACGTACATTTTCCATAGTAAAATAATAAAGTGTCAGAAATAACTTCGTGGTTGAATAAATAAATCCAACAATCGGTTCACGAGTTCTTTGTTAGTTAGTCTATGGATGGTCTGTGGTACAGTGTGCAGTGCTTGGCCAAAGACGCCATATCGTATAGAAGCCATATCGTAGTTCATATACTATCGAAAAAAGTTCTTAAATAAGGTATGTATAAAAAACCAATAAAGAATTTGCCTGCATGGTAAAAAAATAACATGGGACAACGAATATAACGTAGTATTGATAAGAGTTAGTTTGAATGAAACCTTCCTAATAAAGTCGAACATGTTAGGTACATACGTTTTATAGTCATTGTATAATATTTGAAGATGTATGAGTGGAAGTGGCACTTTTGTCCCCAAAAATAAGAAACACTGAAGTGGCACTTCTAGTCCCGAGAGTGCAAAATTATTGTTATAACATTTCACAGTGTTGGTGTTTTTATTATTACAGAATAGATGTCACATTATACAACTCGGTGCTCTAGGAAGGAGTTCAAGAAAGTTTTTTCGGAGTGGCTCGATCGTATGCCAACCCAGAGGAGAACTGAATAATTTATTATAATGTACCTACCTATTTGGAACGAATTGAATATCTTTGACAGATTCATAAAGGTATATTTTATTGTTATACCCTATAGTTGTAAAACATATGAGTACCATTTATGTGCTTCTAGGGACATGCATTTTATGTTGGGGGATGATATTTAAATAACATCTTCTGGATACGTATCGTGTATATCCCACTATGACATACCTGTGATAATATCATGAAAACATCTACTAGAAAGCATTTGTCAACATCTAATTGATATACCCTGAAAAGCCTCTGTTGCGGAAATTCGGAGGTTGCATACAAATATAATAGTATAATTTGTAAATTTGGTAATTTACAAATTATACTATTTACAATAGGGAAAAATCACGGAGTGGGCGACATCTATAATTGATCGCATTAACTACTCGAGAGGTGAAAAACAAACTAACCTCCATATGTTCATATGGGTAAAGTGTGAACTTCATTTATTAATTTCAGTGATTTAAGCATTGAAAGTGTTGTATTTTGATGATATTTTGTGAAGAACTGTTGTTAATAGACCACACAATCTGAAAATGCAAAAGATTAGAAGAGGTGATATGGAGATAAATGGAGAAAAATATGCTCTACATACTCAAGGCTTTGCATAAATTTCCTTCAAATTCTAAAGCAGAAGATGGGCAGGATTTGGGAAAACCTAAATCCTAAGGCGCGTAGACTAGAAATGGAAGATGATCTTGAAGATAGAAAAAGCTATCTCGGAATTTATGTTTGTAGCAAGCACTCATGATGATTTCTTCAGTGGTAAGTTCGATTTTTCATTATTGTTGTCACTATGCTACCACCTATTCTCCACCTCATTTGGTTCATTTTAATCATTTTGTAATTTATTACAGGCTCAGGCAAATATCAAATAATCATATGCAGTTGGAGCAACATGGAAATGAACAAGTAGGGGAAGATTTATAAAAAAGACCTGATGAAAGATCTACACTTGGATGATGATTAACATGATCATGTGATGGATCTTGGAGAGTTCCACTGTAAATACAAAACCAACAACAACCTATATGACACACAACAATGTTCCTGATAAATATATGAAGTTTTAGGTGATTCTGGTGTTGTGTAAATGGAAGACATTGATTTATCACCTGCTTGCTTGGCAGTATTATTTGGATTTAGGAATTTGACATGTTGAAGAATGTTTTATTACTGCATTTTTTATGAGTTGTAGTATTTCTCAGTCTGAAAGGAATCTATTTCATTCACAAATGATTAAAAGATTTGAATACTGATTTATTATTATTGTGTTACATTTCCAAAATTATCATATTATTAAAAAAATATGGCATGCTAGAGAAAGCCATTTGCTCTTGTTTACCCAATGAAACTATGGATTTTTGGATAATTTATTTGAACACTATCATTTCTTCGAAATAAGTTTATCAAATCTCCACAAAATGATGAATGTATATCAACTGTCACTTCTAGGTAGTTCACTTTGTTTCAATAGGTATATCTATTTGAATACATTACCATATAATCTAGGTTCCTGAAAATAAAAACAAACCAACACAGAAAAGGAAACTGATAAGTCAAAAAGGTGGAGCTTATATGCTTCCAGTCGAAATGGCCAATAAATCTTTTCAATATTGAATTATACAACATTATCAATCAATATGTTTTACAGGAACATTGAAATAAACCCATATTTCAGCTAGTTTCATGGAGATTTCATGTAAGAATTGTGGAGGATCTCATACACTTTATGATTTATTCATTGAGGCCTTTAGTTCCAATTGTGTGATTGCTGAAACACTCTCACCCCACATAATATCCGAAAACTTCGAATAAAAACAGAAATTGATACCTGGACACAACAGGACTTTGGTGGCATTTATCAAGAATCCAGTGACAATAAAACTAAAACGTCGACAACAAACCCTAAATACAACTTCAATCCAATAGTCGAGTACGAAAAATCGACTTAAATCTCTGAGATAACTGAAATTCTCTTCAATAAAAACTTTGGTTTAACAAGAGGTCAAATGACACATCATTTGTTGTTCACCCCTCGATCCGACATTTTGTCATTTACAGCGCCATCTGGCATTTCGTGATTTTTCCCTATTGCCAGCACTGGAATATAACCAATAACTGGAACGATGATGTAGGTAAATGCGCGGGAAACCTATGATCCCAACTATGCGAACTGAGATTTCAGATTATGCGCCGACGCAGTAAAAGTAAAGGTACGAAAATCATGTCTTTGATCACTACAACTGTATACATTTGATGACGTACGTCTGTGATAAGATGAACTAAATCAGACGTCAGACACGGCTTGGCACTTTTTGTTTCGTGTTAATTCTCACTGGTCAAGTGGTAAATGGTCATTCGCCAAATCCAAATCAAAGAGAAGTTGTTCCATATCGTCAATTTGCCCTGTTTGATAGTTTGATAACATTTCCATAAACAAAAAAGGTTGAAGGTGCATTGCTGCAATGCAAAAACTGCAGTACTAATTCTAGTTTAACCTTTTTTGGTGAGTTGAGATTGATACTTATACTTGAGCTGTATTATTTTATCTTAAAATCATCCATTTTCAGTTTAACTAAGGATAGACATTGCTCATGAATGAAAGCTAGATATTGGTAGATATCCAAATATCGAGACTTTGAGCTATGGAAATGTGATTTGGGAAGAACATATCATATATCATTGATGACATCATATAACTTCTGGTGATAAAAAAAGACTGAAACGTGATTCAGTTCCCAGGCTGAATCTTGGTCCTCAAAAGCCTCTGTCAATTATCCAGTGAACAGTGTAAACAGAATTCTAGAAAGGGTGACTCATCTCTGACTGCGAACCGAGCTATGAAAAGCAAGAAGAAGAATAGAAGTTGTCACTTTTGCCACAGAACAGAGAGAGAGAGAGAGAGAGAGAATATGCTTTATTGTTCAAAGATACAAATCTTATTGACAAAGTAAAAGCCTAACAAATTCCTAAATTAAAGTGAATAAAATACACATACAGAAAGTATAAATGGGACAATAAGTTGATACCGACATTGTACTAGAAGTATCATACCTACCACAATATATGAAACAAAATTTAGCACATAAAAAACATCTTACGACATATTAAAACAAGCTCGAGTTAGAATGCATCATCATAAAATTCTTGTTAACTATAATAGGGTTTATCCAACAGGAAAGCTTTCACTCCCTTTCTGAATTGTTTTACGGAACTTATTTCCTTGATGTGCTTTGGTAAGTGATTAAACATCTTACCGCCTCCATAAATTACTGAATCTTTAATTAATGTCAATGTTGGGATCGGGAGTTTAATGTTACCAGCTTGACGTGTGGCGGGACGTGTGTAGGTAGTGTCAAATTTATGAATATGTTTTTTTATTAGACATACCGTTTCCAAAACAGAAATTGCGAATACTGTTAATATTTTGTGTTTAACGAAAAGAGGTTTACAGGAATCTCGAATTTTTGCTTTGCACATATATCTTACTGCACGTTTCTGCAGTATAAAAACAGAGTTTATAAGATTCAAATTACACACCCCCCAAAATGGGATTCCATATATCAAGTGGGATTCTACTAAAGAATGGTACACAACCTTGGCAGAAGAAAGACCAAGTTCATTCGATGTTACTCTTACTGCATAACATCCAGAAGACAATTTTTTATTTAAATTTGAAACATGTTCGTTAAATTTTAGTCTAGAATCTATATAAACACCTAGAAATCTAGTATGCTTAGTGTTTCCTATAACATCCTCACCCATGACAAGCTCATCTAGTTCACCTTTGAAAGAAACAATATTTGTTTTTGACATATTCATGGATAACTGGTTTGCGTCGCACCATCTTTTAACCTCATACATATCATTCTTGATAATTTCAAGGAGTGTTTCGGGATCTTTATCATTCCAGAGTATACTTGTATCGTCCGCAAACAGCGTTATTTTTCCTGAAATATTTATTCTGGTCAAGTCATTTATATAGAGTAAGAATAGAGTTGGTCCGAGAATTGACCCCTGAGGAACACCACATTCTACAGGCAATTCATCCGAGTAAGTAGTCGTTTTAACAACTTGGCTTCGACCTGATAGATACGATTCAAACCATTATAGATACGATTCAAACCATTTCTGACAGACACCTCTTACGCCATAGTGATGAAGCTTTCGCAACAGTATTCCGTGGTTCACACAGTCGAACGCCTTTGAAAAATCACAGAACACTGCCGCGGCAGCTTCACCTCGATTTATCTCTGTATATACGTCATACAAAAAAGAAAAAATTGCATCATTTGTACCTTTTCTAGCTTGAAAGCCATACTGGGCACCTGTGATGATCTCCTTTTTAACTAAGAATGCAGATAATCTAATCTTCACCAACTTTTCAATAATTTTTGCTAATATAGGAATGAGAGAGATAGGTCTATAGTTGGATGGATCGTCACGGTCACCACCTTTATACAGGGGAATTACTACTGATATTTTTAGGAAATCAGGAAATGTGCCATTGTGAAAAATTTTATTTATTAGCTGAACCAGGATATCAAGTGCATTTTCTGGTAGGTTTTCAAATATTCGTACAGAGATATTATCAATGCCTGAAGTAGTTTTATTTGTAAAAGTTGTTATAGTATTTCTCAGTTCTTTTAAATCGGTATCGTGGAGTACTAGGGAATCAGCTATAAAAGGACCTTGAAAGTGAGATAATGGATCAACTTTTAGAGATATATTTTCTGTTATTTTTCCAGCAATAGAACAGTAATGATTATTCAGGACATCAGGCGATAAGGACGCTTCAACTTTCCTGATATTTCTGCCTCTGAGGCTGTTTATCACATGCCAGCTCTCTTTAGACTTATTTTCAGCATTTTCTATTTTTGTCCTATAGAATATTTCTTTTGCCAGTTTGATTACACTTCTGTAGATTCTACAATAATTCTGGAAGAAGGAGTGGAAAAAATATGAATCTGTAAATTTTCTGACATAGTGTAGGGCGCGCATATTTTTAGACGATATTCTGATCCCCTGTGTGATCCACTGTTTTTTTGTTTAATTTTGATCTTTTTTACAGGAAAGGTGATTTCAAATATATTTCTCATTTTGTTGTAGAAGTCTTCAAATGGATCGTTCAAATCTAACAAGTGCTGCCAATTTGTTTCCAAGCAAGCTGAGTAAAACCTATTATAGTTTTTTTTGCAAAAAATTCTGCCATATCTAAATTTATCGGATTCTAAGTTTACATTCACATAGAGTTTACAACAGATGGCTTCATGGTCTGATAAACCTGTATGAACTGCTGAACAAGAAACATACTGTTCGT
Organism: Chrysomela aeneicollis; assembly: GCA_029955515.1. Classification (NCBI taxonomy): domain Eukaryota; kingdom Metazoa; phylum Arthropoda; class Insecta; order Coleoptera; family Chrysomelidae; genus Chrysomela; species Chrysomela aeneicollis. The sequence continues at coordinate 305,720 of JARUHQ010000029.1, read as the reverse complement.
TTAAATTACTACATACATAGTCAATTGTCGTTGCAGAATGATTGGTAATACGAGTATTTGTATTAACATGCATTTTTAAATTGAAGGAAGTCATCAAATTCATCAGAGATTTCGTGCTGTTAGAGTTTTTCTCTTCGAAATTTATATTGAAGTCTCCCGTCATCAGTATCAAGGAATTTACAGGCAATTCATTTAGTAGTGATTCCAAATGTGTGAAGAATATGTTGATATCCGAGGTCGGTGATCTATAAATGCAAATTATATATAGGTTGATTTCTTTACAGTGGACTAATGAGAATTCGAAATGAGATTCTAACAAGTAATTTTTAAATTTGTCTACATCTACAAATTGATAGCCTTCCAGGAAAGAATTTTCTATCAATATCATGGTTCCCCCATGGACAGTATTGGTTCTTGTGTATTTGGATAGTATGCTATAATTTGGCAGGTAGAATGGTTCATTGCATTTAAGCCAGTGCTCTGTAATTAATATCAAACTTGGATAACCAAGACTGTCAATGAAAGTATAAAGGTCATTAAATTTGTTTCTAATTGACTGAATATTAAGCAATACTAACTCAATGGAATATTTACTTGATATCTCTTTACACCTAAAAAATCTTTATGAGATTGTTGACCGTTCCAGCTTGTAGGAGCGTTAGATGAATTCATTGGATTGTAGTCTTCCTCGCCGATAGTATGTATGTAGACAGAGCTGTCTGTTCTGTGCTTTTGTCGTTGGTCCCCCGCATTTTGCACCTCCATTTTATTTTTTATTTTCAGTGTCACTTCTTTTGTAAAAGATATTTTGTTCATCGAATCGAGATCTGCAGCTGCTTGTTGGAGTTTTTCGCGTTGTTGTTCCTCGTGCGGGCTCGTTTAGTCAAGTGAAGTGTCGTTCATTGAATACTATGTGTTTTATCCGTAGGGATTTAGAATTCATAAACTATAGAGGGTTTTATTTAAACTATATTTGACACTAACATAGCACCGGACACCAGGTTAACAATTTTAAATAACGTATGATAACTGATAAAGGTAATCTATATAATGGCCGACCTATTGACTTCCTCCACCTCGTGACCCCGTCCCCTAGGTAGGCTTCGTCCTGCGCAATGCCCTGTGGCGTAGTGACAGGTGGTGTTTCCCGCCCGTTTGGCGGTAGATACGAATAGTGGTCGATCGGACCACAACACTCCTTCTGCTGATTGAACCTGGGGGTAAATATTTTCAATACAATATCTTGGGGACATCTTGACTGTTGATTATTTGTCATGTGACCTTCTGAAGAAAACAATATAAGAAAATAATATATATGCAACTATCTTTCACAATACTATTGCTGATAAACTATATGACCTTTTTGAACTCACCCTAGATCACTTGTGAGCTCATGCTATCTAAGATTTTGTCTGTTAAACCCTCAACTGCACTATCCAACTGTTTTCGAACTTTGTTTTAGATTACAACTTGTCAATTTGAACTAGCAATAATTATTTTCGAAAAGTACTTTGTGTAAAGTATTTCATTTGGATATTACAGCTTGCTTTAATTGAGTTCACAAACATAATCCTTGAATTTTATTGGGGGTTTGATTTTTCTAGACTTACTCAAACTCCTGATTGACATTTCATTCTTCTGTTTGAAGTTACTCACATAACTCTGTGGTACATTTAACATTGTTCCCTTATTAAGTCCTGATGTCCCTGAGCTGCCTGGAATAGTCCTTGTCAATTCTGCCTTTGTGCTTACATCTATGGTTGCTTCAGAATTTGATTCTGATATAGTCTGATGTGAATCAACACCTGGGAATGTATCGTTATTAATGGTACCAGAGATTTCTGTTTCGAGGTTGGTTGGGCTGTTTTTGGTTGTTTCTGCTGGTTCCCTGAGAGGTGTTGTACTAGGGTTCGCTGGAATGCTTGATGTTGAAATGTACTGACGTTTGTTGCTCCCCTTTTGTTCTGCACTCTCTCCCTCTGTCTCTAGGTTTCGGAAAGAAGTTTTCAGCATCTGGTTATGGTGACGCTTCCACAGTTTTCCATCATTTAATCTGCAAAGGCATGTATTTTTACCAATTATTCTTTCTATTTTACCTTTTATCCATTTTCTCGTATTTGGTGTCCTATAATCTGCTATCATGACTATTTCTCCCACTTCAAAATTTCGCCTTCTTCCTTTTTGTTCTGTTTGATTTGCCTCCTCTATGGAATTGGGTTCCTCCCTCAGAATATCCAGTCTTGTTCTCACTTCCCTGCCTAGCATGAGTTTTGCAGGAGTTTCCTTGGTAATTCCATGGGGTGTTGTTCTGTAAGAAAACAGGAATTCAGATATGAGTACATTAAGATTTTTGTTCCTGTTTGATGGGTCACTCAATCTTGTCTTCATGTTGTTTTTGAAGATTTTCACGCTATTTTCTGCTAATCCGTTGGATTGTGGATGAAAAGGAGGGGATGTCACATGCTTTATTCCATTGCGTTTGAAAAATGCTTGCAAAATTCCTGAAACGAATTGTGGGCCATTGTCACTCACAATCGTATTTGGTATGCCATACTTTGAAATTGCATCTTTCAATTTCTCTTCAGTTTCCTCCGCTGATGATCCTTTTGTCCAATACACTTCTGGCCACTTTGAGTATGAGTCAATTATCAGGAAAAATACTTTCTTGTTAATTTCTAAGTAGTCCATATGAATTCTTTTGAAAGGTCCATCTTCTGTTTTCCATTTTGCTTGCCTATCTTGTGGTGGTGCCTGTCTATTTTCTAAACAGTATATACAAGATTTGCAAATGTCTTCAATTTGTTTGTCCAGATTTGGCCAGTACATATATGACCTTGCCAAACTTTTTGTCTTTGTTATGCCAAAATGATGGTGGTGAAGCTCGTTCAGAAGTCTGTCTTGTAAAGCGTAAGGTATAACTATACGGTGAGCCCACAAAAGAATACCTCTCTCCACAGCTAGTCCTTTTTTTCTATGAAAGTATGGCTGAATGTCTGGACCTGGCCTCTTAGGCCACTTTCCTTCCATTACATATTCTATGACCTTCTTCAGAGTATCATCCTTTTCTGATTCTTTTCTTATTTCTTCATTATTCACTGGCCACTCTTCAGCTGTAGCTGTAAAATTCAAAAATTCACATTTCTCATCTTCTGGCTGAAAATCAACTTTTATAGGGGCTCTGGATAAATAGTCTGCAATTACATTATTCTCACTACGTATATATTGTATTTCATTATTGAATGTTGACAGGTATGCTGCCCACCTCTGCAATCTGCTTGCATACATTTGTGGTATCCCCTTCTTTTCTCCAAAAATAGTGGTCAATGGTTTACTGTCCGTTCGCAGGATAAATTTCCTCCCATATAGATACTGGTAAAATCTATTTACTCCATAGTATATAGCTCCTGCCTCTCGGTGACATATTGGCCAACGTTGTTCTGATGGAAGTAGTGTTCTGGACATAAAACATATAGGTCTTTCCTCTCCATCCCGCATCTGGTGTGATAGTACAGCTGCTATACCTTTATCAGAGGCATCAGTTGTCAATATCAAAGGCCACTCTGGGTTGTAATGAACTAGAACAAGATCTGATGCAATAATGTTTTTCACCTTTTTGAAAGATTCTTCACATTCACTGTTCCATTCTATTTGTTTTGATTTTGATTTGAGAAGATCATAAATTGGTCTCAGTACTTGTGCTGCTTTAGGAATGAACTTTCCATAATAGTTGATCATACCTAAGAACGATCTCACCTGGGTCAAGCTCTCTGGTCTTGGTGCATCCAAAATTGCCTTTGTCTTTGACTTGGACTTGGTTAAGCCTTTACCTGTGATTTTATGACCTAGGTATTCCACTGATTCCTTGAAAAATTGGCTTTTCTCCAGCTTCAGAGTCAAACCTGCCTCTTTCAGTTTTTGCAGCACTTGGTCCAATGTTTCTAGGTTCTCCTTTTCTGTTGCTCCTGTTACCAAAATATCATCTAGATAATTACAACAGTTGTCCATTCCTATAAATAATTGTTCTATGTATTTTTGAAAAATAAAACTTGCTACCGTCACACCAAATGGTAAACGATTCATTTTATACAAGCCTTTTGGAGTAGCAATTGTTAAAATTCTTTTTGCTTCATCTTCCAACTCGAATTGATTGTATGCTTGACACAAATCTAATTTTGAGAAATATTTACCCTTATGTAACTTTGCAAAAAGTTCTTCCACCCTTGGTAGTGGGTACATTGATTCATTTAAAAATTTATTCACCGTAACCGAATAGTCACCACATATCCTTACTTTTCCATCTCCCTCAAGTATGGGTACTATTGGTGTTGCCCATTCACTAGTCTCTGTTGGTGGTATTACCTCGTCCTGTTCCATTTTTGTTAGCTCATCCTCCACCATTTTTTTATATGCTAGGGGTACTGGTCTGGCTTTGCAGAATATTGGGGTACTGTCTTCTTTCATATGAAGTCTGATTTTGGCAAACCTGAACTTCCCCAGTTATTTACTAAAAACTTCTGGGTGCTTCCTTATAATCTGATCCACTCCTTTTGTTGAATGGATCATGTTCACCATCTCAAAACCAACCCCAAATGCCTCCAACCAATCTCGTCCCAGGATCCCTGGACCTCCATTTTCTATAATGAAAAATTTTATTATTTTATTTTTTTGTTTGAATGTCACATTTAGATCAATAAAACCAATGGGTTTGAAAAATGTGTTGTTATAAGCTCTTAGTACTGTTCCATCTTGTTTCAAAGTATAGTATTTGAAAAATCTGTTGTATGTTTCATTATTGAAAGCACTTATAGCAGAACCACTATCAATTTGGAAGAGGAATATCCTTTTATCTATCTCTAACTCAATTTCGAATTGACTAGGTCTATTCCTTACATTCATGCTAAAATTTTCCCAAACAGTACAACTATCAATAGACGGTACACAAGACACATTACAATTTGGTTCAACTGTTCTACTGGATTTACTTATTGACCACATGGTCTCATAGTTATTGAAATTTTCAGAATTATTGTCATTGATATTTTGGACCACTTCAATGTCATTTTCAACATAATTAAATTGTCTATTTTTACAAGCTCTTGCAAGATGTCCAGTTCTTTTACAGTTTGAGCATCAGTAATTTTTATAAATACACTCACCATTATGACTTTTCATACACACTTTGCATTTGTTTTTCTTTATATCATTACCACTCCTATAACCTGACATTTTCGCTCTTCTTTCTCTGTCATTCTCCTCTGCTCCACGTCGCTGGTGTCGAAGTTCCGGTTCCGTGCGCATGACGTCATGTCCCCGACGTGGCGGTCGATTCCATCGACCCGTGCTCCCACCGCTTGGTCTGTGCGTTGTTGCCGGCTTGCCTGATTTGTGGGTGCCTCCGTCGTTCTTGATGAAGTTCACGTTGCTCTCGGAGTCTTCTTTTTTTCTTATGATGTCCAATACCTTGCTCAACTCGATGGTCTCATCTTCCTCACATATGCGATCAAATGCTCTCGCCGATTTCATGCCGGTGATGAGTTTTTCCATCAGGAAAGTCTTCAAGTTCCCGCCGTATTTGCAATTCATGGCAAGATTGCAGATTCTTGCATAAAAATCGTTGACGGACTCTCCGGGTTCCTGGCTGGCTTGATTGAACAATCTTCTTTCTTTCCATACTACCGGTTGCTTGGTGAAATGTTTTTCCAATGTTTCGCTTAGCACTTCGAACGTTTTTGTATCGGGCGACGTTGGGTGACAAAGATCTCTTAGTAATTTGTATGTCTTGGTCCCTATTGCGCTAAGTAGTGTCGCTGTTTTTAGCTCGGTTTTCACACCGTTGGCTTTTATGTACTGGTCTAACCTCTCCTTGTATATGATCCAATCGTCTGAATCACTGTTGAATTCCTCGAACTTATTGAAATTTGCTGTCGCCATTTTGTTCAACACGTGGCACTTCACTTGACCGAACTTTTTGCACGCGTACCGATTACTTTACTCGTCGCCAATTTGTTTTATCCGTAGGGATTTAGAATTCATAAACTATAGAGGGTTTTATTTAAACTATATTTGACACTAACATAGCACCGGACACCAGGTTAACAATTTTAAATAACGTATGATAACTGATAAAGGTAATCTATATAATGGCCGACCTATTGACTTCCTCCACCTCGTGACCCCGTCCCCTAGGTAGGCTTCGTCCTGCGCAATGCCCTGTGGCGTAGTGACAGGTGGTGTTTCCCGCCCGTTTGGCGGTAGATACGAATAGACTACCTAAGTCCTGACGTCACAAGTAGGCGGAGTTTAGCGAACCTTTCCATACAAATCGATGTTACATGTTAATCTGCCATAAGAGATACTTTATTTGATTTTATAAAAATTTCTAGTAGGAAATAAGGGCAAACAAGTACATATTCAATTACAGTGGGGTATCACTGATTTGTGACCGAATATATCACAAAGGTAAGTTTTCAAATAGCTGCTATTTTGAGAATATAAATATTTTGAGGTTATGTGTGACTACTTTGTTGTTATTAAAATGGATAACAAAATTGTTTTTTCTAGCTTTCCATAATAAAATGGTTTCAAAACACGTTCTCTGAAGATTTCTTCCATTATTGAGTTAATTGAAAATCTTCATTTGAAATCATTAAAAAGGCTGAAAATGCCTTATAACCTGGACATATGAAAGGCATGCAGTATAAAATTGAGTTGATGATAATCACAGGAGAAGTACATGCCAACAAGAAGGAAGAATAACATAATGTACAGAAGGTAAATATGTCATTTGCTTATTTGTGATGTTATCTACTGATTATACCATTTCTATCACAGATAACATTGAACGAATCTGAAGAATTTTCCACAGCAAATTATGCTTGTCCCAGAAGAATACCATCGTATTGCAGCATAGCTCTATTTGGGCATGACAATATATCTATAAGTGATTAGGACTAGGAAAGTACCTGGAATGTGCCAAAATCAAATACATTTGTTAGTTGAACATTCCTAGAATATTATCAGGATATTAGTGTCAATATTATTGTTATCCACTTCTTAATTAGTTCTTGAACAAATATACCTATGTTATGATAAAAATTATTTGAATTGTCTATATTATATCAGAACTAAATTGAGTAAATCTCTTAGAAACATGAAATTTGTATCTCAAAAATCTCCATGAAATTATATGTATTGAAAAAATACTTGAAATGAAATATAGTATGTATGTAGTGATGAGAAACAGAGGTTGTTTGAATTAACAAAAATGTCTTGCAATGTTCAAAGTTATATTCAATTTGTATAAGTCAGGTTCACACCTACATAGAGAATCAAATGAAAATACATGACCTATTAATTTTAATCACATGGTCTTCTGTAAGCACTTCTTGAACATGCAGGTATATCTATAGAGTATTCTCATTTCTTGATGTTCCTGGCTCATTTGGGATGGTCCTGCTACATTTATACTTATATTAGTTGCACTCAAGGCAGAAACTGGGCTTCAATGTTAGTTCATCTGACCATATATTGTCTAAAAACAGAACACTATATAAACACAATTACCTTTTTATTTTCTCTAATGACATAGGTACCTTTTCTATGGGGAATCAAAATACAATTTAACATGGTTCATCTATTTATTCTATCATTGTTGATGAAATGGCAACAAACCAAATATAATACTATTTGAAGGTTCCCTATCTTGTCTCCTGCAAAGTATTTCACATCAGAATGTTATTTCAATACAATGAATATTATAGGATTGTACCTTATGAAATTGATCCACTTTTTCCTCTCAGTAGGGTCAGCACTCTGCAGGGTAGGTGGTCTGTGCTCTGCACTGTACTGCAGGTGATACAAAGAACTTGCATGCAACCTTCTCTGTAGTGTTCACACATAACTATATTTGTAGCTTCGAGAAACTAGAAGAAAATGTATATTATCAATAAAAACTGTAGTCACACTACATAAAACATATACAGTTCAATAATATGAATAAAAAGATGCACAATAATGAATTTATCTTACGAAAACCTAACCTCAGAATACTTCAAACGCCCATAAGTCTAACGAATATTCACTTACCGTACTCAGATTTAGACAGAAAGGTAGTAGATACAGCCAAGTTTATGAATATCCTCAAGAAAATGCTTATTTATCACTCAAAATTATTATATGATCATTTAAAAAAACTCTTATGGAAGATTCAATGTAACATTTCTTTGTTTGGAAAGGTTTGCTAAGCTCTGCCCATTCTTGACGTCACACTTAGGTAGTCTATAGTGGTCGATCGGACCACAACACTATGGCTGGAAAATCTGGAAATATTTGTGCATATATAAACTGTGAAAGGACACGTAGACTAGTGCCGAGTCTGAAAATGTATTATTTTCCTAGTGATCCAGCAAGAGCTAAACAATGGATTATAAAATCAGGTAAATGCTCAAGTTTGCACTGAAGTACACTATCATTGTTTTCATTTCCCAACTTATTTATGTCTTGAATAGCATTTTAATTGATTATTCAGTTGGGTACGTTATTATATTCATCAGAATGCTGCCTCAATGTAGAATAAATCAGTTTTTTTTTGTTTATAGGAAATATAACTTTAGAGAGATTAGACTTTGAGCAGCTCAGAAGACATCAAATATGCCAACATCACTTCTGTCATGAAGACTTCACTAATCTCAACAAACATCGTTTGAAATCCTTTGCTGTACCCATAGATTATAAGACACCAATGGCAGAGCATCAAGACTTAGAAGTTCAGATACATGACCAATCTTCTGATGAAACCATGTTAGAATTGAAAGTTCCACAGAAAACTTATGCAAGATCTATCAAGAGGAAAGCTCTACAAGCTGTGGAAAATATTCAATATTCATCCCCATCTTATTCTGGTAGTTGGCTGGAACATCTTTTAGATATGCCCTCACCATCCCCACCAAAAAGATCTCGCCTTGGAGAGAGTGTCCCAAATCCTCCAAATCAGAATGAAACAATGCACCAACAAGCTGAAGAGATAGTTATGCTCAGAGAGAAATTGAAAGAGAAAAGTAGGATAATTTCTAATCAGCGTTCACACATTTTCAAGTTGAAGAAAACTGTGAAGAAAATTAAAAATGTCATGTCATTGGACAATCATATTCATCAACATACATTCTTAATGAAATGGTCCAGAACAATTATAAAAATGCAATTGAAACAGAAAAAATGTAAATGGCAAGAAGATTAGAGAAAATTTGCCCTTTTACTTTTCTATAAATCACCAAGCGCATATAAATTTTTGAGGCGCAAAATAGTTCTTCCCAGTATAAGTTGTGTGGGAAAATGGATTGGACAGTCCAATTTCCTAACTGGATTCAGTGATAAGTTTTTCAAGCAGATTAATTTGAAAACTGAAATTATGACAGCTGATGAAAAAAAATGCATTATTTCATTTGATGAGATGTGCATAAAACAATATTTGGAATATTCACCAACTCTAGATTTTATCGAAGGGTATGAGGATTTAGGAAGTTTAGGTCGTTCTTCTAATAAGGCAAAATATGTGCTAGTTTTCATGGCAAGGGGAATGTTGAGCTCCTGGAAACTTCCTCTTGCATATTTTTTCTCCCATTCTGGAGTCTCTGCTGAGAAGTTGAAAACCTTGTTAACCACCCTGATTGAAAAGTGCTTTTCTAGTGGATTACTTCCAAGAGCAGTTGTGTGTGATCAAGGAACATCCAATCAAAAGTGTTTCAGAATGCTTGGAGTTTCAAAAGAAGAACCCTACTTTGATATTGAATATGGAAACCAATCAAGAAAAATTTTTGCAATATTTGACACATTACATTTGATCAATCTACTGAATGGCAACTTCATCAATAAAGATAAATTTATCTGTTTTGATGACGTGAGGAAAGTGTATGAGATGGATAAGGATAAAAAATGTAGAGCTTTGATAAAATTGACTGATAAACATATCAACCCTACAAACTTCCAGAGGATGAATGTCAAACTAGCAGCAATTAGAACTTGCATTGAAACAATGGAACTGCAAACAACTTCTGCTGAATCAACAGCTGATTTCATTGGTGAGTTGCACAGACAATAATTAATAGATTGGTAGTTTGAACAATTCAGTTACTAAGAGCATTAATAAAATAAAACAGGTAATAACATAGAATAATTTAACGAAGTTTATAGTATATGTGCTTCCGTCAGAACATTTAGGAACTGATTAGAAATTTATATTTTGAGTGTTGAAATTACATATCCATTTTGATGACAACTGATTTAAAATTTATATTGTGAGTGTTGAAATTACATAATTGTTTTCCTCAATTTTTTTATAGATATCATGGATAAATTATTCGACTGCCTGAACAGCAAGAGATTTGAGGTCGATAATCCATTCAATTGCTCCCTTCATAAAAAACATCCATTGGTGAAGAAAACTCTGGAAGATGCCAAACCTTACTTGAATAATTTATATAAAATTGACCATAAAGGGAATATCTCTAGACCACCATGCTTTGATGGACTGATACAAACAATTCAAGGAATTCTTCTTCTTTATGGTGAGGAAGTTTCAGAAAATCATGATAAATACATCTTAACTTCAAAGCTGACTCAAGATGTTTTGGAAAATATGTTTGCCATTTATAGGCAGAGAGGAGGATCCAATATCAATCCCACTGCTAGAGTATTCCGTACTCTGTTTCGATCAACTGTGATGAATAATTTGATGAAACAAGCTTCATCAAATTATGAAGATGTTGCAGATGAACAGACATTAGTAGTGGATGAATCTCCACAGGCAAATTTCCCTATGGAACCTGTCCATGAATTGGCAAACCCCACTGCCATTTCCCAAGAAGGATTGGAAGAACACAATGACAGCCGAGATGACAGCTATTCAAACCCAAATTCTGAAACAAGTTCATCAGAATCCAGTTTTCCAGAAGAAAACTTGGAAAATTGTGCCATAAAATACTTTGCAGGTTATCTGGCTCACAAAACAATGAGAAAGTTTCATTGTGAGAGGTGTCAAGCATCACTCATTTCTGAAAATATTTTTTTAACAAATCCCAATGATGCATTAATATTTCATCGAATGTATGAACATATTATTAAATCATCTGAAATGGTCGGATTGAAATGTCCCTCAGACATGCTGAATAAAGTGGTGAAAAAAGCTTTATTCATTTTTCAAGCAAAATTTGAGAGAATATGCTCTCAAAGAAAATTAGGCCAAAGTATACTTAGAGCTATTGAAAAAAAATATCAAAATATGAATTCTTGTCAGGGGCAGATGAATGCATAAATCATAGAAAGTATTTATTGGATTTATTTGTTAAAACAAAAATTTTCAAATCTTGCAAAACCCTTTCACTTAATCAATCAGACAGGTATGGTCGTAAATTAGACATTTTAAAAAATGTATGAATTAAAAATATACAATATACTTACCCAGCCTATCATAAAACTTTAGAAAATTATACCTACATTATTAGTTCTAGTACTTATATCTGCAATTATTGGGTTCACATTCTACGAATATGTAAAAAAGTATGTTTTTCAAATTTATGTGATATTTTTGTTTTGGAGTCGACAGATGTCAAATTTGTGAAATTCATTCATGTGAGTTTTGTTGCACTTGATATTAAACTTTTATGAAATTCTCTAGCCATATTTTTTTCAACGCCATTTTACTTTCAACCCATGAATACACAGTATAGTGATTCTTATTACAAGTAATTGTTAGAAAATGAGTTGGTGGAAATTTGTTGAAATAATATAAAAATTGTAGCCAAATAGAATACATAATATACTTATTGTCACATGAGAGAGAAGTTCCATAAAAATCTCTGTTTATTTCTTTCTTCATAATATACATATTTCATTCATATTTTTCACTGAAAAATATGCATATTTCTTTTCACATAGGTACTTGCCACATTTTGCGATCTTCAAAATAACATTCTTAGATTTTTCATCTCGCGGCCATCATCAACTCTTTTTTAATACGAAGATGTTTCTTTTTACATATTTTTCACCATGTACTGACCCCTGAAATATATAGTTATTCAAATAATTTTTTTTATTTTATGTATTGGTTATTGAGTTTCAATCGTGAGAGAGTTGTTGATCAGGTAACTGTTAGTAATGTTTCATTTCAATCCATGATGAAAAATATTCATCTTCGTATTAAAAAAAAACAGTTGATGATTTGAAAATTTAATTATAGATGAAATCGAGCGATAAAACCACGTAGTACTAATTTAATTAATAGACCGTTGACCATTATCATAATTCCTTGGTAATTGGTGATACATCAAAAACCAGTTTATTACGTCTGACCCCTCACCCCCATGGGTTCGACAATAACAATAAAGCGACCTTGAAAATTCAGCTGCTGAACCTGGCCGAATGCTGCCGAATGTTTCCTTTCCCAGCTAACTTCTCGCCGAATTTATCCGCGAATTATAAATTCTGCAACATTACGCCACCTATCGAGCGACCAATCACTTAAATACAGTTGTGGCCGAATCGTCCATAAGAAAAGTTTATCTTAGTGGGTAACTCATCTCTGCTTTGGCATTCCAGTTATTGGTTATATTTCAGTGATTGCCAGAAGGACCGTTTAGAGAGAACCAGAGTGAAGTTAGCAGCTGAAATATAGCAGCCAAAATTACGGAAACTCCCGAAGGTCCATGGGCGTGCGCTAAAATAATTATCGATGGTTTCAGCAGCCAAAAAATTGATAGCGGCCAAAAATGTAGAAATGTATGGTACAAAGCTAAAGTGGACAAGAATCTCTAATGAAAATAAATGAAATAAAACATTTTCGCATGAAGTAAATGGGGTGTCAATTTGAAAAATGGATATAAATATGTAGAAATCTCATTTCGATCATCTGTCAAGAAGAAAATGATTTGCGAGCCGTCTAAGGGGGTTCAAAGGGGTGAAAACTACATGAAAATAAATAAAAATAAACATCTCCGGTTGAAATGAAGGGGGTTTCACTTTGAAAATACGATGTAGATAGGTATAAACGTTATTTTGATCATGTGCCAAGAGGAAAATGACTTGCGAGCCGTCTAAGGGGTGAAAACGACATAAAAAATAAATAAAATTGAATATTTTCGGATGAAATAAACGGGGTGTCACTTTGAAAATAGGATAGAGATAAGAAGAAACGTTATTTCAATCATGTGCCAAGAAGAAAATTACTTGCGAGCCGTCTAAGGGGGTTCAAAGGGGTGAAAACGACATGAAAAAAAAAATTGAATATTTTCGGATGAAATAAACGGGGTGTCACTTTGAAAATAGGATAGAAATATGTGGAAACTTCATTTCAGGCGAATAATGGTCTGATTTTTTTTCTAGAACATTGCATTTCAGTTCAATTCTCCCAGCCGGGATTTAGAGGTGTTTCAGATTTAGGTCACTTTTGAGGAAATCCTCGATCTTGAATGTTTATCTTGAGTCAATTATGATATTAATATCTATTCATCTAAGGTTCTTCTTCTCTCTGCTTCAAAATAAGCCAGAGATTTTGAAAATCGGTTGAAGAGGAAATTTACTACCACAAAACCAAAAAGTCAATTGTTTGGGATCACCCTGTAAATAAAAGAGATTATAAGGCAATTCGGGGAATGGAAGATATCGTTTCCATGCCTCTGCTGTTAAATTAAACAAAAACCTGGTTTTCTTTAATTGGGACCCTTTTGAAAATTCCGACATTTCGCACAGTTTCAAGTAACATCCTGTAGCAATTCCATGTATAGAAGAAGAACGAGATTATAGCTGAAGAACTGAGCTAGCGAACAATCTAAACAGAATTCCAATAGTTCGAAGCAGAAAAAAGTTATTCAAATTTTAACGAGCAAAATTTTGGGGTAAGACGATAATATTAGTGTTGCGTAGTTTATATCATATTCTGATGCAAAATGAAAAGCCAATATAATTGGACGATCGAAGTATGTCGAAAGATGAAAGAAACACGAAAAATATCAAACACAGTTTGAATAACTGACTCGCGTCTACTATTGAAATAAGATAATCCCAGTTTGTGGTGCCGAAAGTAGCCAAAAGGCTGTTCACTTTCGCAATATCCAATCAGCATTTGGTAACAGAATTCTAGCGCATGCGCCTTATTGAAATGAAAACATTATGCATGCTTAAACATGTTGTGACTCGCGGCATAGTGATCTTTGTTTGACGCGTCTAGGACCAGCAGGACAGCATCAGGGCTCCAGTTTGATTGCGAATGTGATCGCGAGCGTTCACATAGATATCGTTGTCGCCTGTGTACTTACTTTTATTATTGAGATCATAAGTAGAGCTAGTGTGTGCTCAGATCTGTTTTGTATATTGATGATTGCTTATAGTTATTGTTTATAAACAAACTAGACTTTGAAGGATTATTATATTTTAATTGAACTGAATACCTATACAATATTGGTCTGAAGCATATATCTCAGAGTAATGCTTTTGAGCTTATAGCAACGGATATATTCAATATCGATGCTACTTTTCGATTTGAGATTAATCTCGAAAAATTATCGTGTCAGAAAAGAGCACAATCTCTGAAAGGAACAAAGTATGGTTATGGTAGCACTATTTACAAAATTGTCAATGGATGTAACAAGTTCAGAAATTATTATCTTGTAAATTTTGTTGGTTTGAAAGTGCCAGAAAATATGAATAAAATTAACTTCAAGACTTTTCTAGCGAAAAGCACTGAGGATAACTTGAAAGTTTTGAGATCATATAGTGATACCAACTTTACTAATCTTTAGTTCTTTTTGGGAAATAAAGACAATATAAAGCAAATCTCAAATTTTTGCTCCGGCAGCTGATGTGTCTGATGAGCAGAAGTCATGAATAAGGATTTTTTGGGTGATCAGTTGAGCGCCACTTAGTTTAGATAAGTTATAGATTACAAACTAAGAAATAGGTAAACGACAGTTGTAAGATTATCTGAAATTAATAAAAAATAAAAAAAATATCTTGTGGTCTCGTGAGGAATTTAATGTATCTTATCTATTTCAATAGCATAATCACAACTTTAAACAATACCATTGGAGTTCGTGGACTTCTCAAATGTATCAAATATAAATCAAAAATATGCCCTCAGAGAATTCTAAATCTTATGCTTTCAATTGAATCTCTCAATAATTCACATAAATAACCCGGGTGTTGGCCAATACCTGAATCTCACAAGATGTGAAATATTCAACCTTATAGAGTAACACTAAAATTGCCGAATAACGAAAAATATAGATATAGGTAAATTAACAGGTATATAATAAAACAAAAAATAGTGAACTGTTTGTTAGGAGTTCTTATCGAATGGTGATTATAAATACCTGGACAGCCTTTTCATGATGTCCTTCCAAGGCCCTTTTCTCCCTCGCATGACAATCAGCCACGAACCAGATGACCTGGTGAAGCTAGACGATAGCCTCTGCTGTGACTTCCCCGTTGGACCTCCTGAGTTTGAACCTCCTGAGTCCAGATCTCCAGCTCAGCAATTTTTCTTATAGCGCAGCATATCAAAATGACCCCTCGAAACCCAAGGGTTATCCCAAAATCGGGCAAGCCAATCGAAATCAATCGCCCAGTCCTTGTCGTCGCTTGGGTCAAATTCTGGAGTGCTCGACCATCAATTTCTGGTATAGCAAATGGCGGCTTGATTCTGGCCCTATCGTAATTGGCCCGCAAATCTTCCTGCAGGATGGCCTGGTTACCACGAAAATCCATCAACAACTCATCAAAGTGATCCATTTTTCTATGGTACCTTTTTACTGTCATGGTGACACTAGGAGTAGAAGTTGGACGGGCCGGAAGAATAAATGTTGCGCACAAATTTGTCCAAATCCGTATTAAAAAAACAGAAATTGTGTATATCACATTAAACCAACTTACTGCGCATCTCAAAAAACATAACGTGTTTACCAATTTGATTTGAGGCTGATATTTGATTGGTTCCCATTAATTTGATTGACAATACTACCACTACATGTGATTAATTCCTATTTCCTGTATTCGAATTCACCAGTGTTTAATATGTGATCAACTTCTGACCACTGAACTTAATTAAGTCAGAACTTGGGCATTCCCTGATTGAAGTAAATATATCCCATAATATATATATATATATAAATCACACGTATAAACTACCCTTGAGAAGGGGTTGATTCGGATTTTCACTATGGTGGCATGAAGAGTATGGTTTGAGCAATCATAATCTATTATTTCACTGCAATATTTACACTAAAAACCCCCTGTCAGCAAAGGTTTTAAGGAAAATCACAAGTATAAACTACCCTTGCGAGGGGGTTGATTCGGATTTTCACTATGGTGGCATGAAGAGTATGTTTTCAGCAGTCATAATCTACTGTTTCAATGAAATATCTTCACTGGATACCCCCGGTCAGCAAAGTTTTAAGAAAAATTACAAGTATAAACTACCCTTGCGAGGGGGTTGTTTCGATATTTTCCTACGGTGGCACGAACACCTCATCAAACACAACTCAGATTTGGAGTTTTACTTGGTTATATATCTTCCAAGGTTCGGATTGGCACGATTATTTTTTGGTCAGCAAATTATCCACACTCCATAGTGAAAACTTGGATAACTTATATCCCATGGAGAATCCTGAGCATTGTAAAGAGCAAAATAAAACAGATATTCCTGAAGGTAGTGATGACATGCATTATATATATGATCATGACTATATTGGTGATAATCAGCCTGATTGTCTACCAAGTGGAAGTTGTGAACAGTCCAACAAAGAAGACTCTCCAGATGATGAACAACCTTGTAAACAACCATCTCGTGGATCATTAAAGAAAAATGAATTTTCCTATGAAAATTTGAAGAAAATCCCAGAGAAATTCAAATATTTCTGTGGATTAGAGATTTATCAGTTTGAAGCTTTATATAACTTCTTAGATGAATCAGTAATGAGTTCTTTGAAATATTCATACAAGAATGATTATAAGAAAAAACATAATTTTGAAAATAATAGTGCTGTATCAAGATTATCACATAGAGATAAATTGTGCTTGACCCTTGTTAGATTGAGAAGAGGATACACTCTAGTGGAAATGGCTTATTTTTGTGACCTAAGTAAATCATATGTATCTGTAATATTTTTTACTTGGGTTCAATTTATGTTTTATCAAATCATTGATGTTCGCAGAGATCTGGTTTCCAAAAGTAGAAACATACAGAAGTTACCTTACTGCTTTAGGAACTTTGATGGTCAAGATGTTAACTTTGTACTAGATGCAACTGAAGTATCTATGGAAATGCCATCAAATTTCAGACATCAAGGAAATACTTTCTCTTATAAACATTCGAATACCATCAAATTTCATGTAATGATTTGTCGTAGTGGAGGTATTGTTTATTCCAGTGATGGTTTTGAAGGCTCAATTTCAGATGTCGAATTATTTGAAAAGAGTGATATCCGGGTTTTCCTTGAAGAAAATGATGTGATTTTGGCTGATAGAGGTTTTTTGATTAGAGATTTGTGTGATGAGATTAATGTCAAAGTATATATACCTCCATTTTTGATGGAAAGAGATAAACTCACAGCTGAGGAGGAAAGGATGACCAAGAAAATTGCAAAAGCTAGAATTCATGTTGAAAGGGCTATTGGTAGAATCAAATCTTACAGAATTCTTTCTAAAAGATGTCGAATTTTATTGTTACCAATCATTTCCAATATATTCACAATAATATGTTTTCTAGTTAATTTTCAACAACCACTTGTTTCATGATGTATTGAAGAATAATACAATATTATATAATTCAATCTGGGATGTTTTTTTCAAACCACCTTGAACAGCATATTTTGACTTGTTTAATCTTCAGGAAATGTCCCTTTCCATTCTGCAGGTATACATATTATGTAGGTACCCTATATTATCACATAATCCAAGTAGGTCATTTCATCTTCTGTAACGATAATCTGTTCAATCCAAATTTCTTTGGTTCAATCAGAAGTGATCTGTTGTGTTCCCCTTTTTGTTTATGCACTTCAGTAAGTAGGTTAGGTCTAAACATACATTATAAAAAGTAGGTTGTGCTATATACACATTACTTATGGAAAATCTCAATGATTCACATCACAAAATCAATTATTGAAATGAACAAACTCATAAACACATTCAAGTTTTGAGTGTAAAACGCAAATTTTTATAACTTTTTCAAATTTTACGCCATTTTTAACGTCAAATATATGACATGTGACAACGAAGTGACAGGTTGGGTACAAGCAATAAACTTGCAAAAGTCAAATCCCCTAGGATATTTTATTTTCGCTTCTATCAATATTATTACCACGATTTATACATTCGGGAACATCTTAAACACCCCAAAATTGAAAAATGTATACATCCCGACTTTGAATCCTGTCAGAAAAGGTCTAGAAAATGTCAGCCATTTTTGACTCGAAAATTTTGTAGTGGCAGCACTGAATGGGGTACTGGAATCTCCCATTGCTGTCTAGTATCTATCTAAAAATAATTATATGTCAGTACATTATAATTTTTAATAAAACCTATTCCATTAGAAAAATCAAAATTTACATTTATACCATTCATTTACAAGGTATGTATTCTATATTTTATTAACTATAGTATTTATCCTTTTGATAAATTCTTCATTTTAACATAACCTTTGTGTATATCAATTGTTATATTTACTTGATTTTTAGAAAAAGATGCTTCAATCTGGGTTACACCACAACTTCTGAACTTCTGTAAATGTGGACAGAACCAGAAAGCGTCCAATAGCCTGAATTATAAATTAAATATAGGTGAACTTATTTACTTTTAATTCCTAATATACTATCTTTGTTTGTTTAGTCTACTCAGGACTTTGTCAACCTCCTAATTATGATTGAAATAGTGTATTAATGTCTTCGATCCCTTCTTGACTAAAATGCTATGCAGAGTGTTTGATTTTATTATGATCAGGCCCTATGTTTAGAAAACTGATCTGATTAATGAACTGATTTGAGTGATCAGTATTCAAATAATGATGTTTTTTTTATTGTTCCCATGTAAGATGAAATTGGTCAAATTTCATGTTACAATAGAACGCCTGCATCAGTCTACGAATCCTGCTGTAAGATTTTTGGCATGAAGATTACTCTCAAAAACCGAAAACAAATTTATAAGCTCTGGAGAAAAATGTCTTCGGGTGATAAATATAAGGAGAACATAGAAATGCCGTTGAAAGGCCATTCATCAACACCCAATAGAGAACATGATTCACGAGATGATTCCATTTCTAGCAAGACAATTAATGGAATGCATACAATATCTTCTGATGATGAAAAAAGTAACGGTATGTCAGAGGATAAATGTCACCCTGAGGTGTTGTTACTGATCTATCCCTTGAAGAATTCGAAATACCAGAAAACAAATATTTTCATGAGCCATCTGAACAAAAGCCATTTCATATAAATAAAAACGATATCACTTCAGAAGATTTCAATGTTCCGAAAGCTATTACGAATCTATCCAATTCCGAAAAATTAGCAAAAATTCTGCCCATAAATTCATTGAACGTATCTTGGTCTTCTCATCAGAAAAGAAATACGTCATAGTGACTGTAAAATATTAGAGGGAACATTCTCCATCACAGATGATGAATCCAATACCATATTCAAAAATGGGAAATTAAATGAAAATTATTACCAATACTACATGAGGAATTGAATAAAAAAGTATGTAAATAATTCGTGTTTAATTGCTTTCAAGTAGGTATAAAAAATATTTGAAGAAAAGTAATTAAATCAACATATTCGGACAATGTAAACATAATAATTACAATTGCAAGAAATTCAAGATTTGCATTAAACATAAAAATGGTGATGTATACAGCTCCTCTTTGAATGGACCGAAAAAGTCGTGACGTCACAAACTATGTTGGTATTGTTTTGTAACGAAGTTACTAGATTTTATATGAGACATACGGTTGGAACAATCATTAATAGTAATTAATTCGGTTCTGTAATTCGTACATTCTTCTTGGTCGATGAATTTGTCGTGAAAGGATTATAGTCAGGTATTTATTTTGATAACTGGAAATAATGCGGAACGCACTGTATATGAGAGTTCTGGTCAAGACATTGCGGCGTTACACAGAGCGTGTCCGCGCACACCGTTTTGTGCCTGCGCGCCCCACTCTTCGAGAAGAGTGGTGGAACTGAGAATCGAGGTAGTCGAGAACAGGAGACTGAAAATTCAGTAGCAGCTCAGCGCGGGACCGACTAACCAGCAAGCTAGCCAAGCAAGGATCAGCAGGACCAAGCCGACCGACCCACGCAGAGGAGGACCGACCAACTCCGAGGTGGATTTGGAAAGGTGACCGAGCACCGAGGCATTGGGAGTAGCAGGCCCAGCCGGCGAGGAGAGAGCCACGCCACACCGGACCACCCAGACCAGCAAGGACGAGTGTAGAAAAGTGTAAGGGTATTGACTAACCTCGTTTTCAGGATAGTATGCGCCGGAACTCAGAGTGATAAAACACCTGTTCCATCGTAGGATAGTTGCTAGGTTGAAAGTATTGGCGTGGAGACCCGTTCAGTAAGAGTGATATATCACCTGTGAACGGGGAACCTGTTGCCACCGATTAGAAGGCACAATTGATAAGTGCATCTTACGTGCGAACTAAGAGTGATATAGCACCTGTTCCGTACTACCGTATTGTTTGTTGCTTTGAGTATTCAAGGGAAACCGTCCAGTCTTGTCAACAACGCCTCCGAGAAACCGTATGTCTCAGAGAGGGTACTGATCTAGCGACTTGGGGAATAAAAGTACATTGTAAATAGAGTATATATGATACAGTTAATAAATTAGTTTGTTGTATGTATTGTTTTATTTCTAAGTAGAGATTAGTGAAAGTCCCCAGAGCAACGTAAACACCAGGGTAGCACCAACCGTCATAGACCTGTCACTTTGACAGTTCACTTTAGAGACCCCTGGAATTAACTTTCTCCACTGATAGTTGCCCGGTGCAAGTGGACCTACCACTATAAGATAGGTGGCGCCCGAGATTGTATATAGAAACACCCGAGCTAAAGCGCCAAATTACGTCTTGTAAGCAAATAGCCTTACAGTATTCCTGAATGTTTCCAATAGAAAAAAATTGACATGTAAATCTCCATAAGCAAATTTTTGAAGTCTCTTTTAATATTTATCGTGAATATTTAACGTATTTAGAGATCATTTACGGAAATAAGGAGGTTCGATGTATCTTTTAAAAATTAGGAACAGGTATTAACCATTGATAGTTTTGAATAAATCTCTATCAAAGTGAAGTGAGGTTAGGATTTCGATTTCTTATTGTATTCATTTTCCAATATTATTTCATTTTCTATCACAATCGTAATGTGAAAGAATATGTTGCCGGTCGGAACAGACTAAAACAGTAAAAAAACGGTTGTCGATACGATTGAATTTCGAATCGTCGGTAAAGACTAGAGTCGAAGTGCTGGCGTGCAAAGTTGCCAGTGCTACTCGCGGTCGCATGTCCACGAATTTGGACTTGGATTCTGGGAGTGTTATGGTGTTGACTTGATTTTGTATGCGATATACAGAGTGGAGCCGACGGTTGTGATTTGGGATCAGGACAGGATATTATTGGGAAGCGACGTGTAAGGTTGTCAAGTGATTTGAACCCTAGTCAATAAATAATATCCCGAGACTACCTAAGGATGCCGGACTCCAGAAGTGTCAACATGGCGGATGCAAACCCACGATATTTTCAAAATGTAGACAACGTTTTACCATCGTTTGATCCAGTAAGAAACAATATTTCCATCAATTTGTGGATAGAAAAAATTGAGGAATTCGGTGAATTGTATGACTGGGACGAGACGGCAGTGAAACATTATGCCTTATCTAAACTAGTTGGTGTAGCCAAAGTTTGGCGGGACAGCTTACCATGTGAAACTCGAACATGGGCAGATGGAAGAACATCCTGGAAGAACCTTTCTCGATCCAAGCAAATTCAGTGGACCTTCGTCTAGAGGTGCAGAACTATAGATGGAAGCCGAATCAAGAGATCGTCGAGTATTTCTTCGAAAAACTTGCCAAATGCAACAAATGCAAGATGTCAGATGCAGAAACCATCGAGTGGATTGTCCATGGATTGAATTACAGCAGGTTTCGAGATTATCTTGGTCCATTGAGCAGGTATGAAAAAACAAACCAATTGTTGCTAGACTTGAAGTCAGGGGCAGCTCATATCAAAAGACATTTTCCGGTGAGTAAACCAAAAACTTTCACTGATAGGAATGCCAACAACAGTTCAGTGAACAGGACTGTTAATACTTCAGTTGATTCCTCTCATAGAACAAGGACTGTAACTTGTTTCAAATGTTCAAAAACAGGACATTTTGCTAGAGAATGTCCTCTGAAACGTGATAATCGATCAAATAAACAAACAGAACCGGTGAATCAGCATCCAGTTGTTGATTCAGCAATTGGAAGTCAATCTGTATTGACTATTGGCAATGACAACTCTAATAGCAACTCTCATTCAAAATATTTTAAGGATGCTTATATAAACAATAAGAGGATGAAATGTTATATAGATTTAGGAAGTAGTTGTGTAACTATTCGAGATGACATAGTTAGTAGTGTTGGTTTTTCATTTTATGAAACTGATACTCAGCCATTGGTAGGTAAAGGAAATGGATTAGTTAAACCATTAGGTCTTTTTACAAGAATTTTATCAATTGATGATGTGATAGCTAAGGTTAAAATTCATGTTGTACCCAAAGATTCTCAGCATGTTCCTTTAATAGTGAGACATCCAAATATTCAAATTATTTCAAAAAGCAATGAATTGCGGATTGAATATTGCGAGAAACATTGTAATGACGCAATGCCATTTGTTGAGGCATCAAATAGCACAAAAACTGCTTTGTTTTCAGATAGTGATGTAACTATCCCTGATAATTATTTAGGACATATCACTGTCACTAGTGAATTGAGCAATTTTGAATTATGTATCGAAGGTGGAACCCGGGAAGGACGTGAAATTCCTAGATGTATCGTTCAAACTAGTTGTGAGGGAAATTCTGTTTTGCCTATTATGAATATTTTAGGTGGTGATTTGACGATTTGTAAAGGTGATTTAATAACTAGGGCCGAAATTTGTGAAGAGGCTGAAAAACAAAACATTATTTCAAGTAGTAGAAAAATAAATACTGACGAAATTCTTTTGGAAGAAGTAAATACCGAATTAGTTGGTGATGATGTTAATAAATTGCTTGATTTTTACTTAACGAATTTAGAGATGTTGTAGCAAAGAATATGAAACAATTAGGGGTCACTGATAAAGTGAAGATGAAGATTGAACTTTCTTCAAATAAGCCAATTTATTATAAACCATATAGACTGAATTATTCAGAAAAAGAAACTATTCGTGATATAATTGATGAACTAAAAGAGGCCGATATTATAGAAGACTCTGTATCTCAATATGCCAGTCCATGCATATTAGTGAAAAAGAAAACTGGTGATGTTCGCCTTTGAATCGATTATAGGGCTTTGAATAAACTGACTATAAAAGATCATTATCCTTTGCCAAGGATCGATGATCAATTAGATCTTTTGCACGAAAAACGTTATTTTACATGTTTAGATCTCCGTAGCGCATATTATCAGGTACCTATGGATGTAGATTCAAAAGACAAAACTGCATTTATCACCCCAGATGGAACTTACCAGTTCAAACGAAAGAGCTTCGGATTATGCAACGCGCCATCTGTTTTCCAGAGACTGATGAACTTGATTTTGGGAAAATTGAAGTATAATGTAGCACTTTCATATTTAGATGACTCCGTCAAAAACAGTTGATGAAGGATTGATTAATTTAGCCGAAGTTTTGAAAGCACTGCGTGAAGCACATTTAACCTTGAAACTGGACAAGTGCCATTTCTTTAAAAGTAAAATAAATTACTTAGGTTTTGAGATTAACAAAGATGGAATCGCTCCTGGAAAAATAAAACTTAACAGCATTGTGAATTTTCCTCAACCGAAAGATGTTAGGGCTGTTAGAAGCTTTATAGGACTTGCGAGCTATTTAAGGCGGTTTGTGAGAAATTTTGCCATCATAACTCGACCTTTAACCGATTTGTTGAAGAGAAATGTTGATTTCACTTGGTCAGATTTACAAGAAAACGCGTTTAATCTGATAAAGCAAAAGATGACTAGTGCACCTATCCTTTGTGCTTACAATCCACGAGCAAAAACCGAATTGCATACCGACGCCAGTCAAGTAGGGTTGAGTGGGGTTCTTTATCAAGAACAGTCAGACAAAAAATTGCACCCGATTGGTTATTTCAGTAGAAAAACAACTCCTGAGGAAGCCAAGTACCATTCATATTGTAACGAAGCGCTTTTTGCTAGCTTCGTTACTAAACGGTTATATTACCGGATTATTCAAACAATACAATAGAACACCAGACCAGGCTGATTGCATAAACCAGTACTAGTTATATGGGCCAATCCTGTCCCTTGAAAAGAAATATTCTGTTATTCCGCTTTGATTCTAGAGTACCCGTGAGTTAGCTAATTACACACCCTGTATACTGCAAACCATGTCCCCGATGATTCCCCGGATTTATAGTTACATTTCAGAAAAATTGAGTTCATAATAGCCCCAAGACAATCTGTAACCCGAGTTCACAATTCCAGAACCGGAGAAGTCTTTTGTGTTTTTTGCTAACACCGGCAGAATTGTGGAAGGACGAATATCACTTGACCCGTTTGGACCAATCAGAGGCGAGTCCTTGACAGTGTCTTCCAGAGGTTATAAATTCTCGAGAGGCCCCGTGAGACACCAGTTCGTCAGCCAGCAGTTCGTGAATATCCTTATTCACTGATTTTTTCGATTTTGAGAAGTGTTTCCACCGTGCTACCAGTTTGTAGTTAGCTATTTTTTCTTTCTTTCCGATTTGATAAACTAACGTTTCCGAATTTATCGATTTCTATCAGCCGGACCTGAATTTCTTTTCGTGATATTTCCATTCTTATCATTTTCCAGAACTATTCACTCTCATTTGTTTTCATTTTTCTCAACTTGATTAACCTGAAACTGAACCGCGTACCGCGTGAAGTGAGTGTGCCAGCCAGCAGCCGCATTTGATCCTGTCATTCCAGTCAGAGTAAGCATTACCTGTCGCTGATGATCAGATGAGTCCTGTTTGATGATTTTCGTCACTTTCGCGAATTCAACAAAGTAAAAATTGCTGTCCTCGAAGATTTTTGATTCTGATAACTATTAGGACCAGTCTTTGAGGATAGCTAGTGAAAATCGCCAGAATATCCCAGAGGGTATTGTTTCTCGTAATATATTGTGAGGATCAGCCTTCTATGATAGCCGGTGATACCGTAATTCGTGATTGTATGAGACTCGAGTGACTATCGTTGAACCGAATTTATCTTGATTATATTTCGCTTGCATCGCTTTCCTGTTTAATGCTTTCGCTTTGCCCTGTTACTCACCTTGTACCCTTGTAATAACTATATTAATACTGCCTGAAAATATATCTATTGAAATATGTGCTAATTGCCTGTGGTTCTGGTTGAGGTGAAACAAATTCGTTGTATCTAATTGCTGCCATTTTGCCGGCTATATTCATTCAGGTAGTTCGTCGTGCCAGTTCGGCAAAATCAGCCGGAAAATTTCATTTTGATCCGCGGCTTAAGGCTGTCCATTATTCGCGAAAATCACGGAGTGGGCGGCCTCTGGTGTCAAATTTTCTAAGCCTCCCGAGGGCGATAAACAAAGCAATTCAGCATTGTATAGCATAGGCTTTCGTATTATTTTTAATGAAATTGAATTGTTTTGAATAGTTTTCGGACTTGTTTCGTGCTTATCAGCTAGTTACTAATATTATTGAAACATGCAGCAAGTTCAAATGGTCGTAAAGACGAAATCTACAAAGATTTGTTCAGTATTTCAGCGTTCCTCCTACCGTACAGACATCGTTCCTATAGAACTGGATTTCTCAAGTGAATGCGAAGGTATGTCTTTCAGGTTAAATCAAACAAATAAGATCTGGTATAACTGTAGTTGTGTCTCTTGTTGTTTGTAATGAAAACCTTGATTTTACTTTAGGACCATCAAGGAGAATTAAACCAAGAGATAGGCTCAAAAAGAATGCAATTCCTTCAATAAACATCTGGAAGTCATCACATGCAAACTTTAAGAGTGAGGGCAATGTGGGCTGAATGAAATCAAATCTTTATTCAAAATGAATAAGCTGTGAATTGAATGAAGTATCAATTGAAATAAATGAATTTGAATGACTGGTAGACCACAAGGTCTCAAACTTTTTAAGTTATTCTTGGAATATACCTACTCATCTATATTATATAATTATTTTTATTATATGAATGAAAATAATAACTTGTGTTGCCTATTTAAGATAGGTGGGTATCTCAATATAAGCACCCCTATACATACTTATCTCAGAGAATAAAGTTAATTGACTACAATTCTTTGTTTTTGTTTCGCTAATCATCTATTTTTGGGTAAGGATAAAATTATTACAGGTTTACAGATAAATTCACACTTCCACTGCTAATTTTTCCATGGTACTATTTTAATTTCATATTAGAGCTACCCTAGAGCAAAAGTTGGTGAACAGGAGTTTATTTATGTGTTCGAGTATGTGTTTGACATCTATCCCACAAA
This sequence comes from Chrysomela aeneicollis, assembly GCA_029955515.1. Taxonomy (NCBI): domain Eukaryota; kingdom Metazoa; phylum Arthropoda; class Insecta; order Coleoptera; family Chrysomelidae; genus Chrysomela; species Chrysomela aeneicollis. The sequence goes on along the minus strand of JARUHQ010000029.1, from coordinate 278,995 downwards.
GTATGTAACCAGCTTTGAATAATGCTTTTCACTATTTTAAGGGTTTCTTCTTATCTCCAATATACTCTAGATACTTATTTCAATCTTGGCCATTCTTGAAATAAAGAGAAATCATTGAAATACAAATACCTTAGTGACCCCATTGATTTTGCAGAGGTGGTTTGAAAAGCCTATAAAAACATACCTAATTAATCCACGAAACTCACATAAAATACCTGTTAGGAATTCTATAAACGATAATCTATCAATAGCGCCCCTTGTGGATACTCAGAATTATTTATTTCTTTCCTAAAATTCGAATTGAAAATTGACATATTACCATTGAAAACACATAACAAATGTTTGTTGATCACCCTCATGTAAAATTTTTGACATTTTTCGAGCGCCATCTGTTGGTTCGTGATTTTCGCGAATAGAATTCGTAACATTACTTATTTTCCGGAAAATTAGTTCGCTGACCTGTATATTTCGAAAACCTAATTGCCTGTAATAAACCGTATACATCGATCTTCGACTTTTATTAAGAGTGTAACTGGTAATTCCCTATTTGATTCTGCCTGTATGTTTAGATTACTTTCTTTGAGTCATTGATCAGAAAATTTCCAGTAAGACCAAGATTCGATTAAATTTTGAATATAACATATACTGAGTAGCTTGTGATCCAGAATAACCTAAGGGAGAGTAATTAAAGCCTACCCTTCTTTAGCATACTATCTATCAGTCTAGCTATCTGACCCCTGGTTTACACAAGGGGATATACCGTATGGATGTCGCTGTATCCCTTCTGCACTGTTAGCTACCCTAGGGCCTTCCAAAGAACCATAAGTTCTGGAAGCAAGTGGAGCATACCACTTCCAAAAAAACTGGCGCTCGAGGCAACCGATATTCTTAGCAGATATATCTATTTCCCGGGCTCCTTTGTAAGTCTCTATACCCCAATTTAGACCCTTACAATATGAACTTGAGGCTCTTGCAATAGTAGCCTCTGTAGAGCGTTTTAGAGTATATTTGATCAATGTAACTACCGATTGGATTGCAGCAATGCAACGAACCAGTCCAGAAATTTGTTCAGTTTGTGAGAAACTAGAACAGGGAGATGCAAACACACACAAAAAGTTCACTTTGTGTAACGCCAGGATTTATAGGCTGAAGAATAATATTTTGCGGCTATTTGTGCCAGAAGATATTCGTGTTGATTCAGTAGGTGAGACACACCGAGGGCTGAATCATTTAGGAGCAGATACAACTCTAGAGAAGTTGAAGGAGGCATATTATTTTCCTAACATGCGAGTTACATCTTGAAGACAACCCGATTCCTCCGTAGTCAGCGAGATATAGGACACCACTGCAACGCTGGCCTAAGCGAGTTCACATTATTCCATTTTCAACTAATGACCTCAGTCTGACTGCATATTTCATTGTATCAACTTGAACCACATAATTATTGTTCGTGTTTGAAATAAATAATCTTTTTTAAAAACGGATTTTTTGAGAACAGGATCGCGAAAGAGTCTGTGAAAAAGATCCTCGTCGTTTTCTAACGTTAGTTCGCGATTCTACAAGAAAAGAACCCACGTCCCAGGAAGGCAGCATCGCAGCTCACCACCTAGGACCAACCCCAGAAGGAAGAAAACAGAATAAGGAATGCACCGAGGCATCACCATTATCCTGTGAGTATTCATGTCAGACTCCTCTGTTTCTATTCCTTCAAGTGATCATAGTGCAGATCTAGATTTAGTTTCATTATTACCTGAGTTAACGATCTCATCAACTGATAACTCAACTACCATGGCAAGACCATCTTTTGACGTTAAAACTTTGTGCGTCCTGCCAAATTTCGACGGAAATCCGAATGAGCTATATAGTTTCATCAAGATAGCTACCACTCTCTTACATCATTATTACGACACGACTTCGGCAAACGCCACTTGTTTGCAGAATACTCTTTTGCTAACAGGCATAGTGAGCAAGCTAACAGAGCGAGCAAAAGAAGTTATATGCGAGATGCGAGAGATGGGAAGATATAAAAATACGCTTATACAGAATTTCTCGGATCAACGAGATGAGAATAGTCTCACCAGGGATCTTGTTAATATGAGACTACATCGAAGTTCAAAATGATAACGTTACGGTTAAAAATAGTAAAAAGGAATTCTTTCGCCAACAAACTTTGACAACATTTTTGGCTGGATTGAAAGAACCTTCAGGATCAACTATACGAGCGATGAGACCAAGCAATTTGGCAATTGCCTTGCAGTATATACAAGAAGAGAGTAACATTCGATACCTTCAGAGAAGTAACAACCCGGCACCGAATATAATGAACAAAAAGCCAATGCAAATGCATAGATTCACCAGACCACAATCAAATCCGATGTACTCTGTTCAATACCCAACATATGAACAAACTTGGCAAAATCAGTCCCAACGCCCATTTCCACAAGGACCAATAGCTATAGCGCCCAGACCAAACCCTCCAACACCACGGTTTTTCAGTAACTCGCAAGTTTTTGGCAAACTTCAAAATGTATGGACTAACCGAAATAATCCAGGACCATCGCAACCGAGACCAACACCGATGAGTGTGAGCACTAGAAACACCAATCAAACAGCACAAGGAAAACGATCAAAAATGTTCAAAGCTCACCCTCAATCAAGACCCACATTCACATCAGAGGAATTATTCAATATTGAACAACATAACCAATATTGTGAAGAACTCTCATATAACTATAATGAAAGTCTACCCGAAGAAGAATACCAACAAGAAGAACTCGAGTACACAGCAGAAGAGCAAGACAATTTTTATCAGGACACAGATCCAACAGTCGAGACATAATAGAATAATATCACTATTTCTAAGCCACCAACAAATTACTCATTGACACAGGTTCGACAAAATCGTTTCTGAATCCTGAAATTGTTTTCAAAAATTATAAAGACTGTATTAAGCACGAACCTTTCGTAGTAACATCAATTTTTCAAAATTATTTCCAAGATTAGTTCCGAGTTTCTAAGAATTCAATAGTAATAGCAAATTAAAATTCTATCTATTTAAATTTCACAAAACATTTAATGGACTATTTTTGTTTAAAGGTGGCTGACAATGTCTCGAGTTGTGAAGAAAAGTTTCGGACTTCCATTGTCTAAAGGTATGAAGATTTGAATCCTGAGAAAAGAAAAGATGAGTTATGCTGAAAAAACGAAATAAGTGATGAATAAAAATTAACTATTTTATCGAATCAAGAAGATTCGAGTATCAATAAATCAGGTTAGTATTAGTGTTAGTATATATGAAGTCGAAAAATGTAGATTTAAATGGGAGTTTAACTAGTCGATGAGCCTGAAAATAAGAAAAAAAATTGAATTAGAAATCAATAGCCTGAAAAAAGAAAAGTTGAATAGCCTGAAAAAAGAAAAGTTGAATTAAAAATTAAAATAAAATGAATGAATAAAGAATTAAAATTATGAGAAAGATTAAAATCGAGTTTGTCACGACGTTTCGATTGTGTGTATCTACAATCGTCTTCAGGTGAGAACTAACAAAGTCCTGGGATACGGGGGTATTTATAGGTCAGCTATGGCGGGATTTTCCGGTTCAGTGAGCCGTAACCGGTTGATTCGGCTAATCAGCGGTTTCCATGTGTTGCGGATCTCGACGCTTGGTTGACTGAAAGCGTTATTATTCATTATGTATGCTGCTTCCTTGAATTTCCTCCTGAACCAGTGTTCTTCTCTATGGATGATTTCTGCCTCAGACCATTTGATGTTATGTTGGTGGGTCCACACATGTTCTGCGATTCCTGACTTGGTGGTTTCTCCTCGTTGGGTGTTTTTCTTGTGTTCGCCGATTCTGGTTTCCAGTGGTCTCTTGGTTTCTCCGATGTATGATTTGCCACATTCGCATGGTACTCGATAAACACAATTCTTGGAGTCACTGTTTTTATTCGTTGGTCTGGTTTTGGTGAGTTGGCTGCGGATGGTGTTTCCAGATTTGAAGCAGGTCTTGATCTTGTATTTGGATCCAATCTTCTTGATTCTCTCTGACAATCCTTTGATGTAGGGAAGGCACAATGTTGGTTGTTGCGGTTCTTCTTCTTTTTGGATTATCCTCTGTTTCCTGCTCTTCAACGTCTGTTCCACCAATTTCCTTGAATAGCCGTTCTGGTAGAGGTCTCTCTTGATGTGGTCCAGTTCGGAAGTTAGGCTTTCCTCGTTGTTGCAGAGGCTGAAGGCACGATCAATCAGAGTTTTCACTATGCCCCTTTTCGTAGCTCCGTGATGGTTGGATCCATTGTTGAGATATTGTCCTGTGTGAGTTGGTTTCCTGTAAACAGAAGTTTGCCATTTGTTGTCTGTTCTCTTCACTTTCACGTCCAGGAAAGGTAATTCGTTTTGGGATTCTCTCTCGATGGTGAATTTGATGGAAGGTCTCACGTTGTTGAGGTGTTGTAGGAAGGTGTCCAGTTCGTCGTCTCCGTGGTTCCACACTATGAATGTGTCGTCGACGTATCTCAACCAGATTCGCGGCTTTTTATGTGCTTGGTCGATGGCGAATGTTTCGAACCATTCCATATATATATTTATCGAATATATATATGGAATGGATATGGAATATATATGGAAAGGTTCGAAACATTCGCCATCGACCAAGCACATAAAAAGCCGCGAATCTGGTTGAGATACGTCGACGACACATTCATAGTGTGGAACCACGGAGACGACGAACTGGACACCTTCCTACAACACCTCAACAACGTGAGACCTTCCATCAAATTCACCATCGAGAGAGAATCCCAAAACGAATTGCCTTTCCTGGACGTGAAAGTGAAGAGAACAGACAACAAATGGCAAACTTCTGTTTACAGGAAACCAACTCACACAGGACAATATCTCAACAATGGATCCAACCATCACGGAGCTACGAAAAGGGGCATAGTGAAAACTCTGATTGATCGTGCCTTCAGCCTCTGCAACAACGAGGAAAGCCTAACTTCCGAACTGGACCACATCAAGAGAGACCTCTACCAGAACGGCTATTCAAGGAAATTGGTGGAACAGACGTTGAAGAGCAGGAAACAGAGGATAATCCAAAAAGAAGAAGAACCGCAACAACCAACATTGTGCCTTCCCTACATCAAAGGATTGTCAGAGAGAATCAAGAAGATTGGATCCAAATACAAGATCAAGACCTGCTTCAAATCTGGAAACACCATCCGCAGCCAACTCACCAAAACCAGACCAACGAATAAAAACAGTGACTCCAAGAATTGTGTTTATCGAGTACCATGCGAATGTGGCAAATCATACATCGGAGAAACCAAGAGACCACTGGAAACCAGAATCGGCGAACACAAGAAAAACACCCAACGAGGAGAAACCACCAAGTCAGGAATCGCAGAACATGTGTGGACCCACCAACATAACATCAAATGGTCTGAGGCAGAAATCATCCATAGAGAAGAACACTGGTTCAGGAGGAAATTCAAGGAAGCAGCATACATAATGAATAATAACGCTTTCAGTCAACCAAGCGTCGAGATCCGCAACACATGGAAACCGCTGATTAGCCGAATCAACCGGTTACGGCTCACTGAACCGGAAAATCCCGCCATAGCTGACCTATAAATACCCCCGTATCCCAGGACTTTGTTAGTTCTCACCTGAAGACGATTGTAGATACACACAATCGAAACGTCGTGACAAACTCGATTTTAATCTTTCTCATAATTTTAATTCTTTATTCATTCATTTTATTTTAATTTTTAATTCAACTTTTCTTTTTTCAGGCTATTCAACTTTTCTTTTTTCAGGCTATTGATTTCTAATTCAATTTTTTTTTCTTATTTTCAGGCTCATCTACTAGTTAAACTCCCATTTAAATCTACATTTTTCGACTTCATATATACTAACACTAATACTAACCTGATTTATTGATACTCGAATCTTCTTGATTCGATAAAATAGTTAATTTTTATTCATCACTTATTTCGTTTTTTCAGCATAACTCATCTTTTCTTTTCTCAGGATTCAAATCTTCATACCTTTAGACAATGGAAGTCCGAAACTCTTCTTCACAATTTAATGGACTAATTGGATTAGATAATTTAAAATTGATGCAAGCCTATCTAAATTTCCCAGATTCAAAATTGATAACTGTAACGAAGTTACTAATATTTTGTTATAATATGAGACATACGGTATAGTGAATCCGAGTCGGATATATGCTAGGCAATCAAGTCCATTTTTCAATTCATTCAGGATATAAACCGTGATCGTTTGATTGAGAGTGCAAGTTTCGTATGTTTGTGAGAGTATTATTGAGGAATTTTACGGAACGCATTGTATATCAGAATTCTGATCGATTCACCTCAGCGATTCGCGAAGCGTGACCGCGCACACAGTTTTGTGCATGCGCGCCCCACTCCTCGAGAAGAGTGGTGGAACCGAGAGTCGAGCCGCTGAAAGCGGTCACTTGAAAATTCAGTAGCTGCACAGCGCGAGACGAGCCAGCCACGCCGAGGACTACCAGCAACCGACCAGCCAATGAGAAGCAGATATAGAGAGAGGACCGATAGCCGACCGCAACCGACCAGAACCGAGGTGGGATATTGGAGTGGACGAAGTGTGCGAAGCCAGAGGGTGACATCGAACTCGGACGTTTACGTACTAAGTGGGTTATCCCCGGTACGAGGTTTTGAAGGTTTATAGAGTGAACGTTCTCCCGTCCCGTCCGTATTCCTCTGTACTAAGTGGGTTATCCCCGGTACAGATTCCTGACCATTTCCCGAGTGTCTGATTGATAACGTATGTGTATTTCTCGTAATAATTCACGTGTACTAAGTGGGTTATCCCCGGTACTGAGTCCGGAACATTTTTAGAGCGGAGATTGAATTCTTGCACGACGAGTGTATCACCTGTGCAAGTTGTCAGTCATTAGTGTAAAATTTGGCATGTATGAAGAATAGTTTGTTTTGCTAATTCCTGCTTCTGCTTGTTGGCTTTTGATTTATGATATGCAATTAGCTTGATACCGCGAGCTTATTTTCACCGCATGTATTAACCGAGAGCAATAGCTTTGATAGCACTGTACTAGTCTCCGAGCTTCTCTCAGATAGAGAACCGTATGTCTCGTTTGGGGTTGATCAAACTTTAGAATTACAGAGGTCTGGTCTTGTATGTATATTTTGTATAAAAGTAGTATAAATAAATGAGATTTTGTTTATGTTAGTCTGTTGTTTTTATTTCAACACTATAAGAGCAACTAGTATTCCAGAATAGAAAAGTCACTTGTGTCATTTTGACAGTTAGAATATCAGACCCCTGGTTTACACTTTCTCCACTATAGTTGCCCGGTGCAAGTGGACCTACCACTATAATATAGGTGGCGCCCGAGTTTTATTAGCTTTAATGTTTTCTAACCTCTAAGTTGATCTTGTGTTTGATTGTTGCGACCGCCTGTAGGGACGAGTAAAGTAGCAAGTAACCAAACCCGGTTACATAACAAAATACTCAATAATTCCAATCGAATACTACGAGTCCAGTAAAGTACATTTTTATTCAGTCCAATTAGAACCTCATACCATAACAAAAGTTCGGTTACCTGTGAAAGGAAAGGAAGGAACCACAGTCTTACCACGACAAAATATCCAAGGTGCAATTCTAAGAGAAACTATATCTACAGCATGCAATCAACTAGCATGGGCAGAATTAATCAACAACAGCGACGATGAACTCCGATTATCATTCTCAGATCCGGTCAATACATCCCCGATAAAACTAGAGGAATATCACTTATATTCAGCAGATTTAGTTCCCCTAGAACACCAAGAAGTTGACGTCAAAAATTTAATACGTACTGACCACATGAACACAGAAGAAAGAGAACAAATACTCAGAGTATGCAGAAAATTCTCAGACATTTTCCATAAGCCCGATACACCTTTATCATTCACAAATCAAGTCAAACACCGCATCAAAACCAAAGACGAAATTCCCGTGTATACGAAGTCCTATAGATATCCACATGTACACAAACCAAAAGTACAAAGGCAAGTTTCATCTATGCTTGAACAAGGCATCATTCGACCAAGCGAATCACCCTGGTCTTCACCGATTTGGGTAGTATCGAAAAAGCCCGACGCATCTGGAAAAATTAAATGGCGCATTGTAGTGGACTATAGGAAGGTGAATGAAAAGACTATCGACGACAAGTATCCTTTACCGAACATCACAGATGTATTGGATAAACTTGGAAGATGTCAGTACTTCACAACGTTAGATCTTGCGAGTGGATTCCACCAGATCGAAATGGCCAAAGAAGATATACCGAAAACAGCTTTTAATGTCGAGAATGGTCACTATGAATTCGTGAGGATGCCATTTGGGCTCAAAAACTCGCCCGCAACCTTCCAGAGAGTCATGGATAATGTCCTGAAAGGACTACAAGGTCACATATGTCTAGTATATATGGATGACATCATCATATATTCAACGTCTCTCCAAGAACATGTAATTAACCTGACCAAAGTATTTCAAAGATTACACGAAACCAACCTAAGAATACAACTCGATAAATCTGAGTTCCTGAAGAAGGAAGCCGCATTTTTAGGCCATATCATAACACCCGAAGGAATAAAGCCAAATCCACTGAAAATAGACGCAATCTTGAAATATCCTATCCCACGAACGACAAAACAGATCAAAGGATTCCTAGGACTTCTTGGGTATTACAGGAAATTCATTAAAGATTTTGCGAAAATCACCAAGCCACTCACTGTTTGCTTGAAGAAAGATTCAACAATTTAACATACCCCACAGTTCATTCAATGTTTCGAGACATGCAAAAATCTCCTTATTAACGAACCGCTACTGCAATACCCAGATTTCAATCAGATCTTCAACCTAACGACTGACGCAAGCAACTTCGCAATCGGAGCTATTCTATCACAAGGCCCGATAGGCAAAGATGAACCGATCGCGTACGCCTCAAGGACGCTAAATGATTCAGAGCAACACTATCAAACGATCGAGAAAGAAATGTTGGCTATTGTGTGGGCCACGAAGTATTTTAGGCCGTATCTTTTTGGGCGTAAGTTCAAAATACTTGATCTGATCTGATCACCGACCCCTTCAATGGCTATTTTCTTTGAAAGACGCAAATTCCAAACTAGTTAGATGGCGACTGAAACTAGAAGAATTCGATTACGAAGTAGTGTACAAAAAAGGAAAATCCAATACGAACGCAGATGCTTTGTCAAGAGTTGAGATACACACAAACGAAACATTCAATTGGAACGAGTTTCTAGATAACTTTAATAAAGAACTGTCAGCACCGCAAGACGACAACCCATCAATGTACAATAATGCACCAGATACAGATAACGAAACTAACCTACCTCAACCAAAGAACGATGACCCACTGCAACCTGGGAATGTTATATCCGACCTTGCTAAACGACGGAATACCGACTCATCAGAAACAGAGACAGCTGATGAATCTGCCACCGATAAAAGGAACTCTTCAGAGACCGAAACAGCTGACGAAATACCTGATAACGGCAGTAATATTACAGTACATACGAGTCAGGAAGAACCTATTCTAAATATACCTATCTCAGAACGACCACTGAATTACTATAATAATCAAATAAAACTAAACTTTGTTAATTATGGTGCAATTGGACCAATCACTGAACAAATATTCCCAAATAAAAAACGTATTCATGTCCAAATTGGATAGACAACACAGAAAACAATCTGATCAAGTTTTTTCAAAGAATACATATCTCCAAAAATAAAATACGCCCAACCAACTTGCGATATCCTCAGAAAGACCTCCAAAAATACAGCATTTGATTTGGTAAAATGCGATAAAATAGAAGATTTCAATAACACCGATAAACAGCGTGAAATACTCGTGAATTATCACGAAGGGAAAACCAATCATAGAGGAATCAACGAGACGGAAATTCGAATTAGGAAAATATACCATTGGCCGTCGATGAAAACAGACATAGAAGAATATATTAGTCTTTGCAAAAATTTCCAAATGAACAAATACGACAGAAACCCTAGTAAGCCAAAATTTATGGTAACTCCAACACCAACGAAACCTCTAGAAATAATTCATGTGGACACATTTCAAGCCAATGGACAGAAATTCCTGACAGTCATCGATGCATTTTCAAAATACGGACAGGCCTATCCAATAGAAGGATCAAATTCAGTAAATATTTTGAATGCCCTTCTAATATTTATCACCCACCATGGGTTACCAGACATAATCGTATCAGACAATGGTACCGAATTTAAGAATGGCCTCTTGCAAGAATTTGTTAATACGCACAAAATTCAGATACACTATACTACGCCAGAGAACCCGCTTTCTAATGGTATGATAGAACGTTGCCACTCCATACTGATTGAACACCTGCGAGCACTGAAAGGAGGAAAAACAAATTTCAATGTGAGAGAACAAATGCCCTATGCAATTCTAGGTTACAACAGCTCCATCCATACAGTTACGAAACAAAAACCGATAGATGTTCTCAGTGGACATTTCGACACCCATGATCCTTTCGATATAGACATAAATAAAACCTTAATCAATAATTACACACAGCAACATCGAGAAAAAACAAGAATCGTCTACCAAGAATTGAATCGCAGAGCACTCGACATCAAAGAAAAGGTAATCGAAAAACTGAACAAAAAAAGGAAACCACCAATCTCCTACAAGCCGAATACGAAGATATACACTAGAACTACTGCTAAAAGAAATAAGTTACTCCCTCGTTTTCATCCTCGAACAGTTGATTCAGACAATCAAGTGACAGTAAATTTACCGAAAACTACTTGCCATAAGAAAAACATAAAAAACATTCGAGCCAAATCAAAGCAGACTACTGACACTCAAACCCCATTACAGATGGACACACACAATGGGACAAGAAATAAGGATCCAAGACCTGAAAGACAATCCAGGGATACTACCCCTCAACCTGGGTGCAGCAAGGATTCAAAATAGTGTCCATGACTTTATTCACTTCTACAACCTAACACCAATTGCTCAAGAAATCGATGCTATACATAACCAATACGAAGCAGTCACGGAATCAATAAATGAAGGCCTCAGCTACCCCTATTTCGAGAGCTTGCATAACTTCGACCAAGGACTTCGATACCAACTAGATTCAGTCAATCAAAAACTTCAATCAATCTACCCTTCACACAGAGCCAAGAGAGGACTCATCAATGGACTTGGAAGTATAGTGAAATCAATATCTGGCAACCTTGATCAAGAAGACGCCTAAAAATATGACAGAGACATTGCAGTCCTCCAAAATAACCAAAAAAATGTAATACGCCGAATAAATGACCATGTATCATTGACCACCAAATTGATAGAAAACTTCAATTCAACGATCACATTGATAACACATAATCAACAAGTGATTGCTGATGAAATCGATAATGTCCGCTCCAAATTCAATAAATTCGTTTTCGATTTCAATCACTATTTGCTAACAAGAAATATTCTCGACCAACTGAACCTGTCTCTACAAATAATACTTCAACTTCTAACAGATCTCGAGAATGCCATCACATTTGCGAGAACAAACACACTACATAGTAGTATCATCAAGACCAATGAGTTAAAATACATAATTGGTATAATGCTAGAAAACCATATGAGAGAACAATTATTATACGCCGACGAAAAAGAACTGCTCAAATACTACGACGTTATCTCCGTCGATGCCTACTTTTCAAATAATATGATCGTTTTCATTCTGCACTTCTACACCCTGAAAAATTCACTCATTACCACCTGTATTCCATTCCCACGAGTAATTCTACCACCATTATCCCTCCTTCAGCCTATCTGACTATGAATACTGCACTCTACCAATATACAGAACAGCCTTGCAGAAAAATTAACCCAGACTACCTGTGCCCGAGTACGTCCATCCAGTTCGACACGAGTTCCCAGGACTGTGTCTACCAAATTCTACAACTCTCGGATGAAGAATCAATATCACGTTGATTGAACAATTGACGACAGCTCATTATATTGGTATATTTCCAGAACCGACAAAAGTATCTACCCAATGTTCCACCACCGGAATCTTGGTTCTCCACGGTACATATCTGATCGAACTACCACCAGGATGCGGATTCCATACCCCCCAAGATGGTTATGTCAATAGCAGGGATATAATTCACGAACAGCCACTGACCTTACCCAAAGTGGAAGCCATCTCAGTACAGCCAGCCAGACAAATCAACCCAATCCACCTTGAGAAGATTCCCCTCGACGAGCTTCATAAGCTGAAGAATCAGTACGAACAGCAGCTACAGCCACGAAACAACACCAGACATCAACCACCTCTGGACAGCACCCCTATACATCATAGCCGCCGTAATCCTAGGAGCCCTATACTACAAGTTCCGCCACTTCCTTGAATGTCACAAAAGAAGGCACTCCGAAAAACCTCAAGACCCATCAGTTCTGTTCGTCCCTTACAAAACTTCTTCAGGGGATGGAGAAGTTACATCTTGAAGACAACCCGATTCCTCCGTAGTCAGCGAGATATAGGACACCACTGCAACGCTGGCCTAAGCGAGTTCACATCATTCCATTTTCAACTAATGACCTCAGTCTGACTGCATGTCTTCCAGACCTTGTTGATTTCGTTTCTGCTATCGGCTGCATATTTCATTGTATCAACTTGAACCACATAATTATTGTTCGTGTTTGAAATAAATAATATTTTTTAAAAACGGATTTTTTGAGAACACAAACTTAATTTGCGTGACTTCGTTTCAAAATACATAAACAAATGTATAAGTTGTATATATCATAAAGTACCAGGCGGTAAAAATTCAGGGTATCTGCATCCTTTAGAAAAAGGAAACACATGTTTCCACACAGTTCATTTGGATCACCTAGGACCTTTCGTTCGTACTGAAAATGAAAACAGGTATATTCTTGGACTGATAGACGGTTTCTCCAAGTACTCTGTACTGAAAGCAGTTGTAGACACAAGCACGTCAGAATCGTTGAAGTTTATGCATGAGTTTATTTCACATTACGGAAAACCTATTCGAATTATCACTGATAGAGGTACCGTGTTCACAGCTAACATATTTGAGCAGTTTTGTAAGGACTATGATATCGTCCATGTTAAAGTGGCTGCAGCAACGCCTCGGGGAAATGGGCAAATCAAGCGCTTAAATAGAACAATTCTTAGTTGCTTGTCGGCTAGTTCAGATTGTAGTTCCGAAGATCCAGACTGGGATACCAAATTATTAATTCTGTGCATCGGATCACGCATTGGTCTACACGACAACCCATTGACGGTTGAAATTCATCAACTTAACGCGAGTCGAAAAGCCTCGAAAAAAGCTAATTCTACAAAAGATCCCTCCGAGAATGACCCTAAATTGATAAATGTCGAAAAAGTCGCAAATTTATTAGAAAACAATAGAGACAAACAGGCTAGGTATTATAATACGCGTCGTTTAGCAGCAAGGAGATTTTCAGTAGGCGATTTAGTAATGGTTAAAGATCAAATTCCATGTACGGGGGATAGTCGAAAATTAGAACCTAAATTTAGAGGGCCTTATCAAGTCACTAAAGTTTTAGACAAGGATAGATACATAATCAAAGATATTGTAGTATAAGGGTGTTTTGTCCCATGATCGTTTAAAGTTAGCTTCCAAAAGAGTTTTTTATCGAATTTGTATTTCTTTGTATTTTGTAGTGTCTCGAATATTCTGGTATCGTGAGTGAAATAGTGCTAGTGCAATATGGATATGTAATATGTTTGTACGTAGATATTTTGTATATGTTCTGGATTCACATGTGTCTGATGTTTATATCTGAAATGTCAACTCCTTCACTGCACTGAGATTTTGAATATGAATATACATCTGTTTATTTGAACTAATGACGAGGACGTCTCTAATACAGGAAAGGCCGAACTGAGGTGAAATTATTCTATGTATTGTGAGTTGCATATCGGGACGATAGCCACAATGAACAAGCACACACGCATGGTCAGAGGAGTGCATCAGGGTTGAAAGATAAAATAGCCAGTGGCAATACGTATTATATATATCGCGAGTTCCAAATCCTTGAAATGTGTGCAAGTACGGAATAATAAATCAATTAAGTTCGCCTGAGTATTTTCGTACCCATCCTGACTAATATTTACTGCAAACATAATATGTATAATATAATGTATATAATTTTACATTTGTGTGACTGATTTCTCTTCAGATGTTGATGGTGCATTTTCTTCATCGCTCCTATTACAAGCTTTGAAGGTACTCGTACATTAGAGTGTGCAAATATTGCTAAAGCTGTCATGTGATGGCCAAGAAACTATCCTCTTGAACAGGAATTCACATACACTGGTAGAGTTGATCTACAACAAACATTTCAAAACGTTCAATTCATCCAATGTACCCTTTAATATTATAGCTCACCTGTACTTTATATGTTTTATGATGAATATTAGCTTGAATCAACCACATTAAGGTCTTGAGATCAGCATCAAATACCATGTTCTCAACATGGCCTTTTAGCCCCTAGATATCAGTTTTTCCTCATCTCTAGAGAAATGTATCATTGTTGATAGCTTCAACTGGCTTCAAGACATATTTTCCATTCACTACACTGTTATATTAATCGAAAATACAGTCGAAATATCAGGGCCTCAAAAGTAAACACTGAAATAACATAACCTCAATAGATTTCAATATAATCTCATTCAAATTTGTTAGCGTTTCTCACCTGTTTCTATTTTTCTAATAGGAACTAGTATGTCCTATTTTCCATAAATGGTATCGAAATATGTAACTTTTTCACTATAATTGAGATAATCGATTTCAAAAAATCTCTTATGGAGATTTACATGGGAAAATAATTTGTTTGGAAGCAAATCAGTAGTACCAACATAGCTTTGACGTCACGCTTATTCGGTCCATTACTGCCATAAGTATTTCCTAACCCGCCATGTGAGAGGTGTGGAAAGAGGACTGTTTAAATCGAATATTTCGAAAATCAAGCCATTCACTTTCAAGAAGCAATCTTTGTTGAAGGCTAATAAACTACTTCTAGTGAAGAGTAAAAATCTGCAGGATATAAAATCCGACCCAACGCTCACAAAAAGCAAGTCCGAGGCCACTGGAAATTTAGATCGTAGTAAAGATGATATACTCGACTTACTTTTTATGCAGAAGGAACATCCGGAATACATAAAAAAATTTGTATGCCATTTAGTGTAAAAATATACAGTTTAGATCAATTGAAAGTTCTGAGAGCTCAAATAATTGGTATGAAGTTACCATTGATTCATTTTTATGCAACCGGTAGTGTGGTAAGGAATCCAGATGCATCAATTGATAAAAGGATATACTTTTACACATCTGTGATAAAGGTTAATGAACCGAAGAGAATATACCCAATATTCTCAATGATCTCGGCAACGCACGATTCGAATTCAATATTCAAACTACTCAATGATTTTCGATACTTCTGCGAGGAGCATAACCAGTGACCAACATTTTCCGGTGTTGTAACTGATTTTTTATTCGCAAACATTCATGCCATTTGTGAAGCCTTCAACAGATTGTTGGTTTGAGTTTTGTATTCTTGTATTGTTTTTTAATTATAATTGAAATAAATATATTTTATATTGCATAGACTTGTATTGCTTTATTTTTTATTTTTTAATTACAGACAGATGACAATGATATGACATATGTCATACCACAGATAATGGAAATACATGGAATATAATCAAGAATCAAGATGACTTGAAACTGTTAACATATTATATTTGACACACTCCCTTAACAGTGAGAGTATCGAGGATTTAAACAATTATATAGATAAAAAAACATGATAAACACTCCCTGAAAAGAAAAATAATTGACAATTCTGAATGCTTGAAAATAATGAATGATTCAAATTATTCAATCAACAACAATCATATGATACTAATGTGAATATAAGAATTCGAATATCTACATAATTTCTTGCATAATAGTATCCCTAAATTGCTGAAACTTATTCTTTGGGGAGGCTTTGTAAAAATGTCAGCAATTTGTTCATCTGACGAACAATGTTTAATAGTAAACCATCCTTGATTCAATTCATCATGGATGAAATGATGCTTTATCTGAATATGATGACTGTTGAATAACATTTGTCCCGACTTTATCATTTTAATTGCACTCTCATTATCCACATGAAGAACAGTTCTTATTTAATAATTCTTCAATGAGAGTTTTGATATATTTCATTTGTGCACAGCATTGAGCGGCTGCCACATATTCAGCTTCGGTAGAGGATTTTACCACTGTTTTTTGTTTTTTTGAGCACCAGGCAATTGGGATATTACCATACATCATTACAAAACCTGATGTACTTTTGCTACCTGTCTCAACTTCTGCGTGGTCTGCATCGCAGTATACATTAAGGTTTAGCAGATCATCTTTGTTTCTATAATAGTATTTGATTCCAAAATCTACTGTTCCCTTTAAATATCTGACATTTTTAATGTTTTGAGAAGTAGGGTTCTGCATAGATCTACTTTCATATCCAACAGCGTAACTCAAATCTGGTCTTGTCTTGCAGGATGCATAAAGCTAGGAGACTGCCTACAGCTTCTTTGTAAGGAGAATCTTTGTTGCTTGTCTCTTCATGAGTATTCTCTTCCTTGACAATTGGTGTGTTTTTTGTTTGTGCATTTTGTAGTGAATATTTTTCAACAATATGTTTGCTATATTTAGCTTGACTTATCAAATATTCTCCATCATTCTTTTTTATTTCTATGCCAAGATAGAATTTAGGATTTTCATTTATGATTACTTCAAATTGCTCTTGCATCTTTTGTAACAGGTATTTCATTTCTGATAAATTTTCTCCAAGTATCAGGCCATCATCTACATGGATAGCCATATATAATGTATTTTTCCCTTTTGGATTTTTGAAAACACATTTATCTGATTTCAATTGGATCAAACCATCTTGCTTCAGAAAATCTGTTAGCTTTGCGAACCATTGCAAAGGAGCTTGCCTTAGACCATGCAAAGCTTTACGAAGAAAAGGCACACTTTCACAGGATGATCATATCCTTCAGGAAGTTTCAAGAAAATTTCTTCCTTCAGATCTCCATTTAGAAAGGCTGATTCGACATCAAATGTCAGATATTCAAGGTTCTTCATAGCTCCTATTGCAAGCAATGTTCTTAGAGGGGAGGCTTTTCTTTTGTTGGCATCCTCTTGCCACAAGTCTGGCCTTATAACGTCCATCGCTCTTAATTTTAAATACCCAGCGGCTTGAAATAATTTGTTTACCTGTAGCATATTTTTCATCAACCAATTCCCATGTCTTGTTTTGCATAAGACTTTTCTTTTCTTTATGTATGGCTTTTTCCCATTTATTTTTATCATCACCTTTCAGGCATTCTTCGAGAGTTATCAGGGCTTCTTCTTCTTCATCCTCATAATCTAAAATATATTCATCATATCTTTTTGGTTTCCTTCTTTGCCTTTTATATCTTTCATTCAGGATTTCTGTTTGGTTATTCTCATTATTTTCTTCAAATTCACTTTCTGATTCAATGTCTTCATTTTCTGTCTCTTGGTATTCTTCTTCTTGTCTTTCTTCTGCTTGTACTTCTTGTTCATCTTGATCAATTTCTTCTTGGGTTTCAAATTTCATCAGGCTTTCTACAACTATATTTATACTTTCCTTTTCTTCTGGTTCTTCAAATGTGTTTGTGGGCTACGTCTCTTGATAAATAGACTCTTTTCGTTTTTGGGTTCCATATTCTGTTTCCATTTGGTGCATATCTAACAAATATGCCTTTTTGACCACGATCTTCTAGTTTCTTCAAATAGCCAAGTTGTTTTGTATAAACAATGGATCCAAATTCTTGAAGATATTTCAAGTTAGGTTTAGTTCCATTCCATCTTTCATAGGGAGTAACATCAAGAGCTGTTGTGGGGCTTCTATTCAATTGATATGCAGCAGTTAATGCAAAACCCCATAGTTTTGGGTTTGCTTTAGCTCTTATGAGCATTGCTCGGACTTCATTCATTAGGGTGAGATTTACCCTCTCTGCTACACCATTGAGTTGGGGGCTCTCAGGGATGGTGTAATCCAATACTATTTCTCTTTGTCGGCACCAATGTTTGAATACTAGACTTCTATATTCTCCCCCATTGTCACAGCGTATTTTCTCTGTTTTCAAGATAAAGTGGGCTTCAGCTTCATTAATATATTCCATTAGGTATTCTTCTGTGTCATCCTCAGTGTGTAACAAGTAAACTTTCAGAAAGTGACTATAATCATCAACTATAGTCAAAAAATATTGTTCATTATCATATGTTTCAGGTGAACTTTTTCCACATACATCACTACGGAGGATCTCAAGAGGTCTTGTTGCTTTCTGTCTTTGTGTTTTAAATGGATCTCCCACTAATTTCCCAATGGTGCATGCTTCACAGAACTCATCTGGATTACATCTTAGAAGAGATTCATCTGCACCATTACAGAGCTTGGGTATTTTTCTTAGGTCCTTGAAGTTGAGATGTCCTAGTTTATTACGCCATTCGATAGCAGTTTGTTTCTAGGTATTTAATGCTTCTGCTTCATTAGCCAAGTCTATTACATATAAGCCTGACTGTGTCCTGTTTCCTTCTAGCACTACATCTTCTTCTTTGTAGGTAACTTGTCCGAGGACCATTTTTACTTTTTTTTCATCAAACAAAGTGATAGCACCAGCATTTGCTACTGCGCTAACTGACAGGAGATTCCTTGAAAGATTTGGAACATAATTCACATCTTTCAGTACAACAGTTTGTGATTCTACATCACCAACAAGTGTGGATGTAAGATTTTCACCTTTTTTTGGCACATCCTATATTTGTTTCTTCAGTTTTCTTCGTATTGATCATTTACATGTGATAGATGATCAGTTGAACCACTGTCACAGACAAATTTGGTATCATAATCTTCTTTTACAGTGTTAGTATGATGTGTTTCTGCCAGAAAAGTGACTCTGTTATTCATATTATTTCTTCCACTTTCATGTGTATTTTTATATCTGCATTTGTTTTCAGGGTGATTATTTTTCTGACAGTACTCACAAGTGGAGAATTTTTTACCTAGCCAACATTCTTCAGAAATATGACCATTTTTGTTGCATTTTTGGCACTGTTTAAATGATGAAGACTGTTGCTGCTGACTCCCCAGCAAACACCGGGAAGTAACTGTAATGTACCATGGAAGTAACTTTGCGACTAATACCTCGCATGCGATGTACCAAAAACATTTCCTCCCGCTCGCATTTGCAGCGAAATATCCGCGACATGAAGTACGCATTTCAAGTCATTGTGCTGTTCAAATTGAGATTTGAAAAAATAGCCCCCAAATACACATCCATCCGTAGTCACGTTTGTGGAAGTTTTTTTTCAATGAATTTATGATTAATAGCCACATTGCGTACTTTTATGCGAGGTTTCGTCGAGACCTCATTATGCCATCTCCTTTCCGTTATACAAATCTCAATTGTTCAGTAGTCCAATTGGTAACCACATTGGGTCCACCACACGGCAAACGCATACATAATAGTCATTAGTCATAAATCGTTATACATGTTACTAATATTTATAGTTCAGTAGTCGCAGCTCGCAGCGATATCCATTTCGGTCACTTCAGGCGAGGTTTCTTCGAGACTTCAAAGTTGCATTGCTTTTGTCACCACACATAGAAACCATATTTTCAATATTAGATGCACTATCGTTTTGAGGCCCCAGATAAGGATATTACCAATCACTGAAGGTGATCAGGAACAGCCCTAACCGCATCCACCATCCCCCGTAGCAGCGCTACGGTCCTCATATTTTTAAAGCCCTAGTGGGGTGATGGAAAAAAGGGGAGCAAAACAATCCGCAGGGACTGATGTTTTGAAAACTGACTTGTTAGTGGGATTGCATGGCGTATAGGGGCTTGGATGTTAGTCGGAAACGTAAGAATTTGCATTCGTTGAAATAGTTACTATTCCGTGGCGCAGTTTTCGTTGGAATTGGTAACCCTTTTCAGGCTAAAAAAAGGTTACTATTCCGGTGTGTAGTGTGTTTGGCTTACCTGTATGTTCCCTTACTCACCTAAGGGGCTTGTTGGTCCAAATGCTGGTGTTTTGGACGTTTATATCGCTCTCGGAATCTCAAGTCGTAATCCATCGCCTCTCTGTCGAGGGAGTTGTCGTGACTCTCCATCTTGGTATGGGTCTTTGCGGATAGAATTTTCATTCTATCCAGGACGGGTGGGTGTTGCAGGTCTCTGAAGATGGAGTTGGTTCTGACGAACCATGGTGCGTTGACGAACATACGAACGCATCGATTCTCGTTACTCTGGATTCGTTTGAGGTGAGTTTTGGCACAATGTCCCCAGGCTGCTACTGCGTAGGTCAGGATCGGGAGGAGTATCGTCTACATGAGGAGGAGTTTCAGGTCGATACTCATCGGATTTCTGCGTCCGATGAGTGGGTTCAGTTGTCCTCTGACTTGTATGGCTGTTTTCACACGGAAGTCCACGTGGGCCTTGAAGGTCAACTTGTTGTCGATGATTACCCCAAGGTACTTTGCTGAGTTTGTCCATGGGATGTCGTGGCCTCCTATCGACACATGTCCGACTGGAGGTTTTTGGATCTCGTGATGAGGATGGCTTGTCTCTTCTCCGGGTTGATCTGAATTTTCCAGTTGATACACCATTGCTCGAGCTCGTCAATGGACCTTTGGACCTGGTAACGAACTCGGCTCTAGGGGATCGAGATGCAATGGCTGTATCATCTGCATACAATGACAGGGTGCAATGTCTATTGTTGTTTGGAATATCAGATGTGTAAATGGAGTAGAGAGGTGTGGACTCAGCACTGCCCCTTGGGGTACTCCTGCTCTCATGGACTTCACTTCCGATCTGTCCGTTCCTGTCTTGGTGCTAAAAGTTCTCCTGCGAATATAAAAGTCGATTAATCTTACCATGGATGTGGGGTACTCTAGAAGGGCCATCTTGGTGATAAGTCCGTCGTGCCAGACTCGAACGAAAGCTTTGGCAACGTCTAGAAACACAGCTCCCGTGAAGTGTCTCCTATTCAACCCTACGGTTGCGTAGTCGACGAGTCTCGTGACCTGCATTTCTGTCGAGTGTCCGCTTCTGAAGCCGAACTGTTCGTCTGGAAGTATGCCAAGTTCTGATGTCATCTCTTCTAGTCGTCTCTTTATGATCCCCTCTATCACCTTGCTGGGGGCGGGTAGTAGGCTGATTGGGCGGTAATTTTCGGGCCGGGTTGCGTCCTTGTTTGGTTTTCTCAACATTATCACTGAGGCTTCTTTCCAGCTATCTGGAAAGTGTAGGTCCGTTCTTCAGAAGTTTCTGCATGTTCCAGATGCTCCCATCTTCCGGGTTCAGTGATGAGATTTTGCTAGCCCAGCGTTCATCGCTGTTCGCTTGCAGTTCTCTCCTCACGTCTCTCGCAAGTTGTCTCGCTATCTGGTTGTGTTCTGGTAGCCTGGTTCGCATGGATAGCTTTCTAGCTCTCCTCTTTTGCCTAATGAGCTCTTTGAGCTCAGGAGGCAGTTCGTGCTGCAGGTTCCAGTACGTGGTTCGGGTAACGGTGGTGCTGGCTTCTATGGCTCTTTGGACGTCTCGTTCAAAGTTTTTCACTGCTCTCTCCAGGCCTTCTATCGAGCTTATAACGGGCATGGAGCCCATTTGCTCGTGAAAGTTTCGCTGAAATTGAGACCAGTTTACCTTGTTCCGGTTCTGTCTTCTCCCACTTGAAGCAGTATCGGGCTATGGTCTGAGGTTCCGTCATGCAGTACTGCGATTTCTACAGGGACTTGAAGTCCTCGTAGTACGGCAATATCTAGGATGCTAGGTGCAGTGCGATCGTCGTTCCTAGTAGGTTCGGTTGGTCCCAGGACTGATACTTCTTCGTTCCGCCTAAAAGAAGCCTACCTTTCGAGTTCGTTGTCGTGCAGTTCCACTGGAGGTGTTTCGCGTTCCAGTCTCCTATTGCGATGGTTTGCCTGTTTTCGCTTAGTACGGCGTTCAGGTCTCCGTCCGTCAAGGTAGCTGCCTGATTCGAGGTTACGTACACGGACACCACCTGAATTTCCCCTTTGGTGGCCGTATTCACTACCGCTATGGTGGCTTCCAGGTGTTCCAGGTCTGGTGTGTTGACTGGATGGTGGTCTAGGGTTTTCTTGATCAGCAGGAGGGTTCCCCCTCCTTGTCTGTCCACCCTGTCATTTCTGTAACAAACATAGTTAGGTACTTTGAATGACTTACCTGGTTTGAGCCGGGTTTCCTGGAGTGCCATGACGTCGATGGAGGTTCTCGAGAGGATTTCCTGGAGTTTCAGTTTTCTCGCTGCGGCTCCGTTGATGTTCCAGGAGCCGATCAGGAGTGAGTCCTTCTTACACGCCATTGATGACCGGTGAGGGCATCGTAAGGCGAGCACCGTTTTCTCAATTATTCGCCGGATGTATTCCTGGAATTCAACCGGCACATTCGACGTTCGACTTCATTCGGTGAACGTCTTCGACGGGGACTCCCTTCTCGATGAGGTCCTCTTTTATGTTCTTGGGTGGACACTGACATATATCGATATGTCAGTGTCGCGCATGACGGCATTCAGTAGTTTGTCCTCCTGCAGAGTGTAGGTATGATACTGGTGCTTTTCCAGCTCCAGCATCTTGGTGGCGGCACGGAATTCCGCCGGGTTCTTGGTTTGGAGCTTAACGTCCCGTCAGCTTCACCAGCGGGATTTCTATGCCTTTCTTGGCCAGTTTACTCCTCACCTCTGTCCATTCCCCTGGGCTTTTCAGCACGATGGGTGGGATCTGGGTCTTTTTGGTGGCTTCGGCGGGTTCCTCCGTTTCGGGCTCTGGGCTTGCGGGTGTTTCTTTCGCACGTTCGGGGCTCCTTTCAGCCTTCCTTTTCTGGCCTCCGGTCGCCGTCTCGACTTCCATGTCGGTTTCGGCTTCGACGGGTGCTGCCTTTTCGTTGTTTGCCCTTATTAGGGCAGCGAGGGCGGAGTGCATTTTGGAGGTCTCTCTATCTCCGTTTCTGCGGTGTTCCTCCGCCTTTTCCTCTGCCTTTTGGGCGAGAATTTCCAAGTCTCCAGTGAAGACTTCGGTTCTCTGTTCTGGCGGCGTCTGGTTCTGCAGAGCTGTGATCTTGGCCTCCAGGGACGCGATCATCTTTGTCTGGGCGCTTATATGCTCCTGTGAACTTTGGATGGTTTTCAGGAGAGCGTCGTTGCTTGGGGTTCTTCTCGGGCTGCGGCTCTTCGAGGCCGCCTTCCTGGTTTTTTTAGTATCCCTGGCCCTGTCCATATATGTTAGGACTACAAACATATCATCCTGGGGTAGTTCCATTTTTGTCTTCTTGATTCCTGAAAGAAATCCTGAAAATAATCCTGAAATATTAGAAAAGGTGGTTAGTTTGCAGCTGGCTTCTTCGTCCAATCAACAGTGCGCCCGGTATTAACCTGCGCACTGCATAATCTTTTGGTTTCGCCGACTTCTTATTCCTCGTCGAGTCTTGTTTGAGTCAATATGAATCTCACTCCGTCTCGTATTCGATCTTCCAAGATTTATACAAAACTTCTCCTCTTGCCTCACTCTTTCGAGTCCTTCCAAGAGCGTCTGCTTTGTACAGTGGCTGGCTGTCGAATGAATGAGCTCTCAATATTAGATGGACTTCCATTAGTGCTTTTGTATCATTGTTTATGAGCGATAGTGTCGTTGCGGTCAATTATTAACTGAATGCTCACGCGACTGACTTTACTCATTGCTGATACTGGGCGGGTATTTATTGAATCTAGGGATTCATGTTTTGCATTTTCCGAGGTTTTTAAGTCTGGTTCTATCCAAACACATGCATATTTTCAATACTACTATTCCATAATATAATTAACTGATCTGAATAATTATTATGAGGAAAACATCGATGTTTTTCTTTTTTCAAACAAAATCAGTGAAACGAGCAGAATCGTATGCAAAATAATTATTTGAATTTTATATTCATTTATAAACTTTACATCTGTGTTCAAAAGTTCTCAAAAGCTACTTATCCATCAACATTAGTTAAATACAGGATTAACGCAAAATTTTGTTTTCCTATTAATTAAATTTGACTGAAAATGGTGTAATGAAATATTATTTTATATTATTGTTTGTCTACCTATAATATCTTTCACCTACCTAATATAGGTACATACTGTTACAAATTTGGTTACTCTACAGGAATCTCAAACATAATGCTGAGGGATATATAGGTACAGTTGAATCGGGGTAGCCTAATATATTTTTCAATTGAATGGTCAAAGGTGAATCAATTTCAGATTGCTACAATTAATACTCAGAAGACGAAATGTTTGAATCTGAAAGTCGGAGGCTTCATTCCGTGAAGTATATAAAAGTGGAAATTGTTCATCCATATTGTCAAATGATCAGCTCGAAATATAGAAACAACGTGTGAATTAGCGAATAAATACAACTTGCATTCACAAGAATAAACAGCCACATTGGGAACATTGAGTGAAGCACTCAGAGAAGAATTTAAATGTCATCCATTTCATGTTAACATAGTGATGATCTCGAATAGACTTCGTTGCGAAGATGCTCGATGGCAAAGTTTTTAACTAGAAATTTGCCACTATCTGTGAAGGTGGCATTGTGGTCATAAAATCAATCAATCAATATCCCCAAATTATTATCACTGCATCTTTGAATTCTTGTTAACAAAGCAATGTCTCAATATTACTATGTTTGGAATGAATATGCGTAATCACAATGAATATATCTTTCAATGTGCAATTCGAGACTTCGCAAAACTGCCAAGTGATGTAACGTGTTTGCTGGGCCCAGCAAACACTGGGAAGTAACTGTAATGTACTATGGAAGTAACTCTGCAACTAAAACCTCGCATGCGATGTACCAAAAATATTTCCTCCCGCTCGCATTTGCAGCGAAATGTCCGCGACATCAAGTACGCATTTCAAGCAATTGTGCTGTTCAAATTGAGATTTGAAAAAATAGCCCCCAATAAACATCCATCCGGAGTCACTTTTGTGGAAGTTTTTAAGTCAATAAATGTATGATTAATAGCCACATTGCGTACTTTTATGCGAGGTTTTTTCGAGACCTTATTATGCCATCTCCTTTCCGTTATACAAATCTCAATGGTTCAGTAGTCCAATTGATAACCACATTGGGTCGTTTTATGCGAGGTTTATTCGAGACTTCACTGTAATATTCCCTTTGTCACCACACGGCAAACGCATACATAATATTCATTAGTCATTGATCATTATACATGTTAATAATATTTATAGCATAGTAGTCGCATCGAAATCAATTTCGGTCACTTCAGGCGAGGTTCCTTCGAGACTTCAAAGTTGCTTTGCTTTTTTCACCACACATTAAAAACATATATCCAATATTTGATGCGCGCGCCGCGCGCGCCCTATCGTTATGAGGCCCCGGATAAGGACATTACTAATCACTGAAGGTGATCAGGAACAGCCCTACCCGTATCCACCGACCCCTGTATCAGCGCTACGGTCCTCATATTTTTAAAGCCCTAGTGGCAGTGGGACTTTAAGAGTCTGGCGTTTTGGGGTGATGGAAAAATGGGAGCAAAACAATCCGCAGGGACTGATGTTTTGAAAACTGACTTGTTAGTGGGATAGCGTGGCGTATAGGGGCTTGGGTGTTAGTAGGAAACGTAAGAATTTGCATTCGTTGAAATAGTTACTATTCCGTGGCGCAGTGTTTGTTGGAATTGGTAGCCCTTTTCAGGCTAAAAAAGGCTACTATTCCGGTGTGTAGTGTGTTTGACTTACCTGTGTGTTCCCTTACTCACCTAAGGGGCTTGTTGGTCCAAATGCTGGTGTTTTGGACGTTTATATCGCTCTCGGAATCTCGGGTCGTAATCCATCGCCTCTCTGTTGAGGGGGTTGTCGTGGCTCTCCATCTTGGTATGGGTCTTTGCGGATAGAATTTTCATTCTGTCCAGGACGGGTGGGTGTTGCAGGTCTCTGAAGATGGAGTTGGTTCTGACGAACCATGGTGCGTTGACGAACATACGAACGCATCGATTTTCGTAACTCTGGATTCGTTTGAGGTGAGTTTTGGCACAATGTCCCCAGGCTGCTACTGCGTAGGTCAGGATCGGGAGGAGTATCGTCTTCATGAGGAGGAGTTTCAGGTCGATCCTCATCGGATTTCTGCGTCCGATGAGTGGGTTTAGTTGTCCTCTGACTCGTATGGCGGTTTTCACACGGGAGTCCACGTGAGCCTTGAAGGTCAACTTGTTGTCGATGATTACCCCAAGGTATTTTGCTGAGTTTGTCCATGGGATGTCGTGGCCTCCTATCGACACATGTCCGACTGGAGGTTTTTTAGATCTCGTGATGAGGATGGCTTGGCTCTTCTCCGGGTTGATCTGGATTTTCCAGTTGATACACCATTGCTCGAGCTCGTCAATGGACCTTTGCAGGTACCTGGTAACGAACTCGGCTCTAGGGGACCTAGATGCGATGGCTGTATCATCTGCATACAATGACAGGGTGCAATGTCTATTGTTGTTTGGAATATCAGATGTGTAGATGGAGTAAAGGTGTGGACTCAGCACTGCACCTTGGGGTACTCCTGCTCTCATGGACTTCACTTCCGATCTGTCCGTTCCTGTCTTGGTGCTAAAAGTTCTGCTGCGAATATAAGAGTAGATTAATCTTACCATGGGTGTGGGGTACTCTAGAAGGGCCATCTTGGTGATAAGTCCGTCGTGCCAGACTCGGTCGAAAGCTTTGGCAACGTCTAGAAACACAGCTCTCGTGAAGTGTCTCCTATTCAACCCTACGGTTGCGTAGTCGACGAGTCTCGTGACCTGCATTTCTGTCGAGTGTCCGCTTCTGAAGCCGAACTGTTCGTCTGGAAGTATGCCAAGTTCTGTTGTCATCTCTTCTAGTCGTCTCTTTATGATCCTCTCTATCACCTTGCTGGGGGCGGGTAGTAGGCTGATTGGGCGGTAGTTTTCGGGCCGGGTTGCGTCCTCATTTGGTTTTCTCAACATTATCACTGAGGCTTCTTTCCAGCTATCTGGAAAGTGTCTCAGCCGCAATACTGCGTTCCCTATGTTGGTAAGGGCTGCTATCCCCTTCCTGGGGAGTTGCTTCAGAGCTTTGTTCGGGATGTGGTCTATCCCGGGAGCCTTTTTGTTTTTCAGGTATTTGATGATTTCTCTCACCTCTTCTGGTGAAGTTGGCCTTAGGATTTCCTCCTGGTCGTCTATCATCCTGATCCTGTCCACTTTCCGTTTGCATCGAGCCACGTGTTCTGCGTCTTCTTCTGGCCTATGGTTTTCAACGAATTGCCTTTCTAAGGCTTCTGAAAAGGCTGTCGCTTTGTCTTTGTTCGTGTAGGCGATTCCGTTCTCTCCTTGAAGAGGGGGAATCGGTGTTGGTCCGTTCCTCAGAAGTTTCTGCATGTTCCAGATGCTCCCATCTTCCGGGTTCAGTGATGAGATTTTGCTAGCCCAGCGTTCATCGCTGTTCGCTTGCAGTTCTCTCCTTACGTCTTTCGCAAGTTGTCTCGCTATCTGGTTGTGTTCTGGTAGCCTGGTTCGCATGGATAGCTTTCTAGCTCTCCTCTTTTGCCTGATGAGCTCTTTGAGCTCAGGGGGCAGCTCGTGCTGCAGGTTCCAGTACGTGGTTCGGGTAACGGTGGTGCTGGCTTCTATGGCTCTTTGGACGTCTCGTTCAAAGTTTTTCACTGCTCTCTCCAGGTCTTCTATCGAGCTTATAACGGGCATGGGGCCCATTTTCTCGTGGAAGTTTCGCTGAAATTGAGACCAGTTTACCTTGTTCCGGTTTATCGGGGTGTCCTCCTCTGTTCTGTCTTCTCCCACTTGAAGCAGTATTGGGCTGTGGTCTGAGGTTCCGTCGTGCAGTACTGCGATTTCTACAGGGACTTGAAGTCCTCGTAGTACGGCAATATCTAGGATGCTGGGTGCAGTGCGATCGTCGTTCCTAGTAGGTTCGGTTGGTCCCAGGACTGATACTTCTTCGTTCCGTTCCAGGTAGCCTAAAAGAAGCTTACCTTTCAAGTTCGTTGTCGTGCAGTTCCACTGGGGGTGTTTCGCGTTCCAGTCTCCTATTGCGATGGTTTGCCTGTTTTCGCTTAGTACGGCGTTCAGGTCTCCGTCCGTCAAGGTGGCTGCCTGGTTTGAGGTTAGGTACACGGATACCACTTGGATTTCCCCTTTGGTGGCCGTATTCACTACCGCTATGGTGGCTTCCAGGTGTTCCAGGTCTGGTGTGTTGACTGGATAGTGGTCTAGAGTTTTCTTGATCAGCAGGAGGGTTCCCCCTCCTTGTCTGTCTACCCTGTCATTTCTGTAACAAACATAATTTGGTACTTTGAATGACTTACCTGGTTTGAGCCGGGTTTCCTGGAGTGCCATGACATCGATGGCGGTTCTCGAGAGGATTTCCTGGAGTTCCAGTTTTCTCGCTGCGGCTCCGTTGATGTTCCAGGAGCCGATCAGGAGTGAGTCCTTCCTACGCGCCATTGATGACCGGTGAGGGCATCGTAAGGCGAGCGAGGGTCTGCTGCACTGTTTTCTCTATTATTTGCCGGATGTATTCCTAGAATTCAACCGGCACGTTCTGAGTTTCAGTGGTGGGAGCAGCTCTGGGGGCGGCAGGCCTGGGGGCGGCAGGCCTGGGGGCGGTGGGCCTGGAGGCGGTAGCAGTGGAGGCCGCTGCGGCGTAGGAACGACCAGGAGTCGTTCTCGGCGCTGGCGGTCTCGGTGCGCTCGGTCTCGCTGTGGGTTGGGTGTTTGTGGCTGTCGGTTTCCTAGGTTTGGGAACCATAGGACATCCTCTGTAGTTTGCAGGGTGGTTGCCGTGGCAGTTCGCGCACTTGGCTTCCGCTTCCCTGGGCTTCTTGCAGTTGGCCGTCTCATGCTTGCCTCCGCATTTGACGCACCTGAAATCGCAATGGCAGTTACGTTGGCCGTGACCAAATTTCTGGCAGCGGTGACACTGCATAATTTGGCCATTTTTGGGACGCTGTGGCTCCATCTTGACGATGTAACTGCAGCAGTCCTTCACCGTCCAGGTGGTTTTGTCGGACTTTGGTACTTGGATAAGTACCAGGGGAATCTCCTTCTTGGTGACGTTCGATTTCATACGATGAACGTCTTCGACGGGGACTCCCTTCTCGATGAGGTCCTCTTTTATGTCCTTGGTGGACACTGACATATCGATGCCGCGCATGACGGCATTCAGGAGTTTGTCTTCGTTCAGGGTTTAGGTATGGTACTGGTGCTTTTCCAGCTCCAGCATCTTGGTGGCGGCACGGAATTCTGCCGGGTTCTTCGTTTGAAGCTTTACTCCTTGTCCCGTCAGTTTTACCAACGGGATCTCAATTCCTTTTTTGGCCAGTTTATTTCTGACCACTGTCCATTCCCCTGGACTTTTCAGGACGATGGGCGGGATCTGGGTCCTTTTGGTAGCCTCTGCGGGTTTATCCGTTTCGGGCTCTGGACTTGCGGATGTTTCCTCTGCTCGCTCGGGGCTCCTCTCAGCCTTCCTTTTTTGGCTATCCGCAGTGTAGCCTCCGGTTGCCGT
The DNA here is from genome assembly GCA_029955515.1 of Chrysomela aeneicollis. Classification (NCBI taxonomy): domain Eukaryota; kingdom Metazoa; phylum Arthropoda; class Insecta; order Coleoptera; family Chrysomelidae; genus Chrysomela; species Chrysomela aeneicollis. Next base: position 249,266 of record JARUHQ010000029.1, on the reverse strand, counting down.
CTCGACTTCCATGTCGTCGTTATTTTCTTCGGCTACCGGTTCGGTGGTTCCCCTTATTAGGGCGGCGAGGGCGGAGTGTATCCTGGAGTTTTCGGAATCTCCAGCTTGGATATATTCTCTGGCTTTTTTGTCAGCCTTCGTGGCAAGAATTGCTAGGTCTTCTATGAGGACCTCGGTTTTTGGTTCCGGTGCCGGGTTTTGGTTCCTGATTTGCATCCTCAAATCATTTATCGTGCCCTCTAGGGTCGCGATGAGCTTGGTCTGGGCGCTCATCTGCTCTTTCAAGTCTTTGATGATGCTTCTGAGGTCCTCATCATCAGGAGTTCTTCGGGGGCTGCGGCTCTTCGAGGCCGTCTTCCTGGCTTTCTTGTTATCCCTTGCCCTGTCCATGTTTGTTGGGACTACAAACATATCATCCTGGGGAAGTTCCATTTTAATCTTCTTGATTCCTAAAAGAAATCCTGAAAATAATCCTGAAATATTATAAAAGGGTTAGTTTAAAGCTGGTTTCTTCGTCCAATCAACAGTGCGCTCGGTATTAACCTGCGCACTGCATAATCTTTTGGTTTCGCCGACTTCTAATTCGGCGTCGAGTCTTGTTCGAATCAATTTAGAATCTCACTCCGTCTCGTATTCGATAATCCAAGATGCACTAAACTTCTCCTCTTGCCTTCACTCTTTCGAGTCCTTTCAAGAGCGTCTGCTTCGTACGGTGGCTGGCTGTCGAATGCTGATATTTGATGGATTTTCAGTAGTGCTCTTGTATCATTGTTTATAAGCGATTGTGGATCGCGCCCTCTGTCGGTGCGGTCAACTATTAACTGAATGCTCACGCGACTGACTTCACTCATTGCTGATACCGGGCGGATATTTATTGAACCTAGGGGTTCATGCTTCGCATTTTCCGAAGTTTTTGAGTCTGGTTCTATCCAAACACATGAATATTTTCAATAATATAACTAACTGATCTGAATAATTATTATGAGGAAAACATCGATGTTTTTTATTCAACAAAATCAGCGAAACGAGCAAAATCGTATGCACAATAATTATTCGAATTTAATTATCATTTATAAATTTCACATCTGTGTTCAGAAGTTCTCGAAAGCTACTAATTCATCAACATTCATTAGTTAAATACAGGAATAACGGAATTTTTTTTTCCCTATTGATTAAATTTGATTGAATGGTGTAATGAAATATTATTTCATATTATTGTTGAATTTTCTACCTAATATCTTATACCTACCTTATATAGACACATACTGTTACAAATTTGGTCACTCTACAGAGATCTCAAACATAATGCTAAGGGATAGGTATGGTTGAATCGGGGTAGCCTTATATTTTTTTGAATTGAATGGCCAAAAGTGAATAATTTTCAGATTGCTACAATTAATACTCAGAAGACGAAATGTTTGAATCTGAAAGTCAGAGGCTTCATTCCGTGAAGTATATAAAAGTGGAAATTGTTCATCCATATTGTCAAATGATCAGCTCGAAATACAGAAACAACGTGTGAATATGCGAATAAATACAACTTGCATTCACAAGAATAAACAGCCACATTGGGAACATTGAGTGACGCACTCAGAGAAGAATTTAAATGTCATCCATTTCATGTTAACATAGTGATGATCTCGAATAGACTTCGTTGCGAAGTTGCTCGATGGCAAAGTTTTTAACTAGAAATTTGCCACTATCTGCGGAAGTGGCATTGTGGTTATTAATCAATATCCCCAAATTAATATCACTGCATCTTTGAATTCTTGTTAACAAAGCAATGTCTCAATATTACTATGTTTGGAATGAATATGCCCTATTGGCACAAGGTATCCATTGGACATCCGTTTTATGTCCATTATATGTCCAAGGTGTCCATGGATATATTTTGGACATCCATAGGATTACCGAAAAAAAATGTCCGATGGACTTCAGTATATGTGTGTTCAGTATATGTCCAATGTATGCTTGGATTTATCTTGGATATCCATAGGAAGTACGAATAGATATGTCTATTGAACTTTTGACCCAGATACCAGATAGTTCATAAATATGGTGTCCACTTGTCCAGTATATGTCCAAGATATCCATGGATCTATCTTGGACATACTTATTCATTAATCGACGTCTACTTAAGATTTCTTAAGATATTCATTGCCCAAAATGGACGTCGATGAAAATAGTTTGAAGTCGTATATGAAGTTTTCGACGTTTCCCCTCTTATCCTCTTCGGTTCAAGCGTATCCTATATGATACATTTTTATCGTCGCTCCAATGATGAAATTCGGTTTGGTACCGTCCGTATCATATTCGACACGTATGTCTGCAATACGTATCGCCTGTACCATGATACCCGCCCGTGCTCCGCCATACTTTAGGTTGATTTGGAGTCAATTGTTATTTACGCTCTCGTGCAGACATGTCTTACAACAAACGAAACAGTAAGTACTTGATAGATATTCCTTTCACATGATTTGAATCATTGACTAGATGTTGTTGATTGAAACTTCACGTTCAAACAGCAAATATCATCGAAAAATTGTATTGTAGGTGTAATTATAGGTTACGTATCAATAGTGATACCTTGGGCACATAACGATACAATAAGTTTTTTTTCTTTTAGTACCACTCAGTCCACATGAATTGCAAGAGCTTGCCGATAATTTGAATTTCGATGATTCAGATATCGAAGTATTTGGTTTCGATGATGAAGAAGAACAAGAAGTTATTCCACCTCGAAACGAGTCCCTTCTACCAAATTCTGATGACGAATGAGACTTGTTGGATGATGGAATTACTATTCCTCCGGATCCAGATAGCGATGATGACGAGCCACCAGTCAATCTTCGGCCAAACGATGATGGTTTCAACACATCAGACGAACAACCACTATCCAAATTACGGCCAAATTCTGCCAAAACTTGGAACAGGCAACGTAATTTCCATCCTCCGATACAACCAATAGTCAATATTGAAGAATCTCAACCTCCCAAAGTCCTGGAGCCTTTTCAGTATTTTTGTAAATACCTCGATGCTACTTTCTTCGAACAGATGGCCCTTTTCACTAACATGAAGCATGTTAATTCTACAGGAAATTCTCTAGACACAACTGCTAAAGAAATATATAAATTTCTTGGATGTTCTATGCTCATTAGTATTTATGGACTTCCTAGACTGAAAATGTATTGGGGACGATCAACTAGAGTCCCAATCATTGCCGAAAATATTTCAAGAACCCGTTTTTTTCAGTTATGTTCTCGTCTGAAAGTTGTAGACGACAATATGGTGACTCAACAGAGTAGGGAGTTGGACAGATTTTGGAAGATACGACCGATGCTAGATTGTATTCAAAGTGGTTGCCTTTCAAATGTAAGATCACTCACAGAATATTCCATAGGTGAGCAAATGATTCCTATTGAGGGGCAAGTTAAAATGAGACAATACGTACGAGGTAAGCCACATCCGGTTGGTCTTAAAAATTTTGTCTTGACGACACCCAAGGGTTCGCCACTAGATTTCTACATGTATGAAGGAAAAGGTTCTTCAGTCGAATCCAGTCTCTTTCCTACGCCTAAAACCCTGGATGTTGGAGGGAGAATGGTTCTGAAGCTAACTGATACTCTGCCGAAAGGAGTGACTATTTACACCGACAGATATTTCACATCCATTCCCCTGATTGACACCTTACAATCAAGGTCAATTTCACTAGTCGGAACATTGATGGCCAATAGGATACCCAAAAAGATGAAGTTCCTTTCAGACAAATTCTTGAAAGATATGGGTCGTGGTTCATCTGACCAACTCGTGAGGGAAGATGGTGAAATAAGTGCAACGAAATGGTTCGATACAAAACCAGTAAACTTATTGTCATCAGCTTTTGGTGTGGAACCAGAAGGTACTTGCAGACGGTGGTCGAAGGTCGATAATAAATATATTGAAATAAAACGACCTCATGTTGTTGAGAAGTACAACGAATACATGGGAGGTATTGATCTTTTGGATAGAGTCATCAGTAAATATGCCATGAGAAACAGAACGAGAAAGTGGACGATTCGTTGTATTTTCCACTTTTTCGATTTTGTTGCTGCCGCTGGATGGCTAGAGTACCTTCAAGATGCTCAAAACTCTGCTTTGCCAGAAAAAGAGATCATGGACTACTTAGATTTCAAATTTGCATTGGCAAATGCCATGATCTATCTAGATGAGGATAAAAACATTGGTAATGCTGATGCCCATACAGATCGTGATTGTTCTGAAGATGAAGAAAATGCAGAGAGTCCCCAACCGAAACGACAAAGGCTGGTTCAGCCTATTCCTGATAAAAATATGAGGACAGAACGTGCTCTTCATTTGCCAGAATTCATGAAGGATTCACAAAAATCAAGATCACGGTGTCGGAAGCCAGGTTGTGACAAGCTTACTTTCGCACGATGTGGTGCTTGTAAAAATTTTTTGTGTTGTTCTGTAGAAAGGAATTGTTTCAGAGATTTTCATAGATAAATAAAACTTCCTGTTGGTATTTGATTATTTCACTACTTTGCAATGGTCGACACCCAAGGTATCACATATGATACGTTATTTTTCGAAAAACTCAATGAAAAAATTGGAATTACAGATGCTCAGTGTACTTTATTGGATACATATGAGTCGCAAAAAACAATTTTTATCAAGATTGTGATCTCTAGTTAGCATTGGGTCCGAAGAGGTTATCTTTCATTTCAGTTCCTTTCATGGAAAATAATGCTCTTTTCCTCTTTCTGGGGCGTCCTTTTCATTATTCATTCAAAAATATGATGTTTAAATTTACCGCCAGTGACACTGCGCTGCGAGTGCAGGGTGCGCCGCGCCGTGGGCAACTTGCGTATAGTGGGTCCGCCAAGCGGCCAAGCCGTCAATCGCCAATTCGCCACTCGCCATTTTGTTGTTTGGGAATGTGTTGTTGTTGCGTCGTTCTTTGTAGATGTAATTAGTATTGAACTATTGAATTGTGTATTGGTATGATTTATGTTCAAAGGACGAAAGTGAAGCTGTAAATAATGTAATTAAAATTTATTCATTAGAATCATCAATATTTCAGATGAGTTGCTATTGTTTTCAGCTCCTAATTTTTACTTCCTTATTTTCCATGATGAGCAATAACGTAAATAGAAAATCATTTCTGAGTAAATATTATAAAAGATTGAAGAACATCTATCATATAAGGATGCTTCAACAAGTTCTAGTTTTGTTGTAGCACAAGAATCTCTGGTTTCCAACGTTCCTCAAACTGTTGATTCGAATAGACAGGTAAATGAACATGATGTTTCATCATCTTCATCAAGCAACGTTCCCACAGTAGTTGAGGATATATTTGATGTGAAAGATGATTATTATAACCTTTCAAGTTCTGATGGAGATACTCCTGAAGATAACTATCAAACTGATATACAATTGAATCAAGTAAACTTACAAGCACATACCAATGTAATGGATAATACTTTTTCCCGACAGCTGGCAAAGTGGGCATTAAATCATAATATATCTCACTCTGCAGTCAACGATTTATTACATGTATTGAAACCTTTAGTTCCTAATCTACCAATTAGTTCCCGAACCCTCTTAAAAACTCCAAGAAATTTATTTCTGGAAACTGTAGAACCTGGAGAGTATTTTCATTTTGGATTTGAAAATTGTCTTGAAAAATTGTTGAAATTATCACCTAATACTTTATTAGTGAATTCTAACACACTTGAAGTGTGTTTCAATATTGATGGTTTACCATTATCCAAGAGTTCAGGAAGCCAGTTATACCCTATATTGTGCAGTCTTCTCCAGAACAAAAATATTGTAGGAGTCATTGGCATATATCATGGAAATGAAAAACCAAAGGATGCAAATTCTTTTCTCAAGTCATTTGTAGATGAAGCAGTGAAGTTAATTCACACTGGAATAATGTTCAATGGTCGTTTATACAGTATCAAAATTAAAGCATTTATATGTGATGTTCCAGCTAAATCCGTCATAAAGTATTGTAGGGGTCATAGCGGATATATGTCTTGCTCTAAATGTGATGTTGAGGGTGCTTACATACAAAATAGAGTCTGCTTTCCAGAAACAAAAAACTTTTCTTTAAGAAGTGATGAAAATTTTCGAGCACAATTACAAGAAAATCACCATACAGGAAAATCAATTCTAGAGTTGCTTCCTGGTATTGACATGGTTAGAGACTTCCCTCTAGATTACATGCATTTGTTGTGTCTTGGTGTAGTGAAGAAGATGATAGTTAATCTTTAGCTTAATGGCAAACCATCTGAAAAAATATCTTTCAAGCAAATGGAAGATATTTCTAATGTATTATTGAATCAGATACCTGAGATTCCTTTTGAATTCAATCGAAAACCTAGGTCATTGGTTGAAGAAGAAGAAGAAGAAGTTTATTTGAAAATAGGTTTACCCTAATATAAACATTAGATTTATCAATTAGGTACAAGTAGTTACATAAAAAAGAATGAATATATATAACTAAAAAAAATAATACTATACGATTACAATTAATATAGAATAATATAACATACCAGAGACGAATATTAAATATAATCAAAAATAATAATATACCAAAACAATTAATATATAATAATATAGAATAATATAAAATACCATGGAATAATATACCATCATAGAATAATATTAAATACCATAGAATAATATAAAATACCATTACAATTGCATCAGTAGAAGTAATATAAACTGTCCTCAAACTAAGAAAATGAAAAAACTGATCAAGACAATACTTAATACCTTCATCTGATATAACTATTACTGACATGTTCACTTATTTTCTTTTTGAAAATTGCCAAAGTTGGGCTATATTTGATTTCACTTGTAAGTTTGTTGAATTCGTTAAAACCCTTGAAAAAAAGTGAGTTCATTGAGTTCTTCCTGTTTGTTCTCCTAATAAATATGTTTCTATTACTTCTTGTGTTGTGTTGATGTACCTCAGAATTGAATGTGATGTACTCTCGGAAATAAGAGGGTGCCAGATCATTTAATATTTTATATATAAATATCATGGTGAGATATATTAGTCTCTGTCTAACAGAAAGCCATTGTAGAGAATTTAACATTGTATCAATAGGAGCATATCGATTTAACTTTAGGATTATTCTCATCCCTCGGTTTTGTAATTTTTGTAATTGAGACAGTTTATTTAAGTTGAATAGGTATAACACTGAAGAGCAATAATCGAAGTGAGGCTGGATAATTGTTCTATATACAGTGATTTTCGTTTCCATTGATAAGTTACTAGAGATTCTGGAAAAAAAATATAACTTTTTAGTAATTTTTTTGTAAAGATAATCAAAGTGATTTTCGAGAGTCAATAGGTTGTCTAGTTGGAATCCCAGATATTTAATATTATTTACGAATTCAATTTCTACATTATCAATAGAGAGTTTCAATTTATTTTGGTTTATATTGTTGAACTTATATTTTGTTGTTATTAACATGGCTTTAGTTTTAAGAACATTCAGTTTTAGTTTATTTATTTTCATATATTTGTCAACTTTCGCAAGTACTGCATTCATATTACTGAGAGCTCTATCCAGATTTGTATCACTACATGCAAGTAAGGTATCGTCTGCAAATAGATTAATGAATTCACAGCCCACATGTAAGTTGATATCATTTAAATACGAAATAAACAGTAGTGGTCCTAATACACTCCCCTGGGGGACACCAAAAGAAATTTCTTTTTCATTTGATATTGCATCCCTAACTCTCACTTTTTGCTTTCGCCCTTGTAAATAGTCAACCAACCAATCATAAACCTTGCCCTCAAAACCATATCTTTTCAGTTTTAACAGTAATAATCCTCTATCAATAGTTTCAAATGCCCTTTTCAAATCGAGAAAGACTACTACCACATATTTGTCATTGTCTAATTCAGATTTAAATTTACACAAAGATAGTTGTAGAGCAGCTTCACACGAATACTTTTTTCTGAATCCAGATTGGTTGTTTATAAGTATATCATTTTTATTCACATGTTCAAAAATTTGTTTGTAAACTGCTTTCTCTATGACTTTCTCAATAGGTGGTAGTGTGTTAATAGGGCGGAGTTCACTAGCTTTTATTGTATTTTTTATTTTCGGAATTGGAATAACAGTACTTACCTTTAATGATTCTGGAATTTTTCCACAGTCTAGAGAGGTATTTATGAGGTTGAACAGTACATGTCCTACACTTTCAAATATATTTTTTAAAACTTTAGAATTCAATATTTCAAGTGCACTACTTTTATTGTCAAGTGTATTTATTATTTGCCTTAGGTCTCCAAATGATAATAATTTGAAATTTGAAAAACTGTGGTATAAATTATAATTTGTATTGTTACAAAGATCCATTTCATCAATACTTTCCACTATATTGCTTATACTATCTATAAAATAAAAGTTCAAATTTTCAGCTATGTCAATATCTTCTCTCTTGATTATTGTTTGATCCAACTGTTCAAATTCAATGCTATTTGGTAAGTCTTGTGAGTTCATATCAACTAATTTCTTGAGAGTTTTCCACATAAGTTGTGGGTTATTTCTATTCCTATCTATTTTATCATAGTAATATTGGTCTTTCTTTTTTTTCATTAAGTTAACAACTTCATTTCTATATTTTTTATAAGTTTCCCATTTTTCCACCCTATCCGGCCCTGTGCAATTTTTGAAACATTTATAACTCTTGTCTCTTTTTTTTATTTTGTTGAGTACATCATTATCAAACCATGGTACATTACATTTATATTTACAAATTTGTAATGGTGCAACTGTATCAATCACATTTTCACAATTTTTTAATAAATTATCATAGAGTTTATTAACATCAACAGAGTCAAGTGACCAATCACATGATATTAAATCAATTTTAATTGTATGAAGATTTTGATCACTAAAGTTTCTATACTTTTTGACTGACATAATATTTTGTTCCTCATTGTACAAATTAATTGATATTATTAGATGATCAGTTATCCTAGGACTACAATGGACATTTGTTGTTAAGTTATTGTGGTTTGACAGTACATAATCTAATAAAGTAGAACTTGTATCAGTTATCCTAGTAGGCTCAGATATTAATTGATTTATTCCATACATAGACAGAATCCTTCTCATTTTTTTTGTATAGAAGCAATCACAAAGAAAGTTCACATTGAAATCACCAACAAGAATACATTTTAGATCAGAAGTAAACACATCTTCAAACATTTCTTCCAGTTTATCTAAAAACACAGCATCAGAACTTGATGGTGAGTGATAAAGACATCCAATAATCCATTTTGAAGAACCGAAGAAAACCTTAACAAATTTTGTTGAATCAAAAAGATGGAAAGCAGTTGAGTTCAGACTGTTTCTATTTTATACTGGCCCAGTTGCTCTCAAGAATAATCTTAGTTCTGACAAATATAAACATTTTTTGAGTCTACATGTTGCCATTTCCCTTTTATCAAGATGTCAATGTGATGAAGACATAGATTATGCAGATAAATTATTACAATATTTTGTGCAAACATTTATTACTCTATATGGTTCTCATAATGTTTCCCATAACATTCACAATTTACTACACATATGTGATGTCAAATATTATGGTAGCATAGAAGAATTCGGTGCATTTCCATTTGAAAATTATATGCAATATTTCAAAAAATTTGTAAGAAAAGGAGATAAACCACTCCAACAGATTGTCAAAAGAATGGAACAGGATAGTATTCTCATTAATGATATTAAGGCTAATCAACCTTTTCCTGAATTGAGCTCTGAACACAATGATGGCCCATTTCTATTGAATATGAAAGTTGATAAACAATTCAAGAAAATGAATTTTGAAACTTTCATGCTCACCACATCAGAACCTAATAATTGTTGTACTTTTCATGAAACTATAATTGTTATAAAAAACATTATAACTGTTGATGGTGAAATAATTCTCATTGGACAGAAATTTCTCAATGTGAATGATTTTTATGAGGTACCATGTAATTCTTCAGATCTTGGAATATATTCAGTTAGCAATCTAGGACCTCTTCAGTCTTGGCCATTAGATAAATTGATTCGAAAATGTATGAAGTTGAGATATTGTGATGAATTTGTAATACTGCCTTTACTACATAGATAGGTTGAATTATCATTGTTATATTATTTTATCCTGTAATCTAGTATATTATGAAGTACTTAGGTACAAAAAAATATTGAGATAAAAATCAATACATTATCAATGTTATGAACAAAATGTTTCCAAATATTTAGAAAAACTTTTTTCCCAACTATTGCTGCAGAAGTTTTTTCATTCTTAGGTATATATTTCATAAGTACATTTCATATTATTTGTTAGTTGTAGTTATTCAATAATGTGTAGGTATTATATTATGTAGTTCATTGGATTCTAACAACCCATGCATTATGTCTTGGACTGTGGTGAGATTCGTCACAGAAGATACTGTTGAGGCAATACCATCTTCATGGGTATTGGGAAACAGTTGCTACTGGCCTCCAATCACTAAAGAAAGAGTTATTGCAGCTATAAAAAAGCAGGAGGTACCCAATTCTTGTTGGCCACTGCATCCAGTATCATTTTTTCGCAATGGAACTTTTGGTAAGAATAATCATAATTATTGTAGGAAGCATTTGAGACATAGTTGTTCAATTTCATGTTGAGTTTTGGTTATTTCAGACTCCTATCTGGATGCCAGGAAGCATTGTAAAATAGCTGAGTATGAAAGTGATCTCAATGAAGAAAAACAAAGTAGAAGTAGCCGTAAAAAAAATTATGTCATCATCCTCTTCTGATGAAGAATCACCAAAAATTTCAGATCTTCCTAGGAGACATTCATAATCACTTTCAGGTGTCCATGAATCCACCAAAGGTTTGTGTGTTTTTTTGCAAAATTGATTCTGGATTACAATTATTTCATTATTTTTAGTCAATAAAAATGATACTACACATGAATACAACATCAGAAGAAATGCATGGAGGTGTTTTTTCTCTTATACCATCCATCAAAGGTATACTTCTTAAAATAATTTATGATTCAATGGTTATTGATGATTTTTTTATCAGGTCATAGAAAACAGGCTATACCTACAATTGCTACTAGTGAAATGCTGAACCATGAATCTGAAATTCCATCCGTTAGTTCAAATAGTGATAACAATGATAGATATAGATGTATTTGTTGCCCTATACATAAAATTGGTAATAATCTCAAAATATGGATAAGACCTGGATATTACAATTTTTTTTTAAAAAATGGAACAGTTGGGAACACTAATGTCAAGTTTATCACAGAATAATATTTCAGAGAATGTTAAAACACTTATCAGAAAACAGAATATTCTGACCAACATAATTACAGATGCTGTTAAGGAATTACATGTGATCTCTGAAGGAGTACAGAAAATGAAAATGGTTGAATCTCATAATGAATATGAGTCCATAGTCAATAAATTTCCATTTCCTATACACAATTGAAAAATTCCAGGAGGCAGAGCAGTTCTGGTCAGATGACCTGAATTTCAAATCATCTGTAAGTAGCAAATCATATACTGTAAACTGAATTAAAAATTGAACATTGTTCAGTCAACAATCAAACATTGTTTAGTTTTAGATGAGTAAGAAGATGTTTTCAGATGTAGTATTCATCTATTCTATTTCTAGGTCCATGAATTTTCCAAAATCGGTGGAAATTCTATATATGAATTCATCAAAAGGATGATGGCTGTAATCATAACCAATAATTTGGCATCCAAATTCACCTGGTTTGGTACCAAAGCAAAAGAGCCACTCATGAAATCTGGAGTGTTCTTAGTACACAATAGAATGGACCTTAGCTGGTTTCACTATTTATTAACAAATTGAACGCGTACACATTACATTTAATACCGGCACAATAGCGCGGCAGATTGTTTTAACAATCAACATATAATTGCCAATTGGGCTCGACGGTGGCTCGATGTAGACTGCATCTTCTAGCCGGTCTTCGGGTAGCTCGTTCCGCGTGCCTCACACGTGCTGGCGCCCGATTGGTCCTATACCACTGATGGCGCGGGTCGGCGTGGCAGTTGATTGGCCCTTGTAGATGTGGTCCATGGATATCACACCCCCACTGTTAAACTGAAAAAAATACAGGTTTCTCAGGAAAATGGTTGTACTGAACTTGGGGTAATGAGGTTAGTTCAGTATGTATGATTGTCAATCAAAACTTTGATTCAAGCATTATCACTGGAGTTCTCTAGTCCAACTCATCATAAGCTGTCCCAGTGATGCACTCCTTATATTTCACTGGCACTCGTCTCGTTCTGTGGGGTTGTCGTTTAGATACCACTGGTTCTCGGACGGGTGTAGTGTCCTCTGTTGTCTCTGCACTTGTGGTTTCTTGCCTGGGCGATTCACCATCTGAAAATGTAACTTTTGGGTTAAAATCTCCTAACACTGTTTCATGATTTCCGTTTTCACTTTGTTCAGTCACATTTTCGTCAATGTCAGGGTTCACTGTAAAGTTTTTCACGTTTGTTGAGTCCGGGTTCACTTGGGTGTCCTCATTGTGTGTTAAGTCAGTGACGTTGTCATGTATATTTCGATTTGGGCTCCCTGTTACTTCAATAGCAATTTTACACGGAATTGCTTTTTTTCTGCACCTTTCCTCTCTTCCTGTCCCCCTTGGCATGTGAGTCCCCGTTGTATCTGGTTCGCATGGCGTTTCCATTTTTCTCCATTTTGAAGCCCAAAAATGAAAGTGGCTGCACCTATTCTTTTTGTGATACTGGCTTGAATCCAACTTCTCACCGATGGTTTTCTGTAATCACGTACCCACACATTTTCCTCCTCAGTGAAATTTCTTCGTGTTCCTTTGTATTGTTCTTTTTGTCTTTGTTGTGCCTTTTCCAAATTTTTGTAAATTTGGCCATGGTCTGGAGGTTTCTGTTCTTTCAACGATGTCAAACGAGAGCGGAGTTGTCTGCCAAACATCAATTTTCCTGGAGTTTCTTTTGTTGAACAGTGCTCTGTAGTTCTGTAACTAAAAAGAAATCTTGAAACCAAAGTGTTCAAATTTTCACTCTTATTCCTATCATCTGTTAAATAGGTATAGATTTTATTTTTGAAGAGTTTCACAGAGTTTTCTGCTGCGCCGTTGCATCTTTGTGATCCTGGTGGGGAAGTTATGTGTTGGATACCGTTTCTTGTAAAGAATCGTTGCAGTTGACTGGAAGTGAACTGTCTTCCATTGTCAGAGACCACTATTGAGGGAATTCCAAACCTGGAAAACATCTCTCGCAGTTTTTCTTCAGTCTCATTTGCGGTCATGCTTTTCATTTGATATGCTTCTACCCATTTTGAATATGAGTCAACTGCTATCAGGAACATTTTGTCATTCACTTGTCCAAAAAAATCAATATGGATGCGAGTCCAAGGACATGTTTCAATTTTCCAAGGGCTGATCTCTACTTTTGGTGGTGATTGTCTGTTTAAGCTACACGGGGTACAGGCCTTTGCAATTTTCTCAATATCTTTATCAATTTCTGGCCAGTACATGAAGGACCTGGCTTCGCGCTTCATTTTGACAACACCAAAATGGCCCTCATGCAGTTCTTTCAAAAGCTTTTTCCGAAGTGCATGAGGGATCACCACTTTGTGGCTCCATAAAATTATGTCATCTTCTACTGTTAATTCATTTCTTTTGTTGAAATAAGAAGACAATGTTTCATTCACTTGGCGTGGTCTTGAACCTGAACTTATATATTCTTTCACCAATTGTAATTCTGTATCAGTTTTTGTAAACTTTCGAATTTCATTGTTGTCTACAGGCCATTCATTACATTTGGTGGCAAAATGAATGTAGTTTCCTTGGTATTTATTGGTTTCTATTTCGTTCAAAGGTGCCCTAGATAAATAGTCAGCCAATGTGTTTGAAGTGCCCTTGACATACTCAATGTGATAAGAAAAATCAGTCAGATAACTTGCTCATCTTTGAAGTCTGGTAGAATGCATCTTTGGTAGTCCCCTGTGTTCCCCAAAAAGTGCTACCAGTGGCTTGCAATCTGTCTTTAGTGTGAATTTCCTTCCTGCCAGGTATTGGTACAGCTTCCGTATTCCAAAATAGATTGCCAGGGCTTCCTTGTGTAATATCGGGTATTTTTGTTCTGTTGGGGTTAACGTTCTCGAGACGCATGTCACTGGTTTTTCTTGTCCATTTCTCAGTTTATGGCAAAAGACAGCTGAAATCCCAAAATTGCAAGCATCAGTTGAAAGTATCAAAGGTAAATTGGGGTTGAAATGTGTCAACACCATGTCATCAGAAATTATGGTTTTTATTTTTATGAAAGCATTGTTACAAACTTTTGTGCATTTAAAATCTTTATTGGTTTTCAATAAATCGTAGATTGGTCGCAATATATTTGCCATGTTTGGAATAAACTTACTGTAGAAGTTCACAATTCCTAGGAAAGATCTTGTTTCTGTAATGTTAGTTGGTGGTGGAGCTTCAATGATTGCTTTTACTTTGTTTTCACACTTTGTGAGTCCATCTTTTGAAATTTTATGTCCTAGGTATTCTACTTGATTTTGAAAAAATTTACATTTTTCTAACTTGAGTGTTAGACCAGCATTTTTGAGAGTACTCAAAACTTATAGTATAGTATATATTTACGAAATTCACAAAATCACAGTATAAATATCAATACAAAATTTTTCAATACAAAATCACATTAAATTTCAATACAAAAATTAACGTAAGTAACTAGGAAAATTAATTCCAATCATTCAATCATTCTACAGTATGTTATTCTAGAATACCTATATTATAAAAACACATTGTTTACTTTTTTCAAAATTTATAACATCGATTTTTTTTTAAATGCACCTAGGTGTTGCCACCTGTGTGTGCATAATCAAATAGTAATTTCAAGCATGTTTGTGGGTTCACAGATTCAGAGAGATAAAATAGGAATTTTAATATACATTATGTTGAACAAAGATATTGGGAAATTCATGACATCGCTATGGATTTTGAAAGAGACTTAGAAATGTTTTTAGATTTTGTGCAATATGTTGTTTACATTCGAGGGGAAAATATTTGGTATTCTTCAGATTTTTTATAAAGTGTGGCAGCAAGTTGAATGATTTTGGTGCTATTCTAGAAGCGAATCTCTGACTTGCATTATGATTACAAAATGGAGTGGATAAGTGGTTATTTGCTCTAATTCTTGTATTGTAACAATGAGTTATATATTTTTTTTGGTATTTTGCTTTTGTGAATGAAGAGTCAGTTAGCGTGAAAATATAGAGATCTTACGTTGAGTATACCTATTATTATCGAAAAACATGTTTGTTGGATATAATCTATTTTTCTGTAAAATAATCCTGAGAATATAGTTTTGTACCACATCAAAAGAATTCAATGCATTATCATAGAGACCTCCCCATATCAAGATCCCATATCTAATTATGGACTCTACCAATGCTTTGTATATTGATATCAATAATGTTCTTTTCATTATTTTCCTTAGTTGGTAAAATTTATGTATTAGTCTTCTCATTCGGATTGTTAGGTTTGTCACATGTTCTGTCCACTTCAAATTTCTATCTATAGTAACACCCAAATATTTGGTATTAACTGATTCGTTAATTTCATAATTTGATCCTTCTTTAATTGAGATAGTGCTGTACTCAGGTCTATTTGTGTTAGTCAATGAGAATTCAATATACGTAGTTTTTTTGATATTCAGTGATAATCTATTATAATCTAGCCAGTTCTTGATAGTTGATATACCTTTTTGGGCAGTATCTTTAACATGATCCCATGTGGTACCATTGAATACTAGTGCTGTATCATCAGCATATGATATAGCTTCTCCTTCAAATTCAGTATTCAGCAGGGAATTAATGTATGCAATGAAAAGTATCGGTCCAAGGACTGTCCCTTGCGGAACGCCCATTTGCACCGTTAGCGGATCACTGTATTGATTTTTTATTTCAAGAATTTGTCTTCTATTGTTTAAGTAGTTTGCAAAAACCTTCAACTCGATGCCCCTGATTCCATAATGTTCAAGAATATTGAGAAGATTTTGATGTGGCACCGTGTCGAAGGCCTTTGCAAGGTCAAGAAAAATTGCAATGCACTTTTTATTGTTATCAAGATTTCTTTTTATAGCATCAATCAAATTAAACATTGCATCTTCTGTGCTCACTCCTTTTTTAAATCCGAACTGCCTATCATTCAATATGTTGTTGATTGTTAAAAATTCATACAGTCTTTGCTTTAAGCATTTTTCGAAAACTTTAGCAAATGTATTTATGAGGCTGATTGGCCTATAGTTTGATATTCGATTTTTATCTCCACTTTTGTGAATGGGAGTTATAGAAGATGTCTTAAAGTGAATTGGTACTGTGCCATTAGCAAAATTTCTATTCATGATGTGTTTGAGGGGCTGCAATATATGAATATGACATATTTTGATTAACTCAGTTGGTATACCATCGGGGCCAGGAGCACTATTGTTTTTCAAGGATGAAATGTGCATTATTAGTTCATTATTATCTACCGGTTTCAAAAACATCGATTTTTCTAAGATTTGGTGATACGGTTTAAAGTTTGGGGGTGGCGCTTCGATTTTCGATGCCATAGTTTTTCCAATATTAATAAAGTACCTGTTGCAGTAATTAGCCATATCCTTATCATTCAAAAATTGATCATTATTATCATCTGTGATGCTCATTTGATTATTAGATTTGGTCGTCTTAGAATTGGTAGCATCAGAAATTATCTTGTAGATTTTATTATATTATTGGTGTTTTTGTTTATTTCCTCAGAGTAATATTTATTTTTAGCAGCAGTTATTATATAATTAAGTCGATTTCTGTAGAGCTTGTATTCGTTTATCAAGTTCAAATTTTCTTTATTCTTCAGGAGCTTTTTCTTCATTTTATCCCGATATTTTATAGAATTAATTATGCCATAACTTATCCATGGTTTTATTTTTTTATGTCTTTTGGATTTATTCGTTTTTATTGTTTGGCATCTATTGTGAATATCTTTGAAAATATCTACGAAGATTCCACATGAGGTTTCTGGATCTTCTTCTGATATAACATCATCCCAGTTTTGTACACTAATCAGGGAATAAAATTGCTCTTCATTGAAAAAAATTGTGGTCCCATATATTTCTCTGTCTTCTTTATCTATCTTATTATATGAAATGCATAGGTATATAGGAGAATGGTCGGTTATAGATGATTCGATTATGTACGGTTTGTATATTAAGTTATTCGTAACCTGATTTTCACGTGCAAATATATGGTCCAAACATGAATTATTTGTTACTCTGGTTGGCGAGTTGATAAATGATTTGAAGCCAAAAGACATGAGCATGGATAAATAGTTATTGGTTGTTCCGGTGGTGTAATCTAAAATGTTTATATTCATGTCTCCAATAATTATATCGATGTTCTTGTTATCTATGTCATTCAGAAATACTTCAAGTTCTCTAATGAATAAATCCGTTGGTACTGAGGGTGATCTATAACAAGGCATTAAATTGATTCTGATATTATTTATGGAAAACATTATGTTACTAATAGTTACATTCGTTTGTGATAGAGTGTGGTATGTTTAATAACATAGCTTATTTTTGAATTGATAAATATGAGTACTCCATCGTTTTGATTGATTGTACTTTCATTATGAACTGTTTCAAAGCCAGGTATTGTAAAATCATTCGCAGATAGAATAGACCAGGTTTCACTTAAAATGATTATATCAACTGCTTCCAAATGATAAGCCCCCAAGAATTCTTCAAAATTTTTTCGAACACTCCTAATATTGAGATGTAGTATTTTTATCAAGTTTATCTGATTCTTTTGTTCTACTAATGAACTCTTCCGCATCCATAGGTGATTCATTCTTTTCCAAAATAATTTCATTTTCAAGTTCATTCATTACATTTATAACAGGTATGTCCATTTTTTTAAGGAATTTTATGATAGTGCAAGTGTGAAAAATAATTCATGTACAGATACAAAAATTCATAAATATGGCAATGTATTATACAGTGAATAGTTCAAATGGAAATGTGATTCTGATGGGTTACCTACAGGCATACAGTTGATTAATTTTTTTTATTTCTCAATGTTCTGAAATCCTTTGTCTCCTTATTTTTCATCGGCTTGGTGGTATTCTCACTTTTTTTTGTGTTTGTTTGAGGGTTCAATTCTGGGTCGGAAACAAATTCAGCTGAATTCTCTAATTCCTCAACTGTATAAGGTTTTTCATTCACATATAGTTTGTAGTTTTTGATTCGGGCTTTGAGGTTTTTAGCTCGGGCTTCTTTCAGATGTTTCACTAAGGTCTAATAGATCTGTTGGTCTTCAGGACATAAATCATTCGTGATTGAGACGCCAGTTCCCTTCAATTTATAAAGGTGTCGGAAAATGCCCTCTTTTTGAAGATACGAGATGAATTCTACTATTATAGTATCCTTTTTTCCGATGGTGTAGATGTTATTTATGTCTCTTTCCACAATATTGGTTTCGAAGATGTTATTGAGTTTTGAAAGAGTGTTTTCTAGGAGGTTTTCTCGTTCTTTCAAGCTGAGTTATTCTTTTCTCGATATTTTGATATTTTTCTTCGAGATCATTCACCTTTTGGTTCAAAGTATCATTAATTGATTGAACTTCTAATTTAATTTCAGTTGTAGTTTCATTTATGAGTTTTTCCAATTTAGTGAATGATTCCTGATTTGTTATCTGGCTCATATTTTGGATCTGAGTTCCTGAACTATTCTCGTTTTCAGTTATTACTGTTATCAGCATCAACTTTTTGCAGTAAAAAAAACCGTCTACTTTTCTTTGAGAATAGATAGATTGATCGATTCGTGTATATTAATTCGTAGTTTCTAATTTCTAATGATACTAAAATTCAATGAATTCGTACTCACTAGATTGGCCTTCAATATCTGAAGAGATTGATATAACTTTCACAACAATGATTGCACTTTTAACCTCATAAATGATTAATTTTTACGGAGATCACACAAACATGTGTTCAGCTTTCAGCTCTAATACGATACAACCTAACCTAACCTAACTTTGTCCGAGGTTTTTAGGTGTTCCTCTCTTGTCCACCCACAGACGAGAACATCATCCAAATAACATGCAACATTATCTAATCCTTGAAATAAAGATTCAATATGTTTCTGGAACTTACTTGTTGCTGTTGTGATTCCGAAAGGCATTCTGTTTACTTTGAACAAACCTTTATGGGTGCTTAGTGTTAGGATTTGTTTGGCTTCTTCTGTTACCTCAAATTGATGAAATGAATCTGCACTCTGCTTCCATGTGATTACTGCCACAGTGTTTACAGTTGTTCCTAGGGGCGGGAGCGGGAGGCCCTCTTCTGTCATTTAAATTGAAATGACGTTGACTGCCGGTCCTGTCACTTTCCTTGTGTCCAAACTGACGTCTAGCGTTGCCAAATCTTTGGCGGTTATCTTCACGCCGTGAAGTTCGCTGCTCAAATCGTGGCTCAAATCGCTGTTGACCTTGATGTCTGCTGGCACTTCGATGGTTCCGGTTGACTTGCGCATAATGCTTGCACTGTCTGCTGCTGGACTTCTTCCTCTCCCCTTCTCACATTCTCCTTGGTCAGAGCCTTTTTTAGCAAGTTGTCCAAGGTCTCGTTTTTGTCTGCCTCACATACGGAATCGTAAATGGAAGACCCTTTTTCCAGGCCACAAATGAATTTGTCCCTCAAGATGCCATCTAACCTTGTTTCGAAATCACAATTTATGGCTAAACTTTTTTTTTCTCACCTTTCACTCACCCTCATTCATTCATTCACTCATTCATCTCACTCATCCTGGCATCGAAACGTAGTTCATTTGCCACAGAAAATTTCTAATTATATTTCTTTTTTGTTATTTCTGACGGGCCTGGGAATCGAACCCACGACCGTGATGGACTTCCGCTATAATCATCGCGCTTTGCGCTCATCGCCACCACGGCGACTATGGCTAAACTCCTTATCCTTGCATGCCATTGCGCCATTGTTTCCTGAGGTTGTTGCAATGCTGCATAGAATTTCGATCTTTCACGCCATACGTTTACTTTTGGACAGAATTGAGCATTCACCCTAATAACACACGTTATCCAAAAGACTTCCTTTTTATGTCCATCAGAGGTCCAGGACATCCATGGACTCGAAATGGAATAACATTATGATGTACATCATTGGATATCCATCAGGTGTCCAGTGATGTTATCCATTTGGAAGCTGTTTCATGTCCGTGCACGCATGCGACGCTGATCGAATTTCTCAGAAAGATTTTATATTCGTTATGGACATCCATATGATTATTATCTGGATATAATATGATGACTATGATGCCCTTGGCCTGATACACCTTTCCTGATACGATTGAGAAGAAGAAAGAAACTTCAGCTGTCAATATCTTATAGGTTATTTTTATTCATGAATCTTTATTCTTTGTTGAATAGGCGCCAAAAGACTTAAAAGAGTGTTTTTTCAAAGTTGTTTATTGTTCCAGTGCTTCCCCAAGTTGAAAAGTGAAAGTAAGTATATGTCTATTAATCTCAATATTCAATTCCAAGTGCAGATGATGATCAGTTGAAATTATAAATTACATATTGAGTTCCTTTGCGATAACCTAACATATTCATCATAACCACAGGCCAAACAATCTCCATCAGAATGAATAGAAAAAAAAAGGATTTAAAACATATTATCCCAAGCCGATACTATAAAAGAGCGAAGATTATATCTGATGTTGACAAACTTTTGAATGACACACCAGGTTTGGTTGAAAGTGTGGTACCATCACCATCACACAAAATATGTTCAGATGATGTACATCAAACTGATGCCACAAATGATACCATAAATATTGCTGGATGTGAAGCAAATGATGTGGACCCAATGACGACTAGTATCACTCATTTATCAGAGGGGGTATTTGGTCATAATGTATTGTTTCACAATAATGATATTTCTGATTCCACAGAAGATGATCATAGTTGTGATGATGATTTAAATCTAAATATTTTGCTTCCTAATGAACATCAAACTGAGACTGAGCCTCAAAATGGAATTCATCCCTTAGCAACATGGGCATTGCGTCATAATATTTCCCATGTTGCAATCAATGACCTGTTATCACTACTACCAACATTATCTAACTTTCCAACTCCAAGTAATGCTAGAAGTTTATTAGGTACTCCAAGAAATTTAACTTTACAAACTGTAGAACCTGGACAATATTATCATTTTGGCTTTCAGCATTGTCTTGAGAGACTGTTTAAAATGGAATCAAATTTAGTCCAGTTGTCAAACCCAGTTGAGATTTGTCTTAATGTTGATGGTTTACCATTGTCCAAAAGCTCTGGTAGTCAAGTATACCCTATTTTATGCAACTTATTTGTGAACAAAAATAATGTAGGTGTTATTGGATTATATCATGGGAATGAAAAACCCAAAGATGCAAACAGTTTTCTTGCTACTTTTGTTCAAGAAGCTATTCCTATTTTAACAAACGGATTCAAATATAAAAGTC
This sequence comes from Chrysomela aeneicollis, assembly GCA_029955515.1. Lineage (NCBI taxonomy): Eukaryota > Metazoa > Arthropoda > Insecta > Coleoptera > Chrysomelidae > Chrysomela > Chrysomela aeneicollis. The sequence continues at coordinate 227,673 of JARUHQ010000029.1, read as the reverse complement.
ACACTTACCAAATCAAAATCAAGGGAATCATATGTGATGTCCCAGCCAAATCCTTTATAAAATATTGTAGAGGTCATAGTGGTTACATGTCATGTACAAAATGTTTCACTGAGGGTGTGTACATTGATAATCGCATATGTTTTCCTCAAATTGATAATTTACAGTTGAGAAGTGATTCCAATTTTAGAGCAAAAACTCAGGAAAGTCACCACAGTGGCACATCAATATTAGAATCACTTCCTGGAATTGATATGATTGAAACTTTTCCATTGGATTACATGCATTTAGTTTGTCTTGGAGTAGTTAAAAAAATGATTGTAAACCTCTGGCTCAATGGTAAACCTGATACTAAATTATCATTTCATCAATCATCAGAGATTTCCAGAATATTATTAGAACAGATTCCTTTCATCCCTAAAGAGTTTAATCGTAAACCACGTTCGTTAAACGATTCAAAGAGGTGGAAAGCAGTGGAATTTAGATTATTTTTATTTTATACTGGGCCAATTGCTCTGAAGAATAACATAGGTAGTGATAAATATAAACACTTTTTGAGCCTTCATGTTGCATTTCGTCTCCTATCACATTGTAATTCCACTGAAGAAATCGATTATGCTGAAGAACTGCTGAAATATTTTGTAAAAACTTTTATTATTTTATATGGCTCACAAAACATATCACACAATATTCATAACTTGTTACATATATCTGATGATGTTAGAAAGTTAGGTAGTGTGAATGATTTCAGTGCATTTCCTTTTGAAAACCAGATGCAGTTTTTCAAAAAAATGATAAGAAAAGGAGATAAACCCCTACAACAAATTGTTCATAGAATAAGTGAGCATGAGGCAAATTCAATGAATTTACCGAATGAAAATAAAAACTATCCTGAGCTAAGCAATGAACATACCAATGGACCATTGATGAATTTGATAGTAGAAAACCAATACAAAAAAATACAATTCATTAATTTCATGTTGAGCTCTTATGAACCAGATAATTGTTGTAAATTTGGTAATGACATCGTTGTAATCAAGAACATAGTGACATTTGAAGGAGAAATACATTTCATTGGCCAAAAATTCCTACAGTTGGATGATTTCTATAATATTCCATGTAATTCTTCAGAACTAGGCATCCATTTGAGCAGCAATCTTGGACCACTTCAGACTTGGCCTCTTACTGAAATCTCACAAAAATGCATGAAACTGATGTATAAAGATAGATATGTTGTTATTCCACTATTACATCTAGATTGATTCAACTTGAATTCAATTTGATTGATATACCCACTTTAGGTTGATTCACAGTGGATGCATGGACATTACACGTGTATGGGGATCGGAACGGGATTATTATTTTGAAAATTCAGTTTTTTTTTTGAGTAGGTAATAAAAGTCTACCCTATCGAGAAGTAGCAGCAACTTTGATATTTCAAATACAACCTCATCCTGTATTTTATCCCATTTTTGAATTATTCCTAGAGAGCTGATTCCGTGGATATATAATACTTGAGATCTAGAGAGAATGATTACTGAAATATGTTGTGATAAATAAATATTTTTCAACTGTGGGAATTTTTTGTTCTGAAACTATTCATTATTTATAAGTAGTTCACATGTCCCTATCCTTACTTTTCTTACCAATTGATATTAAATTGAAACAATATATGAAATGTCAAAGTTGCAAAGTTACATCACTGAAAATATTTCAGATCATCAAAAATGAAGGAACCAAATCTGCAGATTGTACTATGTCCCGTTCTCGAGAAAAGTCTTAATGTCTATCCACAATAAATCACCCTACATATATTATGCTGGTCCACTGTTATGTTTTGATATTTTATTATGTAGAACAGTATACCTTCATTTCTACGTTTAGTTTAAGTATAATGAATATTGATGTGTGAATGTAAGAATTAATTCATGAGTATTTTTTTATGGTTGTTAGGTAAAATTGGGTGCGATTTTACAAATATAGAGGTCCCATTTTCATCTTTATATTTTGTTCACATTTATTTACATAGACACACTATGGATAGAACCTGGACTGTTGTGAGATTCTTAGAAGAAAACACTGTTGAGGCTGTGCCAACTTCATGGTTAATAGGCCAAAACTGCTACTGGCCAACATACACAAATGAAAAAGTTGTTGCTGCTATAAGGAATCAAGAGCAACCAAATACATGTTGGCCCACCCATAAAGTTTCTTTATATAGAAATGGAACATTTGGTGAGTAATGTTATTTGCATGTGTCTTATTAATTAACATTTCCATTTGTTTCAGATTCCTATATTGATGCTCGCAGAAGAGCCAAAGCTGCCGAATATGAGAGTAGTGATTGTAGTGAGGATAAAGAAACAAGAAAAAATCGAAAGAAAATATTATTATCATCTTCAGAGGATGAAAGTGACTGTAACATTCCAGACCCTCCACAACGAATGTCGATGAATCTGAAATCACAAGGTAAAATTTTCTTGATAACAGAAAAATATTAGTGAGTGGTGATTCTACATTATTCATATATGTTGAAAGTCATTCCTTGCATGAATATGCCACTAGTTGGTGTATTGACTATATTTGAGCTGAAACACCCTATGTATCATATATTATTTTTTGCAGACAAGGTGTTACCTGCCTTGGATATCCATGCTGATATTGAGAATAATAACATGGAAATAACCTCAAATAATAATAATCAATTACGAGAAATAGGTTCAAAATCAGACGAAATTATTCTTGATTTTGAATGCAGCTGCTGTACAATACACAACAAAAAGGGTAATGTATCATTTTGAGAAATTGATTCTGAATAGATATTTTCAATAAGTACACACATTTCAGATATTCAGAACTTATCTGCCTTAAAAGAAGACATGAAAACAGTATTTTCTGAAAATTTCAAAACCCTCTCAAGAAAACAAAACATAATCACCACAATAATGTTCGACCTAGTAAGTGAGGTACGAAAAATTTCAGAGGAACTAAAAAATATCAGGAACGGCGTTTCCAATTCAGCAGAAACAGAGGAGTATGCTTCAATATTCAAGGATTTCAAACTACCCATAGACTCTGTTGAGGGAATGAAGGAATTTGAAGAATTCCTGTCTACAGAAAAAAACCTAATAGCATCTGTGAGTATCTATTGGGTTTTCAGTAATCTGTTCATTCACTTGTCAAATTTTAGATTCATGAAATATCAAGAATTGGGGGAAGTACCCCATATGATTTTGCAAAAAGGGTGTTTGGAAGATTGCTTACGAATGAAATGACCATAAAATATACATGGCTAGGAACCAAAGAAAAAGACGCTTTATCAAAAACTAGATTGGCTGAAGTATTACTCAGTGAGTATAATGATGACTTTCAACGTTTCATTTAATTTTAACTATAGCATAAATGAAATGTTCTTCAATAGCCATTTGAGAATGGGATAAAAAACTTGAATATAACCAAACTGAAAAATGTCTCAGATATAATAATTATCATATAAGGAGAGCTATGAACTCACTTTAATCTCTCATCCTGCTTTCAATAGATAGATAGATAGATAGATAGATAGAGTTTATTGTCATGTAAGATATACAGTGTATAATAAATTAAATCAACTCTGTACTGCAATAATATTGATGTTCCTTGAACTGGACTAATGAAGAATTTCTCGATTTCTTTAGTTTGCACATTTATGTTTGAAACACTATAACTGCCTCACTGTTCAATATTTCAGTGTTTTTTATGATTTGGAAATGAAAAATGTTTTTTTTTTGGAGTACATTTATAATTGGGAAAAAATCACACCTAAAATTTGTATATGTACTCAAATATTTCGAATGTAAAAAGGCTCAGTTTTGGATCAAATAGAAGACAATTTTATTATGCACTGTATGGGAATTAGCACCTAAAATTTTAAGATCATATGTACTCAAATATTTCGAATGTAAAAAGGCTCAGTTTTGGATCAAATAGAAGACAATTTTATTATGCACTGTATGGGAATTAGCATTGCCTATTCCTTACAGGAGCCTCTGAGAAGTGCTGTCCGTCATGGGATGTAAAGCAAACTGAAGAAGCGATCAAGAAATACTTGAGAAGGGCTAGAGAGCGGCTGACATGTGTAAATAAAAAATCGGGTGCCATCAGCAAGAACTAGTTGTATAAATCACTATGTTGTATAATTAATATGTGATAAGTTATTATTTGTTCCTTTATTTTTTTATTGTGTTTTGAAGTCAACATGATATATCATCGTTTTTTGTTTGTATTCAAGTCAACAGTTTCTATGTTTGGTTAAGACTTCTGTAGAATTTATTTTTTGTTCCAAGAATATATTATACGTTTTGAAGTAGGTACACACTCAGTTTTTTCATACAATTCCATATCTTCTTTAGACAAACCAAAGTCCAAGATGGATACTCTATGGATGTCCATGAAATGGTACCCTATGGATGTCCTTGAAATGTTACCATATGGATGTCCATGATGGACACTGAAAGAATGTCCATGATGGACACTGAAAGGATGTCCATTATGTATAGCGTATGGATGTCCTAAAATGTGGAAAGCTAACAGTCCATTGGATATACATAGGATGTCCAGTGTACACAAACTGGTTGTCCTATGGATGTCCAAGATGTCCTGTTGAGGTTATCCATTGGATTTCCGATGGACAGAGTTGTGTTATTAGGGCAATAATTGAATTAGCTCTTCAAAAGTTTTCTGTTTCGGTAGCGATGGGTGACACAAATTTCTAAGAAGCTTATATGTTTCATCCGCACCGATTCCACTCAGCACCGTCGCCACTTTCAATGATGGTTCTTCAATTTTGTTAGCTGCGAAATGCTGTTCGAGTCGTTCACAGTACAAAATCCAGTCTTCGTCCTGGTCAAATTCTGCGAACTTTGCGGCTGCCATGTTAGTTCACGATCACGAATTTCGACCACGTCTTTTATTGACTTTATCCTCGTCGCCAGTTGGAGTGTTCTTGGTACACAATAGAATGGACCTTAGCTGGTTTCACTATTTATTAACAAATTGAACGCGTACACATTACATTTAATACCGGCACAATAGCGCGACAGATTGTTTTAACAATCAACATATAATTGCCAATTGGGCTCGACGGTGGCTCGATGTGGACTGCCGGTCTTCGGGTAGCTCGTCCCGCGTGCCTCACACGTGCTGGCGCCCGATTGGTCCTATACCACTGATGGCGATGGCGATATTCAGCTAGTATAACAGTGAATACTGATCAAAGGAATATTGACCATAAATTAGGCTTCCTATCAGCAATAAAGTATTTGAAAAAACTGGATTTGTATTCCAATATCTGAAGATAAAAAATATATTCAGTTCCAATGGTGATTTTGATTTATTTGCTGATCTATTTTCATTGATTATTTTGGTGATGTTTCAAAAATTTCAATCTGAAACTCAGTTTTCATGGATTGATTTATATTCATTCCATAGGAGCTGCTGAAATGTCTAACTTAGACTGTGATAAAAAGATGGTAGAAGAGGCAATCAGAAAATATCTGAGAGGGCTAAGGAGCGGAGTGTGTGGGAAAATCTTCAACAAGGACAATAAACTGGTGTTTTCCTTTCATTACTATATACCAGAGTTTATTTTAATTTACTAGAAATAACTTGCCCATGATTTCATTTGGCATAAGATTTTATTTCTTCTGTTATATTTTATTTTACCTGTATTGACTGAATATGTCGTTATTTTTGTACCTGATGGTTTTTAATTTTTTTTTATAATATAATATATATATTTTTACATGAATTGTTTTTATTTCTGACATAGGGCATACATTATTCAATTCAAAGATTTTATTTCAGAAAACTATTGAATTGTAAACAATCAAGAGTTGATTGAAAAGCAATCAAATATATTATTTTTGTTTTCCCTCGAACATTTATTAGTTTTTCAAAGTTCATCATTAAAATGAAAATAAGAAATAGCTTTCTGAACAATGTTTCCATGAGTTTCAATAGATTTTCTTAATATTTCATTGATTTGAGAACATTTTGTGGATCCTATATTTAATTATTTAGGACATTCCATGAATGTACATAAGGGATATCCCTATGTACCTAATGAATATACAAAATGGACATCCACTGGATGTCCGAATAGGTCTTGAGGACGTTCATATGTAGTCCAGTGGCCACAATCTGATTGTCCAGTGTATGTCCTATAGATGTACAAAAGGTACTTCGGATGTACAAGAGGGACATCCCGTGGATGTCCAAATAGTTGGAAAGTGGATGCCTTATGGACGTCCATATGCAATCCAATGAACTCAATCTGGTTATCCAATGGATGTCCTATAGATGTCCAAAAAGAACATCCTATGCATGTACATATGGGACATCCAATGGATGTCCAATTTGGTGGATGTCCATTGGCCGTCCATACGCAATCAAGTGAACATAATCTGGTTGTCCAATGGATGTCCAGATTGTCCCGAGTAGTTCATCCAATGTATATCCATTGGACTAACTTGTGTTATTAGGTTGCGTAATCACAATGAATATATCTTTCAATGTGCAATTCTAGACTTCGCAAAACTGCCAAGTGATGTAACGTGTTTGCTGGGTATGGAAATGTTGCCTTCCTCACTTTCATTGTTGAGTTACAATTTACCTGAAGAGGTACAAACTAACTCTTCCAATACATGTCAGAGGGACGATTCCATTAACAAAATTAGTTCAGTTGACAATGATCAATCTAAATCAGAAAAAAATTTCTCCTATCTATGCACGGTAAATATAAGTTGCTGTATAAACATAAGATTTACAAGGATTCAAGTGAAACGAAATTTGTCAACAATTTTCAGGATACAAATCTAGTTATCTAACACTTTTCATTTAAAATTTCAATGCCATTTGAAATGATGAGTGACACAAATTTCATTGTCTAATTTGGAGACCTGTGAAATTTCACTCTTTTTGTATAAAAAGATGGAAATTTCTGAATTTCGTATGGCTATAGAACTATGAGATTTGTATCAGATCGATATTTAGTCTGATGATTTAGTTTTTTTCATTCTGAATTACTGACTCAGTTAGCATATCATTATACATAGTTGAAAATATGTTTGCCTAGAATTTGTTGTCAGAAAGTACTGCATCTTTGCAAATGAATCATTTTCTTCTCCTTGCTACAGAGAAAGTTGAGTAAATTGTTTGAAAGCAATTTGTTTCCTTCACAACTCTTATTTTATTGCTTTCAGTATCATCTGAATCTACGGTAGTTTATTATTCAGCCCCATATTTTTCGTAGGTATGTTGAAAAAACTACTAACCAGTGTTCATGCTATGAGGTCGAAACAAGATAGATTGGAAGGAAAGCTCAGGCAGTTGGATGGTCAAGGCATGAACAATGCCAAGACTTCGAGCTTTATAAAAGTGAATGATAATATAGTAAAACGTTTTCCCCTTGACACAAAGGAAAAATTAGATGAAATGGAAAATGATCTGAAAAAAAGAAATATCTTCAATGATGTGGTAAATTCTTATTTAATTAAATAAAAATAGGGAGTGTCTAGGGGTCCAGGCGCCTGGATTCCAGACACATATACCCTATTTGACCGGGCGCCCGGTCGAATCAAGAAACCAGCTTGCAATGTTTTCTCTTAGTATCAGGTGGTAGAGAGGTTAGCGTGTTGGATTCACACTCAGGCAGTGCCGCTCGAACCACGGACGAGACAGCACGGCGCCGGACGTTCGTCGCGAATAGGCAGGAAACAGGCCACGTTTCAACGTGGAATAACTCGAGAACCATATATCAGATTTACATGATTCAAAGACTATTCTGTGGGTGGAAGTGTGGTGTTTCTGTGCTTGGGGGTGAGTAAGCCTTACTAACCCCCAAAAGGCCCAAAACACCTGTCATGGAATCGCCTCTCAATTCATGCTAAATCATACAGGAATTAACGTAGAGCCATTTGCCACGCGATTCCGAGCATCACTCGGTATCGCAAGACCTCCGAGCCCTAGAATCAGGCCCACGAGTGCCTTCATAACTCAATAACGTAATCGTATACCAATGCATTGTAACTTTCCCGCGCGATTGGCATTCGGGTATATCTCCGCGCCGGACGCCGATTGGCGTAGAGGCTGTTTCGGGGCGGAGCTTAATTATTAAAAGCAAGCGCGGAAACGCGCTCGGCAGTTACATCACATTCGACAGCCAGCCACCGTTCGAAGCAGACCGTTCTTGGAAGGACTCGTGAGAGTGATGGCAAGAATAGGAGTTTTTGGACGACACGGATGATCGAGTACGATACTAATTAGAACCTCCAAAGAAGACTTGACGACACCATAGGAAGCCGGTTCAGCCGGAATAGCATGCAGTGCGCAGGTTCACCGGGCGCACTGTCGATCTGGAAGAAGAAATCAGGTGAATATAATTAACCTTTTTTAATTTTTCAGGTTTTCCCTTTCAGGATTCTTTTCAGGAATTCCTTTCAGGGAAAAAACAAAGATGGATATCACACAGGATGATATGTTTGTACCTCCTGGCGGGTCGAGAGAAAAGAAATCAAGGAAGACGGCTTCGAAAAGCCGCAGCCCCCGGAGGAATACCAGCGCCAGCGACGAAACCCTCCTAAAGATCATCCAAGGTCTGCAGGAGAAGATCATTAGCCTCGAGGCAAAGATCGCCGACCTGACGAAGGCCCAAGAGCCTAAACAACCAACGAAAACCGAAGTCCTCACTGGGGACCTCGAGATACTCGCCCAAAAGGCGGAAAAAGAGGCGGAGAAACACCGCCGCAAAGGAGATATAGAGAGCTCCAAACTGCACGTCGCTCTCGCCGCCCTAATAAGGGCAAACACTGAAACCGACGACGATCCAACGGTCGCAGAAAGCGACATGAAAGTAGAAGATGTGGCCGGATACACGGCCACAAGTCAAAAAAGGAAAGCGGAGCGGAGCCCAGAAAGGGCGGAAGAAGCGACCGCAGTAACCGCTTCAACCAAAGAAGAAAAGAAAACCAGCATCCCGCCGATCGTCCTGAAGACGCCCGGAGAATGGACTCTGGTGAAAAGCAAACTGGCTAAAAGGGGCATAGAAGTCCCGCTAGTTAAGCTGACCGGACAGGGGCTGAAAATTCAAACAAAAAATTCCACGGAATTTAGAAATGCAACAAAACTTCTAGAGGAGGAACAACACGAGTACCATACGTACTCACTCCCTGAAGAAAAACTACTGAACGTAGTGATGAGGGGAATTGATGTTTCCGTAAAAACGGAAGACATCAAAAACGACCTGACCCTAAAGAACATTCAGGTTAAGGAAGTACACCGGATGAAATCCGGCGTAACAAAAAAAGAGATCCCGCTGGTGCTGGTTCAGGTACCGAAGACTGAAGCAGCAATTTGGAAAGTGACCGACTGCTGCAACTACATCGTGAAGATGGAAACGCAGCGCCCAAAGAAAGGGCAGGTGATGCAGTGTCATCGATGCCAATATTTCGGGCACGGCCAAAGGAATTGCCGCTGCCAACACAGATGCGTGAAGTGTGGTGAAAATCACGACTCAGCCACCTGTGTAAAACCCAGGACCACGGACGCCAAATGCGCAAACTGTGGAGGCAAACACCCGGCGAGTTATCGTGGATGCCCCAAAGTTCCGAAGAGGACGAGGCAAGCCCCAAGACCTTCAGCAGCAGCCGCAGCTAGACCTGCAGCCGCCGCCCCAAGGCCCGCAGCGACTACCCCGAGACCTGCAGCTGCACCAGCAACAGCAGGACGGACATACGCCGCCGCCGCAGCCTCCGGCACCGCATCCGCTCCCAGGCCTGCACCCAGGCCTTCATCAAGGCCTGCACAGACTCCTCCTGCGAGCATAATGAACGTGGACCTGCAGGAGTACATCCGGCAGGTTATCGAGAAAACAGTGCAACAAACCCTTGCACAACTCACCTTACCGGTTATCAATGGCGTCTAAGAAGGACTCACTCCTGATCGGCTCCTGGAACATCAACGGAGCCGCAGCGAGAAAACTGGAACTCCAGGAAATCCTCTCGAGAACCTCCATCGACGTCATGGCACTCCAGGAAACCCGGCTCAAACCAGGTAAGTCATTCAAAGTACCTAACTATGTTTGTTACAGAAATGACAGGGTAGACAGACAAGGAGGGGGAACCCTCCTGCTGATCAAGAAAACCCTAGACCACTATCCAGTCAACACACCAGACCTGGAACACCTGGAAGCCACCATAGCGGTAGTGAATACGGCCACCAAAGGAGAAATCCAAGTGGTATCCGTGTACCTAACCTCGAATCAGGCAGCCACCTTGACGGACGGAGACCTGAACGCCGTACTAAGCGAAAACAGGCAAACCATCGCAATAGGAGACTGGAACGCGAAACACCCCCAGTGGAACTGCACGACAACGAACTTGAAAGGTAGGCTTCTTTTAGGCTACCTGGAACGGAACGAAGAAGTATCAGTCCTGGGACCAATCGAACCTACTAGGAACGACGATCGCACTGCACCCAGCATCCTAGATATTGCCGTACTACGAGGACTTCAAGTCCCTGTAGAAATCGCAGTACTGCACGACGGAACCTCAGACCATAGCCCGATACTGCTTCAAGTGGGAGAAGACAGAACAGAGGAGGACACCCCGATAAACCGGAACAAGGTAAACTGGTCTCAATTTCAGCGAAACTTCCACGAGCAAATGGGCCCCATGCCCGTTATAAGCTCGATAGAAGACCTGGAGAGAGCAGTGAAAAACTTTGAACGAGACGTCCAAAGAGCCATAGAAGCCAGCACCACCGTTACCCGAACCACGTACTGGAACCTGCAGCACGAACTGCCCCCTGAGCTCAAAGAGCTCATTAGGCAAAAGAGGAGAGCTAGAAAGCTATCTATGCGAACCAGGCTACCAGAACACAACCAGATAGCGAGACAACTTGCAAGAGACGTGAGGAGAGAACTGCAAGCGAACAGCGATGAACGCTGGGCTAGCAAAATCTCATCACTGAACCCGGAAGATGGGAGCATCTGGAACATGCAGAAACTTCTGAGGAACGGACCTACACCGATTCCCCCTCTTCAAGGAGAGAATGGTATCGCCTACACGAACAAAGACAAAGCGACAGCCTTTGCAGAAGCCTTAGAAAGGCAATTCGTGGAAAACCATAGGCCAGAAGAAGACGCAGAACACGTGGTTCGATGCAAACGGAAAGTGGACAGGATCAGGATGATAGACGACCAGGAGGAAATCCTAAGGCCAACTTCACCGAAAGAGGTGAGAGAAATCATCAAATACCTGAAAACCAAAAAGGCTCCCGGGATAGACCACATCCCGAACAAAGCTCTGAAGCAACTCCCCAGAAAGGGGATAGCAGCCCTTACCAACATAGGGAACGCAGTATTGCGGCTGAGACACTTTCCAGATAGCTGGAAAGAAGCCTCAGTGATAATGTTGAGAAAACCAAACAAAGACGCAACCCGGCCCGAAAACTACCGCCCAATCAGCCTACTACCCGCCCCCAGCAAGGTGATAGAGAGGATCATAAAGAGACGACTAGAAGAGATGACATCAGAACTTGGCATACTTCCAGACGAACAGTTCGGCTTCAGAAGCGGACACTCGACAGAAATGCAGGTCACGAGACTCGTCGACTACGCAACCGTAGGGTTGAATAGGAGACACTTCACGGGAGCTGTGTTTCTAGACGTTGCCAAAGCTTTCGACCGAGTCTGGCACGACGGACTTATCACCAAGATGGCCATTCTAGAGTACCCCACACCCATGGTAAGATTAATCGACTCTTATATTCGCAGGAGAACTTTTAGCACCAAGACAGGAACGGACAGATCGGAAGTGAAGTCCATGAGAGCAGGAGTACCCCAAGGTGCAGTGCTGAGTCCACACCTCTACTCCATCTACACATCTGATATTCCAAACAACAATAGACATTGCACCCTGTCATTGTATGCAGATGATACAGCCATCGCATCTAGGTCCCCTAGAGCCGAGTTCGTTACCAGGTACCTGCAAAGGTCCATTGACGAGCTCGAGCAATGGTGTATCAACTGGAAAATCCAGATCAACCCGGAGAAGAGCCAAGCCATCTTCATCACGAGATCTAAAAAACCTCCAGTCGGACATGTGTCGATAGGAGGCCACGACATTCCATGGACAAACTCAGCAAAATACCTTGGGGTAATCATCGACAACAAGTTGACCTTCAAGGCTCACGTGGACTCCCGTGTGAAAACCGCCATACGAGTCAGAGGACAACTGAACCCACTCATCGGACGCAGAAATCCGATGAGGATCGACCTGAAACTCCTCCTCATGAAGACGATACTCCTCCCGATCCTGACCTACGCAGTAGCAGCCTGGGGACACTGTGCCAAAACTCACCTCAAACGAATCCAGAGTTACGAAAATCGATGCGTTCGTATGTTCGTCAACGCACCATGGTTCGTCAGAACCAACTCCATCTTCAGAGACCTGCAACACCCACCCGTCCTGGACAGAATGAAAATTCTATCCGCAAAGACCCATACCAAGATGGAGAGCCATGACAACCCCCTCAACAGAGAGGCGATGGATTACGACCCGAGATTCCGAGAGCGATACAAACGTCCAAAACACCAGCATTTGGACCAACAAGCCCCTTAGGTGAGTAAGGGAACACACAGGTAAGTCAAACACACTACACACCGGAATAGTAGCCTTTTTTAGCCTGAAAAGGGTTACCAATTCCGACAAACACTGCGCCACGGAATAGTAACTATTTCAACGAATGCAAATTCTTACGTTTCCGACTAACACCCAAGCCCCTATACGCCATGCTATCCCACTAACAAGTCAGTTTTCAAAACATCAGTCCCTGCGGATTGTTTTGCTCCCATTTTTCCATCACCCCAAAACGCCAGACTCTTAAAGTCCCACTGCCACTAGGGCTTCAAAAATATGAGGACCGTAGCGCTGCTACGGGGGTTGGTGGATACGGGTAGGGCTGTTCCTGATCACCTTCAGTGATTAGTAATGTCCTTATCCGGGGCCTCATAATGATAGGGCGCGCCGCGCGCTCGGCAGTTAGTTGACCAGCGACTATTTGGAAGCAAATTTTGGAACATTCTTGAGACGCTATTCCCTCATTTTTGTGGACTTTGGCCGATCTAACAGCTCAGATTCAGGAATCGAAGGGTCGCCCAAATCCTTCGATCTAGAATTCGTTCTGCCTAATTGGCAACAGCCTGAGGGCTAATAATACAAGCACACAGTGCACAAATACCTTCCCGCTTACCAAATAAAGATTCCCTATTCCTTCCTTCTCTCTTTCAGGGTTTGCAAGTAAGAAGAGCTCCTGATCACTGTGGGTTGTGTGACAAGACACCCTTCCCCGTGCCGTTGAGTCTGACGTGCACCCCCACAGTGAGTCCGCGACCGTCGCCGAGGTAATCTGCTCTCCCACGTGGGACTTGCTCTTACCTGCCTTCCAGGTGGAGGTCGTTAGTAGCCTACGGGTGAAAGCCATCACACTCTCCACTTGACGTGGCGTTAAACGCGGAGTACCTGCGGGACTCTTTCGTTCGCGTCGTGACGGACCCTGAATTTGTATTGTCGTATAGAGGCCTTCTGCCTGATAGGTCTAGGGAAGTTAGTCGCAACCTAGCTGAGGCCGGAGCAACTCCAACGTGGTGCCCTGCTAGGACAAAACGGTTAGCTAATTAGTGAGTTTGTCGTATAGAATCGCACAAAGCCCCGCGTTCACTTCGACACTCGCGAATTACCCTGAATTTCCCTGTTTCGTTGTATTCATATTGTCTTCTTGGAAGTTTTGGGTTGAGTAGCCGGAGTTTTACCAACCATAGTACTCTTTTAGAATTCGTGTACTATGGCTTCCCGTAAAACAGAAGACCCGAAACCATCACATGGCGCCCAACGCTTTTTAGGCACGGAAATGCCTACTTCCCACGAAGCTCCCACGCCGCCGTTCGTGACCCGCATATTTTCAGGGCACGTACCCGGCGAGAGCCCGATCTACGTTCCGCAGAATGAATTTAGGACCTCGGCCATGCCGATCGATCCTATTGTTGGCAATCTTCGTTCTCACGAAATGAGAAATATGATTCACGAGTATTCCAATACTATGAAATTTCTCATCGCCTCTTACAATGAACAAGTCAAGCTCGAAGAAGCACAGTCCCAAGCACAGTCCCCGTCAGCTGTACAAAATGTTGTTCACTTTTCAGAACAACCAGACCAACATTATTTTCCAGAGCACGCTTGGAGCCCCGTCACACGCAATAACGACCTCCTCGAAAGAGTCGAAGTCGAGCGTAATGTTGACGGCGCGGCAAAGAGAAGCTCGGTAAATGAAACCGGTCCGGCCGACCCGACACCCGCTGGGCCATTTGCCCATTCAGACTTGTCGTTCGATGTTCATCGTGAACATCGACTTGTTAGAGAGAACGGCGCTTCGGCAAGTGCCCGTCCGACTTGTTTGGCGGGCAAGGTTAAGCGACAACCCGGCAAGGTTGGAGATAGAAACATTTCTCGATCTAGGATCGCTGCGAACTTTATGAACGATTTCGTAACTTTAGATCAGACTGGGAATGTAGATGAAATTTCTATGATCAAAGATGATCAACGAACCCCGAATTTTGATAAATATTCTGAAGCAGCGAATTCAACTTTGAGGGAATTTCGGGAATCGAAACCTGATATAAATAATATACAGGATGTCCAAATTCCTGTTTCGAATGGAAATAAACGGGATGATAAATTCCCCGTATCCCAGGAGAATATACAGGATGGTTTCCCTGAATTATTAGTACAGGGTGGAGATTCCGTTAGGTCTAAAAATCTACAGGGTGACCCTCATTCCGAAGCCCGAATTGAGAGACCGGTGCCCGGTTTTCAGAATTCGAGGAACCCAGGATTGTCCGACCTTCAGGATGATACTCGGTTATGTTTTGACATACAGGGTGTTCCAGATTCTAGTCCGTCCCCGTTTTTGTCTTCGGGTGATAATAAGAGACAATGGCGCCCGTCGGAGTCGAGAATTCCTCCGAACCGCGAGATTGATCAATTCGACAACTCGCACACTTCGCGTGGAGCGGATTTAGATCCGGTGCTCGAGGTGGCCTCTGCGCTTAGTGCGCTAGCCGCTAACAATGCGAAGTTCGACCTTCCCGAATTTTCAGGTGCTGATTCGGAGTGCCCTGAATTATTCGTTAACTTATGTATTTCCGAATTCCGGAAACATAAGAGATGTTCAAAGGACAAATGGCCTAATTTGGCAAGGAAACAGTTACGGGGTGAGGCCCGTAATTGGTATATTTCTTCTTTTGGGGAAAATATTTTAGAATGGGAATTTTTCTGCAATAGGCTATTGCAGAAGTTTAATTCTAGGGCCGTTAAGGCCAGATTGATTTCTAAACTTTATGGGCAACCCCATTCAGGAAATACCTCTCCGGAGGCGTTTATTTTAGAAAAATGTGCTCTCGCACGTAGGGTCGCTCCATCCTTGGATGAAAGAGACCTGGTGGACTTGATAGTAAATAAATTGAAATCCGAGTTTCGTATGTTCCTGAGGGGCAGGTACATCGAAACGATCGAGGATTTATCCCAAATCGTGGCAGATTTGAAGGAGGACCAGTCCTCGTTGGTAGGTGTATTCGGGGTCGAGCCCAGTCGAGCTCCCCCACGACAATTCCAAATCCGGGATTCAGGAGGGAATCCTGGAAGTTTCAGTGGCGTACCCCGTTTTTCTAACGGAGGGCCACAATCTGGGAATAGGGACCGGAATACAGGCGGGTATTCCGGAGGGAATTTTCCAAAGAATTCCCAGGATAGCAGGAACAAGGATCAGGGGCGTAGGGAACTTCCCCCTGCCCCCCAAAGATTCGCAATCGAGCCGAGGCAGCAGGAAGTCCAGAGGCCGGAAGCCCCTAGGGGACCTCCAAGGCAGCCTGCTCGATTGAATCAATTAGTGGTTTCTGAACCACAAGCGGCTTCTTCCAAGAAGAAGTCGAGAAGTAGAAAGAAGAACCCTAAGGTACGGGATGACCGGGATTCGGGAAACGAATCCAGGGACGGCTCGGCAAGAGGGCCGAACCGTCCCTAGAGCAACTCGAGGGGTTCTTAGAGCAAATTGAGGAGGGTGAAGTTCGGCTTGACTCCTCAAAGCTCGGTTCGCCGTCGGATTGCGACAGTAAACCTGAGGATGTAAGTATGTTCGAAACTCTTGAAGGTTCCGGCGAATCTTTGTTCTTATTTCTAAATGAAGGTGAAAATGATTCGGGAGTGAGTGATATTGATTCATCTTCTGACAGTTCTGACTGTTATGAAGGTTTCGAAGATCGAGGTTGAGCCTGATTATTTCCCAATCAGTGATACTCATAAATCCTCTCAAATTCTTGAAAGTATGAATGAAGTGAATGATGAAACAAATGTGGACATGACAGTTGCGGCACCATTGGCTAATGGTATAGATAGCATTCCTGAATGTGAGTCTGCGGTGTGCGGTCCAGTGGCGTGCGATCAAGTGGGTTCAGCTACTGATGACGAGGAGTCTGACCTCAGGTCTAGGAAGGTCGAAGAGATTTTTTCTGAGCTGAAGGCGTTTTATCTCAGCTTGGATGGCGTTCCTGAGGTCAGTAGCGTAGGGAAGGGTTCTAATAATTTCAGAACGACGATTTTGGAGGATGCCAAGGAAGTAGACACGGTCCCAGAGGTTCCTGCTGTTTTTGATATTCCCGAGGTGGCTAATTTCGTAGGAGTTTTTACAGAAAATGGTCTTTGGAAGACGGAATTCGTAAATGACTTGGTTCTTGGAGATTGTTTGAAACCAGATACTGTCGGAGTTTCCAGCGATTTTGAGGAAATCGTTGAGGTCAACGAAGTAGTCCCCTATACTTATCGTTCAGAAAAAGAGGGCGTGGCTTATGCCCCCTCTGATAAGGTTCTGCCCACAGATGCTGCTAGACATGCGAGACTGCGAAAGAGGATGGATGCTAGAAGGAAATTGCCGAACGGTTTCAGGTGTGTGCATGTTAGTCCCCCCCCAAATCTTGACGAACAAGGCCCAAGTTCTCGCGAGTCATCGGAGGATCGCGAGAAATACTGTACATCGGAGGAATGGGATTTGTCTACGTCCCAGGTAGTTGTTGTCTCGGAGTTAGTTTCTGAGGATGACTCTGTCGAAACGTTGTCCAACGCCCGACGGCTCAGCCCTAGGGGTAGTTCAACACAGATTCACCCCTCTAATCAGGTAGCGAAGTTACCATCATTGTGTTCCTCTGAGGAAAGGACACTGGCGTCCGTGACCAATGGAAACTTGACCGAATATTCTGGGTATTTGCCTAGAATACAAGTTTTGGTCGGAACAAAGGTGGTTCATGCCCTCATTGACACTGGTGCTTCCACTAGCTTTGTCAGACCAGACACTATTCCAGATGTGGACGTGACCAATCTGGAGCATCCAGGAACCGTGGTTCTAGGATGCCAGAACTCCTCTTCGTTCAGTCTGGGTAATCTTTCGCTTGAATGTTATGTCGAAGACAGATTAACTGTGGTAGATGCTACTGTGGTTTCGAATCTCCACGAAGAGTTAATCTTGGGTATGACTTGGTTATCGAGGAATCATGCGATTTTAGATCTTTTTCGCAAATGTATTTATTTTGGTTCTATTCCCCGTCAGACTGTTTTCTTTGGTAATTGTTCTAAGAGGCCTTCATCGGATACTGCTCCTGAGTTGCGTTTCGAACCGACTCAGTTCTCTGAAGAGACGAAAACAGCTGTGTTGCCTGTAGTGCAGGAATACGCTGATATTTTCGAGGAGAGTATTCGTCAACCGACGACTCATGCGGTGGTTCACACCATTAAGGTGCACCATGAGCGTCCCTTCAGACAAACTCGTTACAATAAAATGTCTGACGTTAGAAAACAAATCATACATAATGAGATAACCAAGCTCTTGGAAGCAGGTGTGATAAATCAAAGTAACTCCCCGTATTGCAGTCCAGTGGTTTTAATCCCGAAGAAAAATGGAAAGTTGAGGTTCTGTGTGGATTATAGGGAAATCAACAAGTTGATAGTACCTGAAGCCCCACATCTACCTCCGATTCAGGAGACGGTGCGTGAAATGGGGAAGGCCTCCATTTTCACTACGTTGGATCTTCGGAATGGGTTCTGGCAGGTACTGTTAAGTCCGGAAAGCCGGAAGTATACTGCCTTTGGTGGACCCGATGGTACTACATACGAGTTTCGAGTACTCGCTTTTGGCCTCAAGAACGGCCCAGCTGCGTTCCAGAATTTGACATCTTCGGTTTTGGCAGGTTATACGGATAGGTTTTGTAAGGTCTATTTAGACGACATCATTGTTTATTCCAACTCTCTGGAAGAACATCTGGACCACCTGAGGCTCATCTTCGAGCGACTTAGGGCCCATGGTCTTTGGGTTTCGCCGTCCAAGTGCACATTCGCTGTTGATAGGCTTGAATATCTTGGACGTGTCGTCACTGCAGATGGAAATTTTCCACAGGAAAAACATGTTCTCAATGTCAAAAGCTGTCCCATTCCTAAGTCTATCAAACAGCTTCGTGCTTTTCTCGGCACAGCTGGCTGGCTTAGAGAATATATCCCTCATTTCGCAGAAGTTGCCGTTCCTTTGACAGATTTAATAGATAAAAACCGCAGGTTCAAGTGGACGACAGAAGCCAATTCCGCTTTTCTGGCTATCAAGGACATGGTGTCCCGTCCACTGAAACTTGCGAGGCCTGACGCCTCTCGTCCGTATTGTCTACAAACCGACGCCAGTCACCTAGGCTTGGGTGCCGTTCTCTTTCAAGAACGTGAAGATGGCGGTCGGGATGTCATTGCGTACAGTAGCGCAAAACTCTCTGACACCAAGAAAAAGTACCACATCAACGAGATAGAGTGCCTATCTGTTGTGTGGGCTGTGAAGAAGTACCGACACTATCTTCAGGACGGTCCCTTCACTCTTTTCACTGACAGTTCTGCTCTGTTATGGCTGGATCGTTTTAAGGACGATAAAGCCAAATTGACTAGGTGGGCCTTGTTGTTACAGGAGTATGACTTTGTAGTAAAGCATATTCCAGGGAAGTTGAACCAACTTCCTGATTTCTTAAGTAGAAATCCCCTCAACGTTCCATCCGGAGTTGATGAGTTCGTTGACCTGGAGAGGATGATGATCCCCCATCCTGACAAACAACAAGAGCCTACTCCTGTAGCATTTAAATTTACCACCATAAGATTCAAATTTGAAACCAATTTAAAATAGTAATATACCATCTGAAATTACTATAATATAGCTACAGTTTAGTTAATAAACAATATACTCACTGAAAACATTCAGTTTGTCACCAACAAATCTTTGATAATAAAAGGAATTTATTAAAACAACACTATATCACACAAGTTTCTAATGATAGTATATCACAAACACACTAGGTATTACTCTTGCTTCTGACATTCTAAGGACTGTTGGAGGTGATGTAACTAGCTGCAGGAATCTTATGATTTCTGGCTATCTGTCTGATCCAGGCCTGGAATGGAAGAAAATAGTCAGTAAAGATATACATTCAAAAGTGAACAAGCGACTTACCAATGTGTTCTCTGGTGTGATAAATTCTATGGTACTGACTATTTCAGGGTTTGTGAAGATCGTCCCTTCGATCTGAATGTGATTCTGAGTGATTCATTGGGTTTTTGTTTATTTTTCTGAATATAATCGTATAGGTTATAATATTTTCTAGACGTCGATGTCATTGCTTGGTCTGTCATTGATCTTCTGTCATCGATCTTCTGTCATCGATCTTCTGCCATCAGTCTTCTGTCTCAAGTTGGTTAGCCGTAAATGTTCGTGTCCGTAGCAGAAAAGAAAGAAGAAGAATGGTAGTCTTCTCGGATTATCTTCGTTGGACTTCGTTCTGTCAAACGAGATAACATTTATGGTTATGACCAATGGCAGGCTGAGGATTCAAAACTGGCGCTGATTTTATACAGGATGTGAGTTTTTTTGGCAAATTTTGGAATGAGGAGATGGTATCCATCCTGGAGCAGCTACCTCGAGGCTTTTTCCTGTGTGGCCATGATGAGGTGTGTTTGACTCGTCTTTGATATTCTTTTTTCGGTGTGTTTAACCGAAAATTAACCCTTTTGGGGAATTTGTGTAAGAGTCGTTTTTGGAGCCTTTTTAAGGGGATTTGTGCCGACCACCGGGAGACTGCCATGTGGTAGAAACACCGCCATTTTTGTCCTGCTGTCTTGATGTCCTGTTTGCTGTTTTGAATATCTTCTAGTTTTATTTCCCTTCTCAGAAGGTAAGTTATGACTTATAAACCAGCAATGATATCTTCAGGGGGAAAATATACCTATTTTTTTTTGGGTTTTTCGTTGGCACATGTCCTCTCATGAGGCTATTTTTGTTAGGGTGTTAGGGTACAGCTTAGCCCTCATCAGACTCCTGGCATCGAACGAACGACTCTTGTGGCACCTCTTGACTCTGGTCAAGATTCCCACGAGGGCCAACATCGAGTCACTTTTAAATCTTGGCCAGAGTCGACAGACAACCACCGGATGAGGACCAGTAGAGCCGGTAGAGACTGGCGCCTTGCTGAGCTACACCATTGACCCCTGGCTGACCTGGGAGTGTGAGCCTTCTTCTAGTCTTCTCTTCGTCATCTTCCTGTGCTGTTTCCTGTCTGCTTCCTGTTTTCTTCCTGTTGTTGCTGTTTCCAACTACATCAAGTGGACCTTGGAGAGAGGCTACGTTTATGGATCATTGGACCTTATCACCAGGTTTTTTTACACCTTCTGTGTTGTATTATTTCCTTGAGATTTATTCATATTAGTATTTATCATACCACCATTTTTTTGACATTTAATTTTCATATCACATATCATACTAACATGATTATATTATGAACCGTAACTTAAAGAGCTCTTGTGAAGCTCTCACATAGTACTATGTGACAGCGGATTTAGTCACAGGTTTATTACCAATATACTTCATTGGGCTTATTTTGAGAAGTATAACATCCGGTATACATATGTATGTATCTTGATATGATATATTATTTAATTGATTTAATTAGTACTAATATGATCTATTACTCTGGTCCATAACATATATTTGCCTTGTCCATTTTTGGTGTCGATTATATGTACTTGTATGTGATATGGTTTTATTCTTCTATTTGTCCAGCCCAGATATCTAAGAAAATTTAATTCTATAATTTCAGGTATTGTTAAAAGGTAGGTATTTGGTTTCTCAATTTCCCAAATATTTTATAACTTACTATCAAATTGAGTGGCGCCCTCTAAAATTTGAATTTTCAATCTGAGCCAATTAAAAATCCGAACTCACTATATCTGTTCTCCGGCGAACAGCTGCCGTCAACATAAATGTGAACTACTTTGTTTTGATTTCATTTTTGAGTTATAAAGTAGGCCACACTCCCGGGGTAGTCGAGTCGAGATCCCTTGATGGTGAGCCCTCCAGTTCTGCTCTGGTGGTCTGCAATGAAATGGTCACTTTCTTCGACCAGATCAAGGATCTCCAACGTCGCAGCAAAGGCGTGCAAAGGTTTTTGAATAGAATCCGCAACTTTCGTCTTAACTCGAGAGCATACCATTTTCAAGGAGATTTTCACATCGTCGATGGTCTTCTCTACTATGCTGTGCCGGCCGACAAGCCGAAACGCTTAGTAGTTCCGAAGCAAGGTTGGGACCTTGTTATGAGAAAATATCACGACGATACTGGACATCCAGGTCGTGATGAAACCCTTCGCCAAATTTCGAAATTTTTCTACTGGCCTAAGATGGCCAAGTATGTTGCGGATTTCGTTAGGAGCTGCTTAGTTTGTGCGCAGACTAAGAGAGCTCAACCCCAACCGAGGGCAGGCCAACGGCCAAATGAGCCAAACCGCCCTTGGCAGTGTGTTTCAGTAGACGTTATGGGTCCTTACCCTGCGTCCAAGGATGGAAATAGATACTTGTTTCTAGCAACTGACTGTTTCAGCAAGTGGGTTGAGGCACTCCCCACAAAGGATGCTGATGCAAAAACAGCAGTTCGCTTCATTAAGGAACAAGTATGTCTCAGGTGGGGTTTCCCTGAGCAATTGGTGTCCGATAATGGTGGGCAGTTCAGAGGTGTTGCCTGGGAGCGGTTTGCTGAAGCGAATAACGTTAGTATTCGTTTCAGTCCTGTCCACCATCAGCAGGCAAATCCGGTGGAGAGAAGGGCTCAGGAAGTCAAGAAGTGGCTTCAAGCCAAACTTCTCATGAAGTCCAAGAAGCTCTGGGATACTAAAATCCCGGAGATGCTCTTCGACTTGCGTGGTAGGCAAAACTCTTCTACAAACATGGCGTCCAGGCGAGTGGGCCACTCCGGCCCAGGAAGCTCGCGCACAGGCCCCGGTCAACGCGCCTGAGGTTCGCGACGACCGGATCGCCAAAGCCAACGAACGACGCATTGTTTTTCAAAGGAACTTGTTTCCTGATAGGGACGAGCAACCCGTTGAGTTCGAGGCAGATCAGTGGGTGTTGTGTAGGAATAGCGACGCAGGTCGCAAGAGATTTGGCCCTACTTGGCTAGGCCCCAATAGGGTGGTGCGTAGGTTAGGTCAGAGTACCTACCTCGTCAACAAAGAAGGCAAGGAAGCCGTGGTCCATGTTGACGATCTGAGGCTTGCTCCTGCTCAGCGAGTGGGGCAGGAACAGCTGGACCCTAGGCTCAACCGGAGGTTGAACCCTTAGTCGAGGTTCTACAGTCACAGCTTCGCCTGTCTCTGTCTGATTTTTCCCTCTTGGAAACCTCAGGGACTGTATCTATCCCCTTCTTTCCCCACCCCTCCCGGAACAAGGACACTAACCAGTGCGGTTCCCCAGTGCGCGTACCACTAGGACACTCACGAGTGCGAACCCCACCACGTTCGGTCGGTTTACGTGGTATAGACACTTCACGACTCTGGTCTTGGATGTATCCTTTTTGAGCTGCAACGTATCCTTTGTTTAATTTTCAGGACCCCCTTTTGTTTTGGCCTGTTGATTTGTTTTTTATGTTGCAGTCACCACCCTCACCGAGCCGGGATATTCAGACCAAGAGGAACCAGTGGAGCATACCACTTGTAAAAAAAACGGCAAACCCTGGTGCTTTTCAGCGCCAGGCCCTACGATTTTTGAACACTGAGCTAACGATCGTTTTAAGGGGGGAGGTGTCATGGAATCGCCTCTCAATTCATGCTAAATCATACAGGAATTAACGTAGAGCCATTTGCCACGCGATTCCGAGCATCACTCGGTATCGCAAGACCTCCGAGCCCTAGAATCAGGCCCACGAGTACCTTCATAACTCAATAACGTAATCGTATACCAATGCATTATAACTTTCCCGCGCGATTGGCATTCGGGTATATCTCCGCGCCGGACGCCGATTGGCGTAGAGGCTGTTTCGGGGCGGAGCTTAATTATTAAAAGCAAGCGCGGAAACGCGCTCGGCAGTTACGGCACATTCGACAGCCAGCCACCGTACGAAGCAGACGCTCTTGGAAGGACTCGAAAGAGTGAAGGCAAGAGGAGAAGTTTAGTGCATCTTGGATTATCGAATACGAGACGGAGTGAGATTCTTAATTGATTCGAACAAGACTCGACGACGGATTAGAAGTCGGCGAAACCAGAAGATTATGCAGTGCGCAGGTTAATACCGGGCGCACTGTTAATTGGACGAAGAAGCCAGCGGATTATTAATTAATTAATTAATAATCATTTTTTAATCATTTTTTCCAGGATTATTTTCAGGGTTTCTTTTAGGAATCAGGGAAATAATGATGGAAATACCCCAGGAGGACATGTTTGTGACCCCAGCAAACATGGATAGGGCCAGAGACCCTAAAAAAACTAGAACAGCGACCTCGAAAAGCCGCAGCCCGAGAAGAACCCCAAATGAAGAGGCTCTCCTGAAAATCATTCAGGGACTGCAGGAGCAACTGAGTGAACAAACGAGAACCATAGCTAAGCTCGAGGCCAGGATTGGGAAAATGATGAATGCTCAGAAGCAGACATCGTCATCCGAAGTCTTCACGGGAGACTTAGCAATTCTCGCCAAGAAGGCCGAGAAAAAGGCGGAAGAACACCGCCAAAACGGAGACACGGAGAGCTCCAGAATACACGCCGCCCTCGCCGCCCTAATAAGGGTAAACACCGAGGAGCCATCAGCCGCCGAAAACGACATGGAAGTCGAGACGGCGACCGCAGGCTATACGACGGCAAGCCAGAAGAGGAAGGCCGAAAGGAGCCCCGAACGAGCGGGGGAAACACCCGCGAGCCCTGAGCCCGAAACCGAAGAAACCGCCGAAGCCACCACCAAGAAAACCCAGATCCCACCCATCGTGTTGAAAAGCCCAGGGGAATGGACAGAGGTGAAGAGGAAACTGGCCAGGAAAGGCATTGAGATCCCGCTGGTGAAGCTAACGGGACAAGGAGTCAAGCTCCAAACCAAGAACCCGGCGGAATTCCGTGCCGCCACCAAGATGCTGGAGCTGGAAAAACACCAGTACCACACCTATACTCTGCAGGAGGAAAAACTGCTAAATGCCGTCATGCGCGGCATAGACATGTCAGTGTCCACCAAGGACATAAAAGAGGACCTCATCGGAAAGGGAGTCCCCGTCGAAGACGTTCACCGAATGAAGTCGAACGTCACCAAGAAGGAGATCCCCCTGGTACTTATCCAAGTACCAAAAACCGACAAAACCATCTGGACGGTGAAGGACTGCTGCAGTTACATCGTCAAGATGGAGCCACAGCGTCCCAAAAAAGGACAAATCATGCAGTGCCACCGCTGCCAGAAATTCGGTCACGGACAGCGTAACTGCCATTGTGATTTCAGGTGCGTCAAGTGCGGAGGCAAGTATGAGACGGCCACCTGCAAGAAGCCCAGGGAAGCGGAAGCCAAGTGCGCGAACTGCCAAGGCAACCACCCTGCAAACTACAGAGGATGTCCTATGGTTCCCAAACCTAGGAAACCGACAGCCACCCAACCCACAGCGAGACCGAACGCACCGAGACCGCCAGCGCCAAAAACGACTCCTGGTCGTTCCTACGCCGCAGCGGCCTCCACTGCCACCGCCCCCAGGCCCGCCGCCCCCAGGCCCGTCGCCCCCAGGCCCGCCGCCCCCAGGCCCGCCGCCCCCAGGCCCGCCGCCCCCAGAGCTGCCCCTGAAACTCAGAATGGCCGGTTGAATTCCAAGAATACATCCGGCAAGTAATCGAGAAAACGGTGCAGCAGACCCTCGCTCGCCTTACGATGCCCTCACCGGTTATCAATGGCGCGTAAGAAGGACTCACTCCTGATTGGCTCCTGGAACATCAACGGAGCCGCAGCGAGAAAACTGGAACTCCAGGAAATCCTATCGAGAACCTCCATCGACGTCATGGCACTCCAAGAAACACGGCTCAAACCAGGTAAGTCATTCAAAGTACCTAACTATGTTTGTTACAGAAATGACAGGGTGGACAGACAAGAAGGGGGAACCCTCCTGCTGATCAAGAAAACCCTAGACCACCATCCAGTCAACACACCAGACCTGGAACACCTGGAAGCCACCATAGCGGTAGTGAATACGGCCACCAAAGGGGAAATTCAGGTGGTGTCCGTGTACGTAACCTCGAACCAGGCAGCCACCTTGACGGACGGAGACCTAAACGCCGTACTAAGCGAAAACAGGCAAACCATCGCAATAGGAGACTGGAACGCGAAACACCCCCAGTGGAACTGCACGACAACGAACTCGGAAGGTAGACTTCTTTTAGGCTACCTGGAGCGGAACGAAGAAGTATCAGTCCTGGGACCAACCGAGCCTACTAGGAACGACGATCGCACTGCACCCAGCATCCTAGATATTGCCGTACTACGAGGACTTTAAGTCCCTGTAGAAATCGCAGTACTGCACGACGGAACCTCAGACCATAGCCCGATACTGCTTCAAGTGGGAGAAGACAGAACAGAGGAGGACACCCCGATAAACCGGAACAAGGTAAACTGGTCTCAATTTCAGCGAAACTTCCACGAGCAAATGGGCCCCATGCCCGTTATAAGCTCGATAGAAGACCTGGAGAGAGCAGTAAAAAACTTTGAACGAGACGTCCAAAGAGCCATAGAAGCCAGCACCACCGTTACCCGAACCACGTACTGGAACCTGCAGCACGAACTGCCCCCTGAGCTCAAAGAGCTCATTAGGCAAAAGAGGAGAGCTAGAAAGCTATCCATGCGAACCAGGCTACCAGAACACAACCAGATAGCGAGACAACTTGCAAGAGACGTGAGGAGAGAACTGCAAGCGAACAGCGATGAACGCTGGGCTAGCAAAATCTCATCACTGAACCCGGAAGATGGGAGCATCTGGAACATGCAGAAACTTCTGAGGAACGGACCTACACCGATTCCCCCTCTTCAAGGAGAGAACGGTATCGCCTACACGAACAAAGACAAAGCGACAGCCTTTGCAGAAGCCTTAGAAAGGCAATTCGTGGAAAACCATAGGCCAGAAGAAGACTCAGAACACGTGGTTCGATGCAAACAAAAAGTGGACAGGATCAGGATGATAGACGACCAGGAGGAAATCCTAAGGCCAACTTCACCGGAAGAGGTGAGAGAAATCATCAAATACCTGAAAACCAAAAAGGCTCCCGGGATAGACCACATCCCGAACAAAGCTCTGAAGCAACTCCCCAGAAAGGGGATAGCAGCCCTTACCAACATAGGGAACGCAGTATTGCGGCTGAGACACTTTCCAGATAGCTGGAAAGAAGCCTCAGTGATAATGTTGAGAAAACCAAACAAGGACGCAACCCGGCCCGAGAACTACCGCCCAATCAGCCTACTACCCGCCCCCAGCAAGGTGATAGAGAGGATCATAAAGAGACGACTAGAAGAGATGACATCAGAACTTGGCATACTTCCAGACGAACAGTTCGGCTTCAGAAGCGGACACTCGACAGAAATGCAGGTCACGAGACTCGTTGACTACGCAACCGTAGGGTTGAATAGGAGACACTTCACGGGAGCTGTGTTTCTAGACGTTGCCAAAGCTTTCGACCGAGTCTGGCACGACGGACTTATCACCAAGATGGCCCTTCTAGAGTACCCCACACCCATGGTAAGATTAATCGACTCTTATATTCGCAGGAGAACTTTTAGCACCAAGACAGGAACGGACAGATCGGAAGTGAAGTCCATGAGAGCAGGAGTACCCCAAGGAGCAGTGCTGAGCCCACACCTCTACTCCATTTACACATCTGATATTCCAAACAACAATAGACATTGCACTCTGTCATTGTATGCAGACGATACAGCCCTTGCATCTAGATCCCCTAGAGCCGAGTTCGTCACTAGGTACCTGTAAAGGTCCATTGACGAACTTGAGCAATGGTGTATCAACTGGAAAATCCAGATCAACCCGGAGAAGAGCCAAGCCATCCTCATCACGAGATCTAACAAACCTCCAGTTGGACATGTGTCGATTGGAGGCCACGACATCCCATGGACAAACTCAGCGAAGTACCTTGGGGTAATCATCGACAACAAGTTGACCTTCAAGGCTCACGTGGACTCCCGTGTGAAAACCGCCATACGAGTCAGAGGACAACTGAACCCACTCATCGGACGCAGAAATCCGATGAAGATCGACCTGAAACTCCTCCTCATGAAGACGATACTCCTTCCGATCCTGACCTACGCAGTAGCAGCCTGGGGACACTGTGCCAAGACTCACCTCAAGCGAATCCAGAGTTACGAGAATCGATGCGTTCGTATGATCGTCAACGCACCATGGTTCGTCAGAACCAACTCCATCTTTAGAGACCTGCAACACCCACCCGTCCTGGACAGAATGAAAATTCTATCCGCAAAGACCCATACCAAGATGGAGAGCCACGACAACCCCCTCAACAGAGAGGCGATGGATTACGACCCGAGATTCCGAGAACGATACAAACGTCCAAAACACCAGCATTTGGACCAACAAGCCCCTTAGGTGAGTAAGGGAACACACAGGTAAGTCAAACACACTACACACCGGAATAGTAGCCTTTTTTAGCCTGAAACGAATGCAAATTCTTACGTTTCCGACTAACACCCAAGCCCCTATACGCCATGCTATTCCACTAACAAGTCAGTTTTCAAAACATCAGTCCCTGCGGATTGTTTTGCTCCCATTTTTCCATCACCCCAAAACGCCAGACTCTTAAAGTCCCACTGCCACTAGGGCTTTAAAAATATGAGGACCGTAGCGATGCTACGGGGGTTGGTGGATACGGGTAGGGCTGTTCCTGATCACCTTCAGTGATTAGTAATGTCCTTATCCGGGGCCTCATAACGATAGGGCGCGCCGCGCGCTCGGCAGTTAGTTGACCAGCGACTATTTGGAAGCAAATTTTGGAACATTCTTGAGACGCTATTCCCTCATTTTTGTGGACTTTGGCCGATCTAACAGCTCAGATTCAGGAATCGAAGGGTCGCCCAAATCCTTCGATCTAGAATTCGTTCTGCCTAATTGGCAACAGCCTGAGGGCTAATAATACAAGCACACAGTGCACAAATACCTTCCCGCTTACCAAATAAAGATTCCCTATTCCTTCCTTCTCTCTTTCAGGGTTTGCAAGTAGGAAGAGCTCCTGATCACTGTGGGTTGTGTGACAAGACACCCTTCCCCGTGCCGTTGAGTCTGACGTGCACCCCCACAGTGAGTCCGCGACCGTCGCCGAGGTAATCTGCTCTCCCACGTGGGACTTGCTCTTACCTGCCTTCCAGGTGGAGGTCGTTAGTAGCCTACGGGTGAAAGCCATCACACTCTCCACTTGACGTGGCGTTAAACGCGGAGTACCTGCGGGACTCTTTCGTTCGCGTCGTGACGGACCCTGAATTTGTATTGTCGTATAGAGGCCTTCTGCCTGATAGGTCTAGGGAAGTTAGTCGCAACCTAGCTGAGGCCGGAGCAACTCCAACGTGGTGCCCTGCTAGGACAAAACGGTTAGCTAATTAGTGAGTTTGTCGTATAGAATCGCACAAAGCCCCGCGTTCACTTCGACACTCGCGAATTACCCTGAATTTCCCTGTTTCGTTGTATTCATATTGTCTTCTTGGAAGTTTTGGGTTGAGTAGCCGGAGTTTTACCAACCATAGTACTCTTTTAGAATTCGTGTACTATGGCTTCCCGTAAAACAGAAGACCCGAAACCACACCATGCCCCCCGAAAGGTTGAATGCCCAGGATCAAGAGATTCGATGCGTCCTAAGACTCATAAAACCTCCCCGTCCTCATATCCATCCACCCCCACTCACTAACGAGTGGACTTCAACCTGTGTACGTTTGGCAATACGTCACTTTTTATCTTTAAGAGATTTCTTTGGTTTCAGTCTCTTGACTATTAAACCTTTTTATCGTGTATTACCCGAAACCATCACACACCCTAAACCCCACAGAAAAATTTTTCGCGAGTCGGCCCGAAGACTGAACGGTTGCCTGGGTCCGACTCGCAGAAAATTCGTATTCTACTAAACTCCGCCCCCAGCAGAGCAGCACTCAGATTGGGGGAGACAAGTAGAATCACGAAGCGGGCAAAAGAGCCCCATTAGTGTTTTTAACTTGTTGTTAGTTTTTATTAATAGGTTATAGTGCATGTTAGTTTTTAATTATTTTAATTATTTATATATACATTAAGTTTTATTTATACATAATTTATTAAGTGCATGTCCAATATAAAAATAAAAACCCAAAAAAAAATCTTAGAATAATAACAACAAAGAGAACCTGTCCGTGACAGGAGATGGCCAGGGGGGTGAGAGTGTTCATCTGTCCGAGGGGCTGGATCGAGTGGGTCCCAAAGACGGAGCGGCTCTCACCCCAGAAACTGGCACGATAAAAAGGCCAAGTGCCCCTCTAAAAAGGAAAAGTAGAGCTGTAAGACTTGACAGAAATCAAGACAAACCCACTACTATCCAATGGGAATTTTGGTGGCATATGTTTTCCAAAGATAGGGGCACATATGTCCCAGATAATAGGAAAGAAGAAGCTTTCAACAGGCTATATGAACAGACTAGCCTGAAAGCGACTGATTTTAGTAATTGGGCGGATTACATCAGTGGTAAGCCGCCCAAATACGGAGACAAAATTTACACCTGTAAAGTAGTCGACAAAATAGCCAAAGATATAGCTGAGAAAATCAAAGAAGAGTATGGGTCGGACCTAGATTCCTCGAACCCGGAAACTGGCTCAGATAGATCAACGGGAAATACCAGCTTCGATCCCCAAAAAGAAAGAGACAAAATGCTTAGAAAGCAGAAACTAGCAATGTTGAGCAGTGACTCGGAGGATGAAATAAGGAGAAAGGTCATGGCTGCATACAAGGAAATAAAGGAGAAAGAAAAAGATAACCTCCCATGCAAGGATATGATTTATAATCCAAGCAAGGCAAGAGAGAGGTCCCCTATAAATATTCCAGACAATACCATCAAAAAGACAACACAAGATGTGAACACAAACAAAACAACTCAGAACGATAAAATATCAACTCCCATGGAAACTGATGTAACTGGGACCGATCAAGAGGTTACCCAAAAGGTCAGTACCCCTGAGACTCAACCGCCTACGACCCTCTATCCGGAAATCGTTGTGGTGGAACATGGAAATCTAACCCAGAATAGCCCAAATATTTTTCAATCGGGCTATTGTGTTGACCCTAACATTCAAGAAGAGGTAGAGTTCCAACTTCCTAAAAAAGTTACTAAATGGAGCAGGATTCTTGAAAAAAGAGACACGCAGGTACCTACTATGGTTAAGAATAGATTCCAACCCCTAGAGGCAACAGAAAAAGTTCCTGAACCACCAGAACCAGAAGTAGAAGATGACGAAATGGGAGAAGAACAGGTGGAAATTGCACCCAAACCTCAAAAGAAATACAAACCCCCCCCGCTGATCTTACAGGGCATGACAACCTCAAGGGATCAGCGAGCGGAGTTGAACCAGGAAATTAGGGATACGATAAAAAATAACAGATTCTATGTAAAATACGGAAATGGTACAACATTACTTTACCTAGAGGAAGAAGTAGACTACCAAAAAATTAAGAAGAATCTGCTGGAAGGGCAAGTGAACTTCCACACGTACTCTCTAAAAAGCGAGAAAACTCACGCATTTGTGGTGAGGGGATTAGACCACCAACCCACTGCAGAAGAGATATCGGAAGAACTAAAAAACTTCTACAACATAGAAACAAAACAGATATACCGACTAAACACGAAATATAGACCCCTCTACATGGTGGTAGTAGGGAAAATTATACGATCCAGAATCTCAACAGTAGAGTCAAGTATTTAATGAACACCAAAATTACATGGGAAATTCGTAGAAATAATAGAGAAATAACACAATGCAGAAGGTGCCAGGTTTGGGGACACGGGGCGAGTAACTGTTTCAGGGCCCCAAGATGCCTCAAATGCGCAAAAGGACATTTGACAACAAACTGCACGCTTCCCAGGTGCGAACCAGCTACTTGTGCGAACTGCGGCGGACCACACCCGGCCAATAGTTCAAACTGCGACGAATACATCAAAAAAATCGATGTACTCCATCAAGCCAAGAATAACAGACCAGGAGCAAGAACAACAGCCAACAATCCAAGGACCCCCACGAGGCCTGTCAAAAACGTATGGGAGCAAAGGAAGCTGGAGCGTCAACTACAGGACCAGAGGCAGATGGGAAGACCAGGAGGGAATCAAGACGGAGGAACACCCCATATCCCCTCGAGGACGGCTGCCGGGGACCGAGGGACGGATACTCTCGGTGAGTTGATGACAGAGTTCCAGGCATTAGAACAGAAAGTTAATCTAGAAGGCCTCCTCAAGGCTGTAAGAGACCTGAATGGACTTCTAAACAAGACTAATGACAATATTACAGCATTCCAAATCTTCTACCAATTCTCTAAGGAGATTGGTAAATATAATATTGGTTTTTAGGCCGGCACTCAGGATGTGCGAGATTAATATAAACGGTGTCAATAATAAGATGCCAAGTTTAATTAATTTCGTACATCGCCTGGGCATGGATGTGGTCTTTCTTGCGGAAACCAAACTCCTTCAGGACCATAGACTGAAAATTCGAGGCTATTCAGTCATCAGGGCTGACAGGCCCAATGCAGACAGGTATGGGGGGGTAGCCATACTAATCAAGAGAGAGATTCCCCACACTGTGGTCCAGCCCCGGCAATGCTCGATTGAACATGTCGGGGTTCGACTGCAGAGTGGAGAAACTCTCTTCGCAGTCTATAATAAGCCAACTAATAAATTGACAAACGATGATTTGGACTCCCTGTTTAGTGCTGGGAACCGAGTGATCGTTACAGGTGATTTCAATGCTAGGCATGTTGATTGGGGGAATGATGGCAATAACACCAACGGCAAGACACTAAATAGATACACACAGAACACAATAACCAACATACATTACACAGATACCCCCACTCATTACCCTTCAAATGGAATGACACCGTCGACAATAGATCTGATAGTGATCAAGAACATAACAGACATAGAAAATGTTCAAATTATCGACGAATTAAGCTCTGATCATTTGCCAGTCTGTTTTGAAACTGGTAAAAAGCCAAAACCAATAATCAAAAAGATTTACGATTATAAAAACACAGACTGGCGAATGTTCAGAGCTTACATCAGTGAAAATGTCAAAATAAAAAATGAAATCCAAAAAACAGAAATAGAACAAGAGATAATTAATATTACAAATATAATCCTTAAAGCCAGGGAAATAACTACTAAACAGGTCACTATCAATTCCAACCTGGATAAACTTCCAGACGATATTCTTGACCTAATTAAACAGAGGAAACATGCAAGGAGAGTCTGGCAGAAAACTAGACTTTCATCAGATAGAGAGAAAATGACTGGACTTAACAACAAAATTGATAGTGAAATTAGGAGGGTCAAGAATAACGCCTGGAAAACCAGATTGGAAAATCTATGCCCTGGTGATGGGTCACTATGGAAAATAACAAAACGACTAAAAAGGCAAACTACAACGATCCCTACCTTAGTGACCGATCACAGGGAGGCGGTGACAGATCTTGAGAAGGCGGAAATGTTTGGGGAATATTTTCAAAATATCACACAAATAGACACTACACCACACAACAACGCCCATAGACAATCAATAGAAACCACTCAATTACACAGAAACCTACCCAAATTGCCGTTGGACCCTCGAGGACTGGCGAAAGTAATGACGAACCCCAATGAAATCAGAGAAATCATTAAGTTCATGAATACCAACAAAGCGCCAGGACTCGACGGTATTGACACCATTCTCCTGAAAAACATGCCTGGTAAAGCAATAATACAATTAAACCACATAACGAACGCTATCATTCGGACTCAGCACTACCCAGGGAGTCTAAAAAACGGACTAGTAGTACCTTTACCAAAACACGGCAAAGACCCTAAATTGCCCAAGAGCTACCGCCCCATTACCCTGCTGAGCATGTTGGCCAAGGTGATTGATAGGGTGATTTTGAGAATTGTCAAAAAAGAAGTAGTCAGGTTAAACCTTGTCCCCGATGTGCAGTTCGGGTTCCGCGGGGGACATAGCACAACGTCCCAAGTGGCCCGAATTGTGCACGGGGTCAAGGAGGCCTTCAATAACGATAAAAACACCGTCATGGTCCTGATGGATGTCGAAAAAGCTTTCGATACGGTTTGGCATGAGGGACTATTATCCAAGCTAATCAGAGCCGAGATGCCGGGCTATATTATCAATATTGTAGACTCATACATGAGCTCAAGACATGTTAAAGTACGCATAAATGGGGCCACGTCGGCATGTCACCCACTCGGGGCAGGTGTTCCGCAGGGGTAGTGTCTGTCGCCCTTATTATATTCATTATACACACATGACTTCCCTGTCTTTGACAGGACGAGTGCGGCGTTATATGCGGATGATACGGCAGTGTACGCGCACTCGTTCGTGTCAGATGTTGCAAAAATGCAAGTACAAATACATCTAGACAGGGGGGTCATGCCGTTCTTCGACAACGCAAAACCGAAGTAATTAATTTCTCAAGAAAATTCACAAATAATGAAATACATGGATCTTTGCGTGTCGGAGATGTGAGGGTGGCAGATGTGCCCGTTGTGAAATACCTGGGAGTAAAATTGGACAAGCGTATGAACTTCATTGAAAACACAAAATATATCATCAAAAAGACTCAAGCAGCAATCAAAAACCTATACCCTTTAATAGCAATAAATTCACCACTTAACTTTGAAAACAAATTACTCATCTATAAACAATTAATAAGGCCAGTATTAACATACGCTTGTCCAGTGTACTGCAGTATCTCGGGCTCCCGCTTGCGAGAGTTCCAGAGACTGCAGAACAAAGTACTTCGTATCATCACCAAAAGTGATAGATACACCCGGGTGGTGGACATGCATGCGTGGTGCCACAACATTCCAACTATCACCGATTACATACACAAACTTTCAGACAAATTTTACAGACATCATATAAAACATAGCACACTAACACGCAACATAACAGAAACTAGACAATACCATCAAATACACAAAAAAACACGGGCTCATATATGAGTCCATCGAACTCTTCAGAGAATTGCCGGAAGAATTGCCGGACTAGACGTTTCCCATCCTCCTTCGACAGATTGTAGCAATATTCTCTTAGACTCCGCCCACTGATTTCATTGGCAGGGCCGTGGCTGGCGCGAGTGCTATAAAGGTGAGGCAGACGGCCGACCTTGTAGCACTCGATCGCCGGGCACGGCATATGCCAAATTTTCTGTCCCTCCAAGAGGGATCACGTAAAAAGTGATTTTTCATATAGGAAAAATCAATATAAATAGATACTCGAAATTCACCTTATAGGAAAGGCCGATTTTGCACTTCTTAAGCTACAATCTGGTTCGAGGCTCCCACCCCACCTCATTCCCATTCCTACCCACCCCCCCCCCACTCCTCCCTTGACACAAGACTGGACTCAGAAGGTTTTTTGGACAATTTTCCTTCGACGACGGACAAAATCAAAAAAATATCCATTCAGGTCTCTTATGGCTACGAGCCAGTCCATAGATATAATCAGTAAAAGGGCAAAAGCCCTAGGAATTGGTTGGAACTCTGACATCGACTCATGGTTCGTATCACGTTTTGTCGGTCTTCGGGCCGCCCTTGATGGGATGTCCATCAAGTGGTCTGTTCCTCCTCGCAAGAGGATATGAATGGAATGAAATGTACATACAAACCATACTGTCAAACGATCAATATAATAAAAATCTTAAAAGCAAAAGCAGCACTCAGGCGTCCCGGGTTCAATCCCCACTAGACCTTTTTTTGTTTTCAATCAAATGCCCGGATTACAACTTCAAATATCCTTTAGACCGGGCGCCCGGATACCAAACACAAATATTTATTCAACCGGGCGCCCGGATTTCAGATACAAATATTTATTCGACCGGGCGCGGGTGCCCAGTTGTATAATCTTTCAAATGTTTGATTTTGTTTATTTCTTTCCTTTATCAATAAAATTCTCCTTTCTCAAGAATTTACTGAAAATATTGACCAAGGCCCTCACTGATAGGTTCGTTTGTTTAGTTCAGGCAGTCTCAATGAATAAATATAGCGCGAGAGCGCGTTTAAATTTCCTGTACAGCAGATATTTTCTATCTATTTTTAATCAAAAAATTTTCCTTCTTCAAAAATTTAGTGAAAATAGTTATCAAGGGACTATCACTGATAGGTAAGTACGTTCAGGTCAGTTATAG
This sequence comes from Chrysomela aeneicollis, assembly GCA_029955515.1. Taxonomy (NCBI): domain Eukaryota; kingdom Metazoa; phylum Arthropoda; class Insecta; order Coleoptera; family Chrysomelidae; genus Chrysomela; species Chrysomela aeneicollis. The sequence continues at coordinate 191,822 of JARUHQ010000029.1, read as the reverse complement.
CACAATAGCGCGTTCAAATTTTCTTTTGTTTTAATCAAATTTCCCTTCCTCAAAAAAGTTATACCAAGTTTTCATGTATTTTCCAGCAAATCAGGCGCCCGGTCAAATAAATATTTGCGGATGGAATCCGGGCACCCGGTCCAATAAATATTTGTGTCTGGAATCCGGGCGCCCGGACCTCTAGACACTTCCATAAAAATACCTGATTCCACAAAAGAATAAGTCTAGATGGTCCTGACTGAATTTGTAGGTGAGTAGATATGTCAGGGTTGAGTTTTGCCCTTTGACATAACTGACTTGATGGTAGTACAAAATCCAAGAATGGGTGTCTTATGCTTGGAGTTATATAATAGTGTTCCATCAAGTAGTCTTAGGGATTTTAAATATGTAAATGTCCCTTCAAATATAGGCCTCCAGAATGATTCATTTGATATTCTAAAAGCAGCTTTGTAACCTTTTGCAAAGGGGTTCCTTGGGTTCAATAAATCAAAAACTCTGTAAATCATCCTGATGAAATGAATAGTTGGTGCTGCATCTTTGAGGTCAGGATGCTGCATGTCCTTCATTAAAAATTCCAGTGCACTTGCAACACTCGAACTTAGGGTCTGAGCTGCCAAATTCACCTGAAAAAATAATCCAATATACAAAAAATTCCAATGCATATAAAACTAGAATTTGAAATGATGGTGAATAAAACGTCAAGGCTTTTGGATATGGTATAGAATTTTTGCTCAGTAAAATAACAAATATCATGAAATTGTAAATACTACACAGTACACAACTAACTCTGAACAATAATTATTGTATTTCCATGGTAATCTTAAATTGAAATCAGTATTATAAAAACAGAATGTTTGATGAAATAGCTAAAAACTCTGTACTTACTCTGAAAACCTACCTTCATCTTTTGTGACCTCCAATCAATATGACTTTGCCCAATCTCATTAGCCAGGTTGCAGAATTCTTTTTCTTGTACATTATGTAGTTGAAATAAATTTTTTCCCCCTTTTCATTGATGAAAACTCCACAAGATGCCCAATTATTGCGCACTAATTTGAGCATATGACATGCATCAAATATTAGGAAAATGATATCATCATTTGGTGGATTCTTGAAATTACTTTTCAGTTCATCTATTCTCCTAATATTTCCACCAAGTTTCTCAGCCATTGTTATATTGGCTGAGGCGCCATCACATGTGACAGAAACAATCTTGACACCAACCTCATTCTCAGTGCTTCCATAACAATATTAGCCTTCTCAGATGCTGTCAAAGAGTTGATGAAAAAATATGCTATTGGTAGTTTCCAACTTATTCCAATGAAACTATCATCAATACAAGAGCTTCTGTAGCATACTTCAAGGAATCACCCTCAACTGCAGTTCCAAAATCTTCATATCCCCAAGTTTTCAAATTCCTTACTTCAATCTGTTTCTTTATCGCCATTTCGTCCAACATAAGACTACAGAGTGTGTCTTTATTTTTTTTATTATTCTCGGCAACAAGGAGTTTGAGGCTATTAAAATAATTTTCACAAATTCCTGGTTCGCAATTAACTTTACTTAACCATCTCCTGATATTTGATGGAGCTGGAAGAGCTAAATCAAAGACATTCCGAACATATGTATATGCCTTCGAGGATAAAAATTGGAATGTCATTGCAAATGTCCTCATGTCTTTATTGAATTCTTGTCTAACTTGCTTTCCTTTCAAACTTTTCTTTTTCATTTCCACAACCCTCTTCATCAAGGATAAGGGCACACCAGTAATCGATTTTTCCAATACTTCAAGTTTATTTTCTGAAATCAAGTCTTTTTTTTTCAAGGTCCAAATTACCCGCTTCAAGTTTGTGACTATCTTTTGAAGGCGATAGACTTTTATTTTCATGGTTTTAACTTTTTTCTGTGCCAATGCTTTCTTAACATTAGCATGTTTTAGTTTGAGAAGAAGATTTGAAGGTGACACACTGGAAACATAAAATACAAAATATATAATATCTGATGTTGCTAAGAGAAAACATTGCAAGCTGGTTTCTTGATCCGACCGGGCGCCCGGTCAAATAGGGTATTTGTGTCTGGAATCCAGGAGCCTGGACCCCTAGACACTCCCTATTTTTATTTTTGGGAGTGTCTAGGGGTCCGGGCGCCCGGATTCCAGATACAAATACCCTATTTGACCGGACGCCCAGTCGGATCAAGAAACCAGCTTGCAGTAAATTCTCTAAGGGTCAGGTGGTAGAGAGGTTAGCGTATTGGATTCACACGTCCAGGGTTCAATCCTCACTAGACTTTTTTTTGTTTTCAATCAAACGCCCGGATTACAACTTCAAATATCCATTTGACTGGGCGCCCGGATACCAAACACAAATATTTATTTAACCGAGCGCCCGGATTTCAGATACAAATATTTATTTGACCGGGCGCGGGTGCGCAGTTGTATAATTTTTCAAATGTCTGATTTTTTTGATTTCTTTCCTTTCTCAATAAAATTCTCCTTTCTCAAGAATTTACAGAAAATATTGACCAAGGCCCTCACTGATAGGTTAGTTTGTTTAGTTCAGGCAGTCTCAATGAATAAATATAGCGCGATAGAGCGTTTAAATTTTCCGTACAGCAGATATTTTCTATCTATTTTTAATCATAAAATATTCCTTCTTAAAAAATTTAGTGAAAATAGTTATTAAGGGACTACCACTGATAGGTAAAGTTGTCATGTATTTTCCAGCAAAACCAGGCGCCCGATCAAATAAATATTTGCGGATGGAATCCGGACGCCCAGTCCAATAAATATTTGTGTCTGGAATCCGGGCGCCTGGACTCCTAGACACTCCCTTTATTTTTTTATATTATTTATGCAGAGTTCCACCAATTTCAAAGAGTGTATTTATTGATTTTTTCTTTTAGAGAGAAAGATAATTTCAACTGGTGAAAAGTTGCACCATCTAAATGTCTTACATGCTCTTTTAGCTGTTTCTGAAATATATTTCTCTCTATTTGGACAGACGAGACAAATCAGTTGAGATTTATAGAAATATTCTATTTTGGTTTATTATCATTTTATTATTTCTAAAGATACATTATTTGTAGGGGGCGAAATGGATGGAATAACAACCCAACGGCATTTCAATATTATTACACTTTCAGAAGACTATGCATGAAAATAGATCTGAAAGTATTGAAGGGAAACTGTGAAATGATTGACAATACCAATATGCTCGATTCTGTGCATGCTAATGGAAACCAGAATCCCATGGAACTTTGTCTTGATGATATAAGTATCATAAAGAAATATGATATTGATTCCAATGATATTTTCTTGGAAGATGAAAGATTTTGTAATCGAAATTAATGTTCTGCCCTCTTTATCACTGCTTACAGAAAATGTGGTAACACATATTTCTGGGTTTGTGGTGAAATCTGTAAGGAAACTAATCAATTGTGCAGTTTGCTTGGATTCCTTAGAAGAGGCAGACTACAATGCAATAGATTCGAAAGTTTTTGAATTACTGCATAGGAAGGATAGAGATGGTTTAATAAAACCTTCTAAAGATGTGATACGAATATGTGAATACACCGAAAAAAAAATTAGACAAGTTTTAAATATCACAGATAATAAGATGCCAACTGAAAAAATTTTTTTGGAAACCTTCATACTACATGCTTCCAGTTTTCTATTTCAGGAACAAAAAGTATTTTCAAGATTGGAAAATCATATGTTCGACATTTCTCCCTACGGCATCATCATACTATGAGATTAATTAAACTCATTGTTTGAGTTTATTCTGAGATTAGGTTTTTCAAAATAGCCAAAAGGCAGACAGAAATCATCAGAGGTGAAATGAAACGAAAAAAATTAACAAAACTCATTTTGTTTTCACACCAATGAAGATTTGATTACCACAATATATAGGATATCTCATATGTGGGACTCACTTCTAGAAATGATAAAGGCATGTGAAGACAATTATATAATATCCTATGAGAATGTAATCCTGTGTTATTCTAAACTTTGTATATTCATCAGTTTGTTCACACTGCCTATATTTGTTATATCTATGTGTTTATTAATATTTGTCAATATCCAATAAACTATTTTGAAACTCATCTATTTATTTCTTACTTCGCATTTATCGTCAAGCTTCATATCATATAAATCCACAAAGATAATGGACTCCCAAAAATCTACCCGCCTGTATTTCAGCATTATTTTGGGGTCTGTAATAACCACATCGAACCAAAATCAACCATATTTACCTATTTTCGTCATGATAATATGCAGGAATGTTTCAATGTCATTTCTCGTTTGAATTATTCACAAAAACATCAAATATTTTTCATATTCAATATATCGATAATACTAATAAAAGAAAATGTTCCAATTATTATTTTATCAATCTCATCCAATAATAATATGATTTCTATGATCACGGCCATGCCTATAAAAAATGTAATGGTGTACATTAATTAATTTAGTTGTTTTATTTGCTGAATTATTCGATACCACAATATCTGAGTTTAACAGGTTATGGGCCCAGACGACGTGAAATCAGTATAGAATAAAACAGCAGTATGGCAAATTATCAGTAAGGAGTTCCTGAACTGAAGGGACGTGAAAATTATGATGAGTGGGCCTTTTGCGCAGAATTACTTAATTCTAGAAGGATTGCAGCATTGCATCGAGGGAAGTAGCGCAGGGGCAAATGCATCATCGGAAACCCAGACACCAGGCACAAATGTGGTTCAAGTGAATACTTATGATGTGAAGGCAAAAGCCAAGTTGGTCTTGACAATGATAGGAATTGATGTAATCATTAAGAACCCTTGTAGATCATTGGTTGTTATAGAGACAAAAATGATGTCGAGAGTTAATTAAAAATAACCGAGAAGTTCGTCATTCTTGTCAAAGTTTATGAATAAAGAAAACCAAGATATCATTCTATTTCTACAGTTAATATCCATATTTATAAAGGATCCATAAAAGGCCTCAATAGGTTATGGGCCCAGATCGTCCAGAGAGCTAAAAAGAAGAGGAAAGTTGCAATCAACTAATAGAAAAATAAACCATGGGCTCACTAGTCGTACCGACCTTGGAAGCAAATAATTTCAATAACTGTCTGTTCAGAATTTGGATGATATGTAGAAAAGAAGGATGCATAGAAGCAGTAAAGAAAGACCCACCGGAATCAACTGATTTAACATTCATAAAGGAAGATGCGAAAGCACAGGCGATCATTGTCACAGGGTTATCAGACAAACATCTCGATATTGTCAAAGACTGTGAGACTGCAAAAATGCAAATTGAAGCTCTCAAAAATGTGTTCACCAGAACAACATATTTGACTAAGTTGGCATGTTGACGAAGATTAATCAATCTGAAAAATGAGCAATATGAAAACATGGAGGACCTATTTATGAAATTCGACACCATTGTGCGAGACTTGAAAGAACACACGATATAACTGAGTGATAGTGACAAAGTATGTCATTTGCTATTATCATTACCTGAAAAATATGACTCAGTAGTCACAGCATTAGAAACTATTGAAAATGTAAAATTTTATTTTGTAAATCACGTCTTCTAGACGAAGAGCTGAAGCTGAAATCAAAATTTGAAGATTCAAGCAGTTTTAAAGCCTCAGCAGGTTGCTTCAGATGTGGATGTCAATCACATTGGCAGTCGTCATGCCCCAAGAATAAAGATAAGGGTGAATCATGGCATAGAGGTAGTTACAATAGAAGAACCAGGGGAGGAAGATCATATAGAGGTGGTGTTTGGAACTACAGACAAAATGAGAGAGAAGAGAAACAAGCACATGTAACAGAAGAAAAAGAAGATGAAGTACAGCAATAATGCAGCAAATCTATGTTCAGAAACAGATAGAAAAATAACAATAGTTTTAGATTCTGGAGCAAGCAATCATTTTCTGAAAGAAGAACTGGAGAGATATATGATAAATATCAGAAAATTAGATAGAGCAGTAACAATACATATAGCGAACGGTGAAAAGTTGCAAGCAAACAAAATAGGAACATTGCAAACAAGATGTCAAAACCATAAAATCTCAATTGAGGCATTGATAGTTAAAAACCTGAAACATAATCTATTACCAGCATCAAAACTAACATCAAGAGGACACACGATAATAGTAGAAAAAGATAAAACAAAAATAAAAGGCAAAGGAGATAGTTTTGATATGCAATGTGGAAAAAAGAATGGGCTGTATCTACTTAAATTAGAAAAGATGAAAGTACAAAAAGAACAATGTAATTTCACAGTACAAGAACAAGGATTGTGGCATAGACGTCTTGGACATCCAGGAAACGATGCACTCGTGCAGTTAGGGCTACCCACAGAAAATAAAATGTGTAGTACCTGTATGGATGAAAAAGGAGTGAGAGAACATCAAAATCTTCATTCAAGAATTTGAGACACACAAAGAGGCAAAAGTCAAAGCTATAAGAACTGATAATGGAGGGGAATTTATATCAAACAGTTTCAAGATATATTGCATGAACAAGGGAATAGCTCTTGAGTATACCATGCCACGCACACCACAAGAAAACGGAACAGCTGAAGGAATGAACCGGACATTGTTAGACAAGATCAGAACAAAGATTATAGAGTCAGGAATACCCGAAACACTATGGTGTGAAGCTCTAAAATGCTCTGTTTATGAATTGAACAGACTACCATCAAAAGCATTACCAAGAGGGACGACACCATCCCAAATTTGGAATAATAGAAATGATCTAAGTAAACTCAGAGTTTTTGGTTGCCGTTCCTGGTACACTATATTGCCAAAAGGGAATAAGCTGGATCCTAGAGCAAAAACAGTGGTGATGGTTGGATATTGTGGTGGAGGATACAACTTATGGTCATCAGATGAACAAAGATTGATAAAATCAATAAATTCGAGGAATCAGTGATGGAATATAAAGAAAGAAACAACACTAAAAATCAGAAACTAACACAGAGAACAATAAGTATTTCAGAAGAGACAGAAAATCGAAATGAAAAAAAAAAACATTCAGCACAATATATATCAGAACAATGACCCTGAAACTTCGTCCGAAGATGAGTTTCAAGAAACAGTTTCAACAGTGATGTAGAAGTAAGTACCAGCAGTAACAACCACTCGATTTGGAAGAACAACCAGAAGACCAGATTATTTGGATGATTATGATATATACGATGCTTATTGCTTACTCACGACAATTAATGTAGAACCAATAACTTTTCAAGAAGCATATGAACAAGATGAATGGAAATACTCTATACAAAAATAATTAAATTCACACAGGAATTTTGAAATTTGGTCTGAAATTGATAAGTTACCAGAAAATGTAAAACCAATAGACACCAGATGGATTTTCAAGCAAAAGGATGATGTTACCAAGAAGTCAAGATTAGTTGCCAAAGGGTTTCAAGTCCCATACATTGGAGAAGAATTTGATTATGCCCCTGTATGCAATTTCTACAATCAGGCTTATGTTGTCAATTGCAGTGAACGGAACTACTCAGTTAACCAAATAGATGTACCTACAGCATTTCTCAATGGACAACTCGATACTGATGTTTACATCAATAAGCCGGAAGGTGTGGAAAGCAATTGTAAGTTTTATAAACTAAACCGCGCAATATATGGTTTGAGAAATTCTCCGAAATGTTGGAACATGAAATTCAATGAAATAATGACAGATTTGAAATTTAAAAGATCAGATCACGATTATTGTTTGTACGTGAAAGAAAACGTCTACTTAATTTTATATGTAGATGATGCTCTGATTATAGGAAACCAAGAACAGGTTGAGTCATTAATTCAAAACTTGCATTCAAAGTCAAAAAGATGCAAAATCCTTTTTCAGGAATGCAAATTGAATTTACAGACGACTCTATCAAAATTCATCAAGTCAACTTTAGTATTTCTGAAGAAGAAGAAATCATACAGAATAAACCATACAGAAGACTCATTTGTAGTTTGATGTATATATCGAAAACCACTAGGCCTGATATCTGCCAAAGTGTATCATTATTGAGTAGATATTTGGATAAACCAACTGCAAGTACATGGAGTGCAGCGAAGAGGATTTCACGTTATCTGAATTCCACGAAGAATTATAAATTGACATTCAAGAGATCAAATACAGGACTCGTAGCTATGTGTGATGCAGATTGGGGTGGAAACCGACAAACAAGAAAGAGTGTGAGTGGTTTCATAGCATTCCATAATGGTAACCCCATTGCATGGTTTTCAAGGAAACAGAATTGTGTAGCTGTTAGCTCTATGGAGGCAAAATATGTGGCAGCATCATTGGCAGTTCAAGAACTTGTGAACCTAATAGGCATTGTAAATGATTTTGGCATTTTTCAAGAAGTATTCTTGATGTGTGACAATCTGAGTACAATTGCAACTGTTAAAAATTTTGAAAATTCCAAACATATTGAGATTAAATACCACTTCATTCAAGATTTATGCTTGAAAAAGGTGTTCACCATAAAATACGTCTGCTCTTCTCGCAATTATGCCGACATGTTCACGAAATCTTTGTCAAAGGAAAAATTTGTTTATTTTAGAAATGTTATTTCAGCAGAATAAGTTTGGTATTGATTTATTTTTGCAGCATCAATTTCTATTTGTTTACATCCATTTATTGGCAATTTATTTGTTCACACTCTAAATTGAGGATAAGTGATAGGAACTGATGTAATCATGTAGATCATTGGTTGTTATAGAGACAACAATGATGTCAAGAGTTAATTCAAAATAATCTAGAAGTTAGTCATTCTTGTCAAAGTTTATGAATAAAGAAAACCAAGATATTTCTACAGTGAATATCCATATTTATAAGGGATCCATAAAAGGTCTCAATGGACTATAGATCCAAGCTTGTATGTACACATCAAAGGAGCTAGTTCAGCCAGTGAATTGTGGAACAAGCTGAAGTCCATGTTCGATGACAGTGGCTTCACCAGAAGAATCAGTTTGCTCCGTACATTGATTTCAACAAGGTTAGAAAACTGTGATTCTATGAATGCATATGTGAATCAGATTGTAGAGACAAGTCAGCGCTCGAGAGGTACAGGCTTCAAAATTGATGATATGTGGATAGGTTCGTTGATGCTAGCAGGATTACCTGAGAAATTCATGCCAATGATTATGGCTATTGAGCATTCAGGTGTTGACATCACAACTGACACAATCAAAAACAAGTTACTGGATATGAAGGGTGATGTAAATACAGGTAGTGCTTTTTTCACAAAAAGCAAGTCAAACAGAAAAGGTTGCAATAAGGACACTAAGAACAAGAAGTATATTAAATGTTATGGTTGTGAAGAATATGGGCACTACAAAACCCGTTGTCCAGATAAAAAACAACAAAATGATAAGAAGGATCAGAAACCTGAGAATGCCTTCAATGTTGTATTTTTAAATGGTGAATATAAGCAATCTGACTGGTATGTTAATAGTGGAGCAAGTATTCACATAGTTGCTGATAGAAAGTGTATGCAGAGTACTGCCTATCTCAGTCCAACAACAGAAATAATGGTTGCCAACAAAACAAAAGTTTCTGTAGAATGTTGTGGTGATGTAAGGCTTACTACAGTAGTTGATGATCAGTTGCATGACATCATAGTACAGAAGGCTCTCTGTGTTACATATCTCACAACTAACTTACTGTCTGTAAGTCAACTCATTGAAAATGGCAATAAAATTAATTTTCATGAGCAGGGTTGTAAGATTTTCAATAAAAACAATCAGCTGACTTAGTCAATGGTATGTACAAGTTGAGAGTACTGTCAGATTGTCCAGAAAAATGTCTATTAGCAAGTAGCAGAGAAGTGACAGCAGAAACCTGGCACAGGAGACTGGGTCACTTAAATAGTGCAGACCTTAACAAAATGAAAAATGGTTAGGTAGAAGGCCTAGAATGCAATGAAATAATAGACATTGGACGGGTAAACTACAAAGGTTACCTTTTCCAAAGGATTCCAAGAGAGCAGACAATGTTTTAGACCTTATACATTGTGATCTGTGTGGGCCCATTGGAGGCTCAAGATATTTTTTAGTTCTGGAGGATGATCACTCCAAGTATGGGTTTGTTTATATCTTAAAATCTAAAGATGAAGTGTCAGAATGTTTCAAAAATTTTAAAAATCTTGTGGAGAACCAGCAAGAAAAAAAATAAAAATTTTGAGATATGATAATGGGGGTGAATTCCTTAATGAAGAAATGGACACTTATCTCAAGAAAAATGGGATAGTCCATCAGAGAACAAACTCATACCCTCCAGAACAAAATGGGGTGTCAGAGAGGTTAAATCGTACATTAGTAGAAAGAGCTAAATGTCTACTATTTGATGCTGATCTAGACAAATGCCTTTGGGCTGAGGCAGGAAATACTGCAGCCTATTTACGAAATAGATCTTCAACATCTAGTTTAGACCATAAAACACCTTTTGAAGTATGGCATGGAAAGAAACCAAGTATCAACCACCTGCGAATTTTTGGCAGCACAGTTATGGTACACATTCCCAAGAAAATCGCTTGAAATGGGATAGGAAAGCCATACAAAAAGTTCTGGTGGGATACAGTGAATATGTCAAGGGTTATAGGGTGTATGATCCCAAAAGCCAGTCTATCAGTGTGAGCAGGGATGTAATTATTCTTGAGAATGTCAAACCAAGTGAGATGAAAGACTCTGAGAAAGTCCAAGAGGAAGTCATAGTTTCAGTGGGGGAAAACACAAAACCCCAAACAGAAATAAATCCAGTTACACCCAATCCAGCTTAGTGACACTGATAGCAACACACAATATAGCAATTCTGATGAAAATCATAAAAATAATAGTGATGATAGTGATTTTGCTGATATTGATGTTACACAACAGATTCAAGGAGATAGCTCCGAACCTAGGAGATCAACAAGAAAATCACAACCCAAACAGATGAAAGATTATGTACTATATATGTGTACTAGTAGCACAGAAGATGACCCAGTAACTGTGAAGGAGGCCATGTATAGGCCTGATTCATCTCAGTGGAGGCAAGCTATGGAAGAGGAAATCAGTTCTTCTGAGCAAAACAGTGCATGGGAATTAGTAGACAAGTCATCTAGTAGTTTAGTAGACTGTATGTGAGTTTTTAAAGTAGATAGTGAAAACAAGGTTAGATATAGGGCCAGGCTAGTAGCTAAGGGTTTCACACAAAAACATGGTATAGACTTTCATGAGACATTCAGTCCAGTTGTAAGACATTCAACATTGAGAATGCTAATAGCATTATCTGTACACTTAGGATTAGCTATCACACACCTAGATGTTGAAATGTATTTGTTTAAGTCTTATTTCCTGTGACTTCTGTGTAAAAGATTACTTCTATTTGTCCTGACTTATCCTGTCATATGTCAGATGTCGCTGTCATGTCATGCTAGAACCGTCAGGGACAATACAATGTATGTGACTCTGATGTATAAGATTGACGATAATTAGTTACCTAATTATATGTATAAATAAATAACCCACAGTGTAACTTATATAATTAAAACCTCCAGTATCAGAAACAACAAGATATAATATGGTGGCAGCTGGTAAATGCGCGCTGCGGGTTATGAATTGAGAGTGTGTCAAGAAACCCGAATCTAAAAAAAAAATACCGGACATCGGAATATAACAAAATGAGTGATCCTGAATTCAGTTTCACGGAAGATATCGTGAACAACTGGCGGTTATAGAAACAAAAGTTCAATCTGAAAAATCAAATCAGGTCAAAATAGCGATTATGTTAAATCTGTTAGGAGATGAAGCAATCTGTGTCTACAATACGTTTGAGTATGCTGAGGGAGGGGATTCATCTCAACTGGATGTTATTATAACTAAGTTTGACCAATATTGTAATCCAATAAAAAACCCTGTGTATGAACATTACAAGTTTTTTAAACGTGAGCAACAGCCAACCGAGACCGTGGACCAATTTGTAACTGCGCTTCGTCATCTAGCTTTAACTTGTGAGTTCCAGGAGAAGGACATACTCATTCGTGACCGTATTGTGCTAGGAATAAGGGATGCCCGAATACAGGAAAAACTGCTCCAAACCCCAAATCTTGAATTGTATGAAGCAATCACAATTTGTCGCTCTATGGAGAGTAGTGTCGCCACACAAAAAGAAATATCCAAAGAAACTGCTCAAGTGAGTGCAATAGGCTCTAGATATAGAGGAAAAAACTTCACTCAATATAGAGATGCTGGACATGAAAAACCTGAATATCGGCGGGGTAGATTCACTGAAAATAAAAAAAGATTTGGAAATAAATCTGAAAAATAGATAGTATAGACCATGAAAGAGGCAGGTGTCCAGCTGTCAATAGGTACTGTAGTAAGTGTAAAACTAAAGGACACTACAGAAAGTTCTGTAATAATCATAGAGGACATGTGCATGATATTGAGGAAGAATGTAGTTCTGATGAGAGTGATGGTAGTGAATCACATCAAATTGTCTGGACTTTAAATAGACACTGGGACTACTGGGAGTCAAGTGAATATTCTTAATTATAGTGACTCTGACAAACTGAACTACAGTAGAAAAGTGCAAAAGTCAACAACAAAACTTTCATCATATTCAGGCCATGGAATTGATGTTCTAGGTCACATAGCAGTTAACTGTAAATTCAAAAATGTTGATAAAAAACTTTTTTTATGTTTTGAGATCATCAGGACATTGCTCAATACTTGGACTCAGTGGTGCAAATGAACTGGGTATCATTGTAAATAGTAACTGTGTGGACATAATACAAGGTGTTCAGGACAATTCCATACAAAAAATAGGTTATTCCAGGATTTTTTGATCTGAATGTGATCTTGATTGGGTTATTGGGTTGTTTTGTTTATTTTTCAGAATATAATTCGTATAGGTATATTCATTTTCTAGACGTCGATGTCATTGCTTGGTCTGTCATTGATCTTCTGTCATCGATATTCTGACATCGATCTTTTGTCTCAAGTTGGTTAGCCGTAAATGTTCGTGCCCGTAGCAGAAAAGAAAGAAGAAGAATAGTAGTCTTCTCTGGTTATCTTCGTTGGACTTCGTTCTGTCAAACGGGATAACATTCATGGTTCGGACCAATGGGAGGCTAGGAATTCAAAACTGGCGCTGATTTCATACAGGATGTGCAGTTTTTTTTGTCAAATTTTGGAATTATGAGATGGTATCCATCCTCGAGCAGCTACCTCGAGGTTTTTTCCTGTGTGGCCATGATGAGGTGCGCTTGACTCGTTTTTGAGATTCCTTTTTTCGGTGAGTTCAACCGGGAATTAACCATTTTGGGGAATTTGTGTTAGAGCCGTTGGGGCCGAGTTCAAGTCGCACCCATCATTTGTGGTTTTTGGAGCCTTTTTATGGGGATTTGTGCCGACCACCGGGAGACTGCCATGCGGTAGGAACACCGCCATTTTGTCCTGATGTCCTGTTAGTCCTGTTTGCTGTTTTGACTATCTTCTAGTTTTACCTCCCTTCTCAGAAGGTGAGTTATGACTTATGAACCAGCAATGATATCGATCAGGTTGAAAATATACCTATTCTTTCTTTGGGTTTTTTCTTTTTTGCACATGTCCTCTCATGAGGCATTAGGGTGTTAGGGTACAGCTTAGCCTCATCAGACTCCTGGCATTCGACCGACGACTCTTGTGGCAACTCTTGACTCTGGTCAAGATTTCCATGAGGGCCAACACCGAGTCGCTATTAAATCTTGGCCAGAGTCGTCAGACAACCAGATGAGGACCACCAGTAGTAGCTGGTAGAGGCTGGCGACTAGCTGAGCTGCACCATCGACCCCTGGCTGACCTGGGGAGGTCGAGCCTTTTAGTTCTTCTCCCCAGATAGCATTATATATTCTTGTGATATCCATTGAATACTCCAATTAGAATATTGCAATATTCCTAGAATGTACTATGAATATATATATTCTTTTCGAAATATTCTATGAACTGGCGAAATGGCACAACTCTTTCACATTCTACGAATATTCATGAAGTATATCCAGTGAATGTTCCTGGATATACATGTCATATTCTCAGGATATCTATAAAATTAATTTGGGGCATTCAAAGAATATTCTATATGGATTGTTTGCTAATATTCGTAGGTATACACATATTGAAATAATTATTTCCTTTGTTTTACTTTGACATACCTACCCTCTTCCTGTAGAGGTTATCATAAATAACAAGAATTTCCATTTTTCTGAAAATAAAATTTAATTCTGAACAAATAAATATCATTACATCAGTCATTTTGAAATTATTGAGCATCTTCGGTAGTATTAATTTTCTTCCTGATTTTCATTCTTTCCTTCGATTTTGCCAAGTAGGCGCTGACTCTTAGTTCAATCTCCTTGGTGGTACATTTTTTGTCTATTTGCTGGGTTGCTTCTACAATAAATCAACATGGGTTACAAGATTTTTTGTATTCAGAGAAAACATTTGATAATTTATTATGTTGTCAGCTTAATTTTACTTCACATCTACAATATTTGATAATTTGATTTTCTCATGAATTTCGATGATGAGAGAAGTAAAATATAAATTTCGACCAAATACCTATCATTGCTTCGAAGATTTTGGTGTCCCGGAATTTTTTTTTCCCTTTATGTCCATACAAACTATATTGGTCCATCAATTCATTTGTCAAAATTCGTTGAAACATCCTCTTGATGGACTCTTTGAAATCTGTTCCCCCCAGCCTTGCTAAAAAATTTATCTGAAAGAGATACTACATTGCATAAAATGTGTTTAACTAATAATTTGAGATATATCAACTATATAGAATCCTGGGCTTGAAATATTAATATTCAGGCAGGCACTGTGGATCTTGCTAAAAATCATAAAACGATTCTGACCTAACATTATTTATTGAAATTTCTTTAAAGAAATACAAGATGCATTGAACACTCTGTATCACAGTTAGAAACCACATTTTATCTAAGTGATTTGTGTCGAATATTGATACTTTGAGCCTAGGATTCTACAGTTGATATTTTTCCAATTAAATGTGAACAGGGCGTTATAAATCATAAAAGTACTTACAAAATCTTTGAAAAGTTCCATGTTGGATGAGAGTAGATCATTTATTTCATCAAAGACTTGGGTTTCATTGATAGGTATTTGATTCAGAACTTTGGAGATATGGGTATTATTTTCAACCAAATATTGTTCTTTATGAACCTCTCCTGCCATGATTCTACTCAGCATAACAGAATTGTTTTCTGCTATCAATTTGACACATTTGATTTCTCTCTCATTATCTTTCAATAATGTTTGAATCTTGATTAGGTAAGTTAATATGGTGCTTTGAAATTCATCTGAAAAAAAAAATACATAAAAAAATGGTCAATCTACTAATGAAACAGGTAAAATCATTATATCTTTTCCTTTTTGAGTTTCATCAGGAAGAATTTATTCTGAAATGAGTATTTTATCAAAATGTTCTTCTCATCTTGAATAATTTTTACACTAGATCTTTGAATTGATATTTTCCACAGTAATGCATCAAAGTAATACTTTTCATAAAAGTTCAAATGTTTGATGGTAAACATGTTTAAATTTCAAATATATGATGTATTCAAGAATATTGAAATGAAAAACAAGTTATCAAAATGAACAGAAAACACCAAAACATTCATGAATATGGATAAGCAATTTGCTGGATGAAATTAAATAATTGAAATTGATAATAATTATACAAAGTTATGACAGAAAAATTGAAATTGAAGTATATATCCGACTCAAATCAATTTTTCACTTGAAGTATTCTGACTATTTGAAGACAATTATTTTACCTGAGAACTCCTCCCTATTTCCTTCTTTCGAGGATAATGGAGTCCTAGGAGTAGCAGATACGATGAAACCTGAAAAAAAAAACCGAATACTCAATGAACTGATACTCAAAATGATATGTAGAACTCAGAATTACTCAAAGACCATCATACCTGAACAATCATTTCCGGTGTCGTTTCCTGCCCTTTGGTTTTTTCTATGTAATAAATTAGCTGGTAATTCTTGAGAACTACAATGGAGAGTGGAATTATGGAGATCTGAAATGTGAATAAAAAAGTTACAAAAGTTTTGAGATGAAAAAATTTCATGAAGTATTTGAATATTGGTAGTTTTTTTAGAAGGAAAGTTGGTCAAGGACTCACTATCAGCATTATCTTCCTCGCTGCTTGAAATGATTTTAAATTAATAAAAGTTATACAAAGTTATGACAGAAAAATTGAAATTGAAGTTTATATCTTGCTCAAATCAATTTTTCACTTGAAGAATTTTGACTATTTGAAGACAATTATTTTACCTGAGAACTCCTCCCTATTTCCTTGTTTCAAGGATAGTGGAGTCCTAGGAGCAGCAGATACGATGAAACCTGAAAAAAAAACCGAATACTCAATGAACTAATACTCAAAATGATATGTAGAACTCAGAATTACTCAAAGACCATCATACCTGAACAATCATTTCCGGTGTCGTTTCCTGCCCTTTGGTTTTTTCTATGTAATAAAGTAGCTGGTTATTCTTGAGAACTACAATGGAGAGTGGAATTATGGAGATCTGAAATGTGAATAAAAAAGTTACAAAAGTTTTGAGATGAAAAAATATCATGAAGTATTTGAATATTGGTAGTTTTTTTAGTACTTGAAATATGTAAATTTCTATTACCATCATTGATTTTTGATTTGGGATAAGAAGGAAAGTTGGTCAAGGAGTCACTATCACCATGCATTATCATCCTCACTGCTTGAAATGATTTTTTTCTTCATTTGCCTCTTGGGGGGCAGATAGTCTTCTTTCTCACTGATGTCAGATGTAAAACATGCCTTAGATGCCTTTGCTGAAGCAATTGAAAAATTGTTGAAGATTTTTGTAGACATCAACTTCACCATAAAAGTCTGCCAATTTTCATTAGCATCTTCCTGCATTGCATAGGTTATTGGTGGGTATGAGACAAGACCTTCTCCAATGAGCCATTTATGAGGAAGAGCCTCTACCTCATCAGTTTCGGAAAATTTCACCACAATCCAAGACATGGTCTGAAAGTATATATTGGAATTATAAAATTGTTATTGGTGTTGATTCCAGTTCTCACTCACTTATTCATCTGCTAACTTCTTGCTTTACTAGAACAGAAGCACATTTTGATGAGGGTATGATTCTCCATAAATTGAGATCTTCTATGGCCTAACTGTGAAAACAACTTATGAAACTTGCGATTCTGAACATTGAAAATAAATACAAAAAATACATTAGGAAAATGTCTCCATGAGTATTTCTGGAGGTATTTCCTCAACTGGTTAACAAAGTACCAGATAAGGCAAAATAACTTTCAAAGTAACTTCCACTGGTAATTATTAATTGCACATCTACATCATAACTGAACAAAAATATAAACCAAAAAGAAAATTGTCTGCTATTAATGTTTTATAGAACATTTAATTCAAGTACATTTCAATTGAAAGACATTTTAATTTGAGTTCCTAATGGAAAGATTTATTGGATATAAAGGAAAATAAAAGATTATATTCTTATAAAATTCCCGATTTTATTACACTGTGCACTTATTATTGGGTTTGATGCTCAGTTTGGTGTAATAATGGAAATACAACAAAACTGTTCTCATAGGAAAGTCTAACTAATTTGGATTTTATTTCTTTCACAGGAACAGAAATAATTTCACTAAGAGAACTAACACGAAATATATTCAAAAAATCGGATGGGCAAGGCCTCTCAAAGAAATTTATTTTTACCAGATATTTTTGACAGATGATTACTGGGTTGTTTTGTTCTGTAGAAAATGCAATATTTCTTATTTCTACAATGGAATCATCTTTCATCATGCAACATGAATCATTCAGAGATATTGTGAGCTTGAATGTTGAAAAAATAACAGACTTATACTCAGGGCCTTGACACCCATTGGGCAAAATACCTCCTTTCCTAGGGTAAAATCAATTTTTGGTGAGATATCACTGTGTATCTTATTTTCATTAATCTCGCCAATTCTACAAATAATTTGAGCAAGTGGATTATCATGTTTCCTTATGAGATTCAATATAGTATGGAGATAATTTTCACTTGAGAAGTTACTAAAATTTTCTACTGATCCAAAATATCTAACATCATCAGCCAAATGCAGTAAATTATGGAAATTGTGAGAAATAAATTGTACATCATATATATCATAGTTTGCACAAAATGAATCAATAAAGATTCTGCATAATCAGAATGAGTACTACAGAATTCATTACTTGACAATAGGGTCATTGCTACTGTGAGGGTTAAGAAATGCTGGTATTTAGTTTTAGAAATTATTTTCTTCAGTACCACAGGTCCAGTGTAGAATAAGAGTTGTCTAAATTCAGTAGCTTTCCATCGTTTAACTTCTGAGAGAGATCTAGGTTTTCTTGCAAATTCTGAGGGTATGAATGGTCCAACTTCTGATAGATTTTCTGAAATTTTAATGATATCTCTAGCTGGAAGTTTATGTGGTGGTTGACCAAAGACCCATATTCCACCAACAATTTTTTTCACCACTCCAAGTAAAACTAGATGCATATAATCAAGAGGCACATCTCTAACTAAATCAATTCCTGGTATCTGTATTAAATTGGTATGACCATTGTGATGAACCTTGTCTTCTTGTGCAACAAAACTTGAATTAGTTCTAAGCTCAAACTGTATATTAGGAAAAACCACCCTATCATTGTGATATTCTCCCTGTTGAGAGCATTTGGTACAGGAGCTATAACCTGAGTGACCTTTTATATACAAGACTGATGCTTCAGCAACTGCATCCATCAAAAACATTGAAATTTTGAAAGTACACTGCTTTCCACATACAATTATCCCATTGTTAGTGAGATCTACAGCTTCATCAATGAAATATGACAAAAAATCATTGAAATCATTGGGTTTTGAATAACCATGATAACAACCTATCAGGAAAACTTTTTCATGATTCAAAATTTTAGTGATACCAAGGATTGGATATACCTGACTGGAGGTGCTCTTAGCAAGTGGAAGGCCATCAATATTTATTTTGATACTTATATTATGCATTGGGGTAATTTTATTCTTCTGATGAATGTTATCAAGTGATTTTTTTATACCAATATGGCAATATTTCCCTGGGGCAAAATTCCTATATAACAGTTTTTTTGGAGTTTTCAATAGTGTTCTGGAGTCCTTAGGCAAGCCCTTCAAACTTTCACTATTACTGTGGGAAAGAATATCCAATAATTTGTTCAGAGCATTGTGTGGTATTTTATATGAAACTGCCCAGTTACATAACTCATTAATTCTGATCTATACAGGTTGAGGAACTGCTATGATCTACCTGATTTATGGATGAAGATGTAATACGTGAATCATCAGAATCAATGTTGAATTCATGTGACTGATCAATAGGGTTGATGCACTGATGATCAATTAGTTTGCCTTCAACCATTGAATGAGATGAAATAAAATCTTCACCCTCATCAGCATCAAAATAATCAGTGAGACACTGTCTTTTATTATTCATTTCTGCCAAAACCGCAGTCTTTTCTCTACGTATGTGTCTATACCAAGTAGAGTTTCTTTTTCTTGAATTGGTTTCCATGCCAGACATTATTTCAGACATTCTCAAATTCAAGATTTAAAAAAGGTAAATAAACTCACTTGGTAATTTCGATGCAAAGATTCTGCAATCCAATTTGAATGAAACTGGTGTCCAAATGGTATCCAATTGGGAAAAAATTATACTCATTTTTATTACATGACGCGCCAAGCCACGCCACATCGAATCGAATCAGATCCAACAAATTCCAACCAAACGAACATTGACCATAGATCAACCACATAACATACATAAGACAGATGAGATCGATCGCGGAGTCACGGACCGCGGTAGAATGACATTGGATTTTGACATTGGTCATTCGGTCGCCAGTCGCCACAGAACTTTGGTTGATTGTTTCCAGCTATACAACCAAAGATCTTATATGACAACTTATGACTTGAACCAGTTGAAGAAGAAATTAATATAGTATATTTCATTTCTATTTTTCCTTTCTACTCCATATTTTTCCAAGCACAAAAACGGATTTTTTCAAATCTTCCGTATGGTATGGTCTTTACCGGAACTATTAATAATATATATATATATATATATAATCATGGAAATAAAATCTCCAATAAAGTATAAATATATCGATAAAAATTATAGATGCTCCAATTTCCATCCGATTCTTAATATTCTATAATGTTCTTTGAATCTCCTTGTCAGGATATTCAGATAGGAATATCAGTAGAATATTCTTTATGATTAAGCTTAGAATATTCCTATTATGTAATCTACTGAATGTCTTCATAAGTCTTTATATATCCGGAATATACACAGAATATTCTCTGGATATACAAATATATATCTCCGAAAACGCTGATTTATGGAATATTCTATGGATATACGATGCTATCTGGGATCATAATATATTTGCATGCTTCTTTCATTATTACTTCTCAGACCAAAATGACAGTAGTTATCGCCTTCCATTGGAACAGTAAGCACATCTCTTGGTGTATTCAGAAAGCTTCTTGCATCTGTGGGCACATCGATAATTTCATGTTTTTTTAATATTCCCAGAAGTTGTGACAAAGCATTGTGGCTTATATGCCTTTCTAGGGCCCATTCTCTCAAATCAGTTGTTAGGGAAGTTCCATTGTTTTTGTTGTTATCTTCATCACTTGAGCCGGATGCTTCATATGAAATATCTCTATTTATTGATATTTCTGGAGGTGGTGGATTATTGAAACTTGTAGATGGAAGAGGAGATAATTCTCTGGATGATTTTTCCAAAGAAAGCTCTAGATTGGGGGTCGAAGTAGACAGCAATCCAATAGGATTTTCCTTTGTTGGATCACAGGATGAATTCAGATTTTCATTAGAAGAAAATTCAATTTTTTTTGAAGAGGCCTCTAATAACTGATGCCTACGACGATGCTTCTGCCTAGAGCTGAGTTCACTGAACTGTTTGGGCATTTTTTTGTTCTGAAATGAGGAGTATACATTATCTGAAGGTGTTTGGTTGAACTTTGTAACAATACATTATTTTTCCAGGGAACATAGTAAACTATATGATGATTGCGTTAATGGCCTTGTATTAGTTATTTTCAATTTGAAAAAACTTCATTGAGTCTGGCCTTGTATTAGTCATTTTCAATTTGAAAAAACTTCATTGAGTCTGACCAGAACATCCAAAGTCAGTATGTCTTGTGAATTTTTTGATGAAGAATATTCAAAATCCCTTGTAAGAATCAGCAGTCATAACATTCTAAGATATCAGAAATATTTTTTTTTCATTTGAGTTTGAAATTTGCTGGTGGCTATAAGTACATGAGAAACTTCTTATTTTCCACTACTATGTGAAATTAAATCAAGTTTATATTTTATCCTATATATTAGGCTTCACAATGAAAAGTTATCAAGAACAGATGCTGAGAAGAAATTAATCATAAAAATACTTTCCAATATAATAAAAGGGTGGTAGTTTATTCATAGACACATCATATTGATCAAAGAATGTCCTCTGTCCTATCAAAATAAGAGGGTTTTATGATTTTCACATACAAATATTCCCTTGTGAGATATTCAGCTAAATGATTTCTTTCCAATAGACCATTAGATGCTTTGATGTCTCAAATTTTCATGAATAAAGGTTGATGTTATTATAGTTTATGTGATAAATCATGATATACACCAGCATTTTTATTTACATACAAATCTTCATAATTACATCCAATGATTTCATGAGCTTTAATCTCTGGACTTCTAAACTTCCTATTATATTCCATAGAAAAGAGAAATTCACTTGGTCAGTGTAAATATTAAATAAATTACACTTCTCACTGACATTTCACAGGCTTTATCTCTAACTGTTCAAAATCTTGGTGAATTATGATTCTCAGTAATAACGAGAGTTTTTGAACTTTTTCTAAACTTTATAGATTTGTTTGGGCTATGAAAGGTAGTAATAGACCAAAAGTAACTGAAAAACCCTCTATTTAGTCATACATAGTGATCTATATCAAAATAATGAACATCCTGTACCCAAATCTCAAATCTTTTGATTTCATCACTTTATATTCCTAACCTACCCTATAGTGTAGAATATATACTTGGGGTACCATGATTAAAGAAAATACATTACAGAATTACGAAACCAAAGGAAATAACAGATTTGATCCCCACTTCACAACTGAAAAGCGGTAATTTAGAAAAATTTAAATATTACACAGAATTATTGCGGTTAGTGGTGTTGAAATTTAACAAATAGCTATAGATCACACTCAAATTAGCAATATCAGATCTTTTATTCATATTCAATTCAATTCGGAGTGTTATTAATGTGTACCATTTCAAGGAAAATTCTTTTGGAGAGGTTATTTTCAACTGTTAAAATGGAGGGATTATTGAAATTTGCAAAGTGATTATGATTGATAGTATGCTCTGCCAATGCACAAGATTTTTTATTTAAATTGCAATCACTCGTATGTGACGTAATGCGTCCAGATAAATTTCTACCTGTTTGACCAATGTATATAAGATCACAATTAAGACAAGGGATACTGTAAATGATATTAGAGGATTCTAAAACTGTGAGGGGAGCATGGGTTTTTGTAAAAAGACTAGATACGGTTTTGATGTTCTTTTTTGCTATGCGGAGATTGTTCATAGTAAAAATATTGGTGAGTTTAGATGTGAGATCATCAATGTATGGGAGAGATCTATAATGGAAAACAACTACCGGGTTTGTTTGTTCTTCATCATTATTATTGTTTGGAGGAGCATTAATCCCTCCATTTTAACAGTTGAAAATAACCTCTCCAAAAGAATTTTCCTTGAAATGGTACACATTAATAACACTCCGAATTGTATGAATAAAAGATCTGATATTGCTAATTTGAGTGTGATCTATAGCTATTTGTTAAATTTCAACACCACTAACCGCAATAATTCTGTGTAATATTTAAATTTTTCTAAATTACCGCTTTTCAGTTGTGAAGTGGGGATCAAATCTGTTATTTCCTCACCATTGGTCGACCACATGTCATGTTCTATACATTTCATGTCAAACCTTGTGTCAACTCATGTTATTCCATGTTTCTATGATGGTAAACATCAGTTTGATTTCCAACGGCACAAAATGAAGCGTAATTTCGTTAAATTCTAATTCTCTTTTTCACATTAAAAATTAAAAAAAAAAATCTTTTAATATGTTAACAATATATTTGAGTGCATCATCCTCATGTGTTTGCTGATTTCTTTATACAAAGTATCCTCACGTTAGTAAGTGTTTCAATGTTGTTTACAAGTAAGTTTTTTATAAATGGACCTTGTTTTTTACAGATGTCTTGATAATGAAATAAAATATTTCGAAAGCTCGACTATTTAACAAAGAGTTATTCTTTGCAACTGGCCAATACCTAATGACTGCAACCTCAAGGAAAATTACTTTTAAGTGGTTTTCCAAAATTCATTGTGTTTTTTTTTCAACTAGTCCAGTCAAGAGACTACCCTTCCTCTATATATATATATATATGTATATATATAAATATATATATAATCATGGAAATAAAATCTCCAATAAAGTATAAATATATCGATAAAAATTATAGATGCTCCAATTTCCATCCGATTCTTAATATTCTATAATGTTCTTTGAATCTCCTTGTCAGAATATTCAGATAGGAATATCAGTAGAATATTCTTTATGATTAAGCTTAGAATATTCCTATTATGATATCTACTGAATGTCTTCATAAGTCTTTATATATCCGGAATATACACAGAATATTCTCTGGATATACAAATATATATCTCCGAAAACGCAGATTTATGGAATATTCTATGGATATCGGATGCTATCCTGTGCTGCTTCCTGTCTTCTTCCTGTCTTCTTCCTGTCTTCGTTTTGTCTTCAACTACACCAAGTGGACCTTGGATAGAGGCTACAATCACATGGATCATTGAGGAGGGTTGGACCCTCAAAAACCAGGTTTTTTACATCTACAGTGTTCTCTCACCTTTTGAGATTTTTTTATAACTAATTTTTCATATCACATATACCACCATAATAATTTTATGTACTATAACCTGAAGAGATCTTGTGAAGCTCTCACATAGTACTATGTGACAGCGGATTCAGTCACAAGTTCATTTCTTACCAATATATCTCATTTTGGTTATTTTGAGAAGTATAACACCCGGTATATAAATGTATGTATCTTGATACATATATGATATATTATTTAATTGATTCAACTATTACTGATATGATCTATTACTCTGGTCCATAACACATTTTTGCCTTGTCCATTTTGGTGTTTTATTATATGTACTTGTATGTGATAATATGGTTTTATTCTTCTATTTGTCCAACCCAGATATCTAAGAGAATTTAATTCCATCATTTCAGGTATTTGTTTGAAGGTAGGTATTTGGTTTCTCAATTTTCCAAATATATTATATCTTACTATCAAATTGAGTCGCGCCCTCTATAATTTGAATTTTCAATCTGAGCCAAATAAAATCCGAACTCACTACATCTGTTCATAAAGTAGGCCACATAAATGGCGCCCAACGTGTGGGGCTCGAAAATTTTATGTTAAATAAATTTTTGTAAAACCGGAATTTGATTTTCTTAGATTGTTTGGTTTGGAACATTTAGTTGTCCATCAAGTCTTGTTTATTTGAAGACAGACATTTCAGGAACAGCTTTAGGTGTTTTCAAACAGGTAAACAGGATAGGTATTTTTTCTAAGAGATATCTTAGATTTTATCACACTGGAGAGCATTTCAGTGTGTGTTTATGTGTAATATTTATATATTTTGGAGCTAATATTGGATTTTTGAAAATTTCCTTTTTGAAAATAATTGCTGGTAACAATTTTGACAGATAATTTTTCATAGGAATTTTCGCGCGCCCTATCGTTATGAGGCCCCGGATAAGGACATTACTAATCACTGAAGGTGATCAGGAACAGCCCTACCCGTATCCACCATCCCCCGTAGCAGCGCTACGGTCCTCATATTTTTAAAGCCCTAGTGGCAGTGGGACTTTAAGAGTCTGGCGTTTTGGGGTGATGGAAAAAGGGGAGCAAAACAATCCGCAGGGACTGATGTTTTGAAAACTGACTTGTTAGTGGGATAGCGTGGCGTATAGGGGCTTGGGTGTTAGTCGGAAACGTAAGAATTTGCATTCGTTGAAATAGTTACTATTCCGTGGCGCAGTGTTTGTTGGAATTGGTAACCCTTTTCAGGCTAAAAAAGGCTACTATTCCGGTGTGTAGTGTGTTTGACTTACCTGTGTGTTCCCTTACTCACCTAAGGGGCTTGTTGGTCCAAATGCTGGTGTTTTGGACGTTTATATCGTTCTCGGAATCTCGGGTCGTAATCCATCGCCTCTCTGTTGAGGGGGTTGTCGTGGCTCTCCATCTTGGTATGGGTCTTTGCGGATAGAATTTTCATTCTGTCCAGGACGGGTGGGTGTTGCAGGTCTCTGAAGATGGAGTTGGTTCTGACGAACCATGGTGCGTTGACGAACATACGAACGCATCGATTTTCGTAACTCTGGATTCGTTTGAGGTGAGTTTTGGCACAATGTCCCCAGGCTGCTACTGCGTAGGTCAGGATCGGGAGGAGTATCGTCTTCATGAGGAGGAGTTTCAGGTCGATCCTCATCGGATTTCTGCGTCCGATGAGTGGGTTCAGTTGTCCTCTGACTCGTATGGCTGTTTTCACACGGGAGTCCACGTGGGCCTTGAAGGTCAACTTGTTGTCGATGATTACCCCAAGGTACTTTGCTGAGTTTGTCCATGTGATGTCGTGGCCTCCAATCGACACATGTCCGACTGGAGGTTTGTTGGATCTCGTGATGAGGATGGCTTGGCTCTTCTCCGGGTTGATCTGGATTTGATAGTTGATACACCATTGCTCAAGTTCGTCAATGGACCTTTGCAGGTACCTGGTGATGAACTCGGCTCTAGGGTATCTAGATGCAAGGGCTGTATCGTTTGCAATGTCTATTGTTGTTTGGAATATCAGATGTGTAAATGGAGTAGAGGTGTGGACTCAGCACTGCTCCTTGGGGTACTCCTGCTCTCATGTACTTCACTTTCGATCTGTCCGTTCCTGTCTTGGTGCTAAAAGTTCTCCTGCGAATATAAGAGTCGATTAATCTTACCATGGGTGTGGGGTACTCTAGAAGGGCCATCTTGATGATAAGTCCGTCGTGCCAGACTCGAACGAAAGCTTTGGCAACGTCTAGAAACACAGCTCCCGTGAAGTGTCTCCTATTCAACCCTACGGTTGCGTAGTCGACGAGTCTCGTGACCTGCATTTCTGTCGAGTGTCCGCTTCTGAAGCCGAACTGTTCGTCTGGAAGTATGCCAAGTTCTGATGTCATCTCTTCTAGTCGTCTCTTTATGATCCTCTCTATCACCTTGCTGGGGGCGGGTAGTAGGCTGATTGGGCGGTAGTTTTCGGGCCGGGTTGCGTCCTTGTTTGGTTTTCTCAACATTATCACTGAGGCTTCTTTCCAGCTATCTGTAAAGTGTCTCAGCCGCAATGCTGCGTTCCCTATGTTGGTAAGGGCTGTTATCCCCTTTCTGGGGAGTTGTTTCAGAGCTTTGTTCGGGATGTGGTCTATCCCGGGAGCCTTTTTGGTTTTCAGGTATTTGATGATTTCTCTCACCTCTTCCGGTGAAGTTGGCCTTAGGATTTCCTCCTGGGGTGCTATTTTCAAACTTGATCGAATATTTTCGTCTGCGAGTTCTCCGACTTATCATATACATCACTACGCATACGGACATTTCTTCCGCATGGAATTGACCATGCGATGTATTTCACCCGAAATAAATCGCATTCGAAGAGTATTCATCGATTACAAAATAGATACACTATGATTTCACTCGAAAATTTGACATTTTCGTATGCGAAACTCATTCGCATGTGTTTGAAAATAGCACCCCTGGTCGTCTATCATCCTGATCCTGTCCACTTTCCATTTGCATCGATTCACGTGTTCAGCGTCTTCTTCTGGCCTATGGTTTTCCACGAATTGCCTTTCTAAGGCTTCTGCAAAGGCTGTCGCTTTGTCTTTGTTCGTGTAGGCGATACCGTTCTCTCCTTGGAGAGGGGGAATCGGTGAAGGTCCGTTCTTCAGAAGTTTCTGCATGTTCCAGATGCTCCCATCTTCCGGGTTCAGTGATGAGATTTTGCTAGCCCAGCGTTCATCGCTGTTCGCTTGCAGTTCTCTCCTCACGTCTCTCGCAAGTTGTTTCGCTATCTGGTTGTGTTCTGGTGGCCTGGTTCGCATGGATAGCTTTCTAGCTCTCCTCTTTTGACTGATGAGCTCTTTGAGCTCAGGGGGCAGTTCGTGCTGCAGGTTTCAGTACGTGGTTCGGGTAACGGTGGTGCTGGCTTCTATGGCTCTTTGGACGTCTCGTTCAAAGTTTTTCACTGCTCTCTCCAGGTCTTCTATCGAGCTTATAACGGGCATGGGGCCCATTTGCTCGTGGAAGTTTCGCTGAAATTGAGACCAGTTTACCTTGTTCCGGTTTATCGGGGTGTCCTCCTTGGTTCTGTCTTCTCCCACTTGAAGCAGTATCGGGCTATGGTCTGAGGTTCCGTCGTGCAGTACTGCGATTTCTACAGGGACTTGAAGTCCTCGTAGTACGGCAATATCTAGGATGCTGGGTGCAGTGCGATAGTCGTTCCTAGTAGGTTCGGTTGGTCCCAGGACTGATACTTCTTCGTTCCGTTCCAGGTAGCCTAAAAGAAGCCTACCTTTCGAGTTCGTTGTCGTGCAGTTCCACTGGGAGTGTTTCGCGTTTCAGTCTCCTATTGCGATGGTTTGCCTGTTTTCGCTTAGTACGGCGTTTAGGTCTCCGTCCGTCAAGGTGGCTGCCTGGTTCGAGGTTACGTACACGGACACCACCTGAATATCCCCTTTGGTGGCCATATTCACTAACGCTATGGTGGCTTCCAGGTGTTCCAGGTCTGGTGTGTTGACTGGATGGTGGTCTAGGGTTTTCTTGATCAGCAGGAGGGTTCCCCCTTCTTGTCTGTCTACCCTGTCATTTCTGTAACAAACATAGTTAGGTACTTTGAATGACTTACCTGGTTTGAGCCGGGTTTTCTGGAGTGCCATGACGTCGATGGAGGTTCTCGAGAGGATTTCCTGGAGTTCCAGTTTTCTCGCTGCGGCTCCGTTGATGTTCCAGGAGCCGATCAGGAGTGAGTCCTTCTTAAGCGCCATTGATGACCGGTGAGGGCATCGTAAGGCGAGCGAGGGTCTGCTGCACCGTTTTCACAATTATTTGCCGGATGTATTCCTGGAATTCAACCGGCATATTCTGAGTTTCAGGGGCAGCTCTGGGGGCGGCAGGCCTGGGGGCGGTAGCAGTGGAGGCCGCTGCGGCGTAGGAACGACCTGGGGTCGTTCCCGGCGCTGGCGGTCTCGGTGCGCTCGGTCTCGCTGCGGGTTGGGTGCTTGTGGCTGCCGTTTTCCTAGGTTTGGGAACCATAGGACATCCTCTGTAATTGGCAGGGTGGTTGCCGTATCTCTATTCACCAATGACTATACATGGAATATAATAAAAAAAATGATAACACCATTCACCAATAATAAATATTCATGAATCAGAATAAAAAATAATGTAGTTGTTAATCACAAACGGTAATGGCTACCTTGAGCAATCTTTGGTCGTTGGGGTAAGCGTAAAAATTAGAGGTATCAAATGGGCAAACGCAACACATGAGCTTAGGCGCAGGGTCAGGGCAAGTTTAACAAACCCCAGCAGCATAACCTAAATCATTGCAGTGTTGCAAGTTAGCAAATACATATAAAGAAAATTAGTCACTGTATAGAGTTATAGCAAACCACCAAATAAAGCACATTAACCGGTGTAGCAATTCAGCAGCAATTAGCAATGGTATCAATTACACAAGTAGCCCTAATAACACAGTAACATCTGTACGACATTCCAGAAACATCCATTTGGGACAATAGGAACATATCTGAGAAATCCCTATTTTCCTTGCGACATTCTTGGGATGTCGCTGGCAACACCTGTGTCAGCATTTGCGATGTCCTACAAACATCCCTTAGGGATGTTTGTAGGATGACACGGGATGTACTATAGACATCTTGGGTACTTGAACAGAACATCCTGGGGATGATTGTAGGATGTCTATTAAATTATTTTAAATGGGTTTGAAATTAAATAAAATTGTTCAAGAATCTCATTTGATGAAGACAAAACAAAAAAATAAAGTTATCCAGGCAAATTATCTCACATTATAATATTGTTCTCTATTCGCATTCTGATGATAATGTGTTCTTTTTTCTTTTGCTCTTCCCAGCCAATCACCAATCCGTTGCTCGATTTCTTTGTTGTTCACAGCATGACTTGATTTCTGTACAGCGTCTGAAATAATTATATATACATTGGTAATGTGAAAAACATTTTTTTTATATGGAATGAGGAAATTCAGAAATGAAGTTCGTCCTCAGATAAACAAATCACATATGGGTGAAAAACACTATTTATCTTAATTTTTTGGGAATCCATGTTAAATTGAAAACTGTGTTCTACTTACCATAGAATGAATCGCACCATTTGCACTGAAGATAATTAGAATTCGTACCATCAATCACATTATAAAATCACCAAAACAATAAAAATATGCTATATATTCGAAACATAAGATGTATGATCAACAACGTTCTGACTATAAAACGATGCAAAGATATCAAATCGGCAGTCGGCCACTCGGCAACCACAAGACACAACAACTAAAATGGCCGCAGCCGAAGGGGACAGCTGCGCGGCGCAAGCGCGTGGCGTGCCCGCCGCTGCAACGCTGCCAGATTCATTTCTCACGCAAAATTCCTGACTTCAAATGTTGGAAAGCTTCTGAAATTCAAAAATACCTAAACTTTCTAGTTTTCAACAGTGAACATATTTTACTGTGGTATGTATATTTTATTTCACTTGGTTTTCGGATCTACATGAATGAATTCCCAACATACATCTGGCATCATCGATGCGAACAAAACTTGTAACAGAGATAGCCTGCTTGATGCTATTTCGTGCTATTTCTACATCGATTAATAGACTTTAGGTATTATAACTGAGTATACCTACTTATTGGAAATATTCAGTAGGTATTACGTGAATTTGTTCAATTATAGGGATGTGGGCATAAGAAAATATCAGGAATAGATAACCAAATTGAACATCGATTTTCACTCCCAGATAAAAAGCGAATATTTTTTTGATTAAAAAAACGAAGATGAAAAAAGATGTTTCTGGAACATCTTACTCGAAACATTCAAGATATGTCCCAAAAGGAACATCTCTGGCATATCCCACCTCTGTCTGAAACATTGGGAAATTGGCAGGAACTTAGCGGGACATACCAGCAAGATCCCGTGTTATTAGGGAGCCGGTAAGCGCAATAGTGGAATGAGCAATATAGAATTAGCAGAAAAAGAAATAATAATATTATAGATAAGGGAAGAAGAAAGACGGAAAATGGTTGCAAACACTTGCGTGACTTCCTGTGAGCTGGACCACCCTGTATCACCAAGTTGTGGGCGGTGCCCTCCTGGTGACCCCTCTATAGTACCGCACTGTACGGTAACGCTGGATACCGTCTGTATAGAGATCGTCCCGCTCACATATAGTAGCATATCTTCCATAAAAAAAACCTTGGAAGAATTGTTTCAAATTAATAATTACCGTCGACCAAAAGGAAAACGGACAAAAAAAATACATTCCTATCACAATCATATCGGTAATACCTATACTATTCTATAACATTGAATCCTCGAAACCACCCAAAATACTTGAAAATACACAATACTCTCTTATATGCAAGTTCTTTGAATTAGGTATTTAGGTAGTTATTTTATACAAAATCATAAATACATGTTAAAACATTTTGAGGCTCTCTGGTTATTGATTCATCACCCAATTGAAATAGTAATAAAATGCAATTTCTCAAAGATGTTGATCAATTTGATATTGAATTCGGATGAAGATAATAAAGCTTGAAATAACAAGTTATATACGAATGAAAACTTCTTACCCGGGCCAGGAGGTTTTTATTCAGTTGTTTATCTCCTTATCCTATATACGGGTATTGGATTATAGGCCTTAGTGCACCTGTCACTAAGGAGACGGCTTTATCTGGTTTCTAGATTTCATCCAACTGTTGATAAAGTAAAAAGAGGAAGTTCAAAATCCCAATCAATGGTCCTAGTTTATAAAAATACAAGGAAATTCGAATTACACAAAAATGCACATACCTATTAATTCACTCCGGAGACTTCCTGTGTGAGAGAAATAGGTGAAACTTCAGATTCTCGTAAGAATTCAATATCAGGTCAGCACCCAAAAATATGCACAAAATATCAACAATCTGACATCAATATTAGCAAAAATGGCCAACAAAAATGATCTCCATGAAGGATGATATCAAATATCAATAATTTTTTAATGACCTATCGTTTCACTATCAATTTCTCTCAAAAAGATATGTAGCCAAAAAGATACCCCAGATGTCGCTTTTATCATTCCTTTGTCAAAATCTTCATGAGCACAGAATTCAAAAGTTAACCATGATTTCTTCAATTGTTTCTATATGAGCCACTTTCACTCATCAACTTAGTGATAATATACCAGTGTTCATCACCAACACTATTACCATCCTTTTAATCAAATTCCGGTAAGTTAACAGCCTCATTTTGTACTTAAGTTGAAATTCACCTAGGGATTTATCTTCTTCAGGACTGGCAATACCGTCCTAAACGGACCTATGGTAACGGTTGTATCTTTTTACAACCATGCAAGATCAGACAACCAGAATTCGAAGCCTATAATCAGGTCATAGATCTTATAATCCTAGATCCGGTATCCAAGTTATCTGTTTTGTAGGTCCGGGGGGTTGAAAGTACTGAGCCATTGATTGGTCGTTTTTATTTTTGTCCATGTATATGTATTGTACCACGTGATCATAGTACCTACTTACTTGCAGACCCCTCTATACCAAAAAAATACTAGAGGATGCCGGATATAGCGTCAAATTGAACAGCTGATCGAATAAAAATAGAAGAACTCCGACTTCTATCATAACCAATAACTAACAATTGATGTAAACACAAAATAAACAATACATTGAGCTTGGCAGTTACTCAGGTAAGTTATCGAATATTTATGTTACTTATTGCCTCACCAATTCCACAATCTCAAATATTACTTATACAGTCAACCTTTCCTTGCAGATTTGAAGAGGTACGTGGTAATTGAAACAGGGCCAATCGAGACAAGAAAACATCTCCGAGAGAATAGTCACGAACACTTCAGGAGAATCAACTATCTCGATACAGTGTAAACAAACGCCTGCAACTATACCTTTTTGTATATTTCGAATGTGTTGTTGAATTGGATATTAATAAAGATACCGGGTGAGCGAAATATGCGATTCATTTATGGTGATTTCTTTTGGTGTTGTATTTATTTATTAACGTTGAAAACTAACGTTACAAGTTTTTATTAAAATTTATTTAAATATTTTTGGCATTCAGCCGTTACCTACGAGATATACCGTTAGCTACGACGTATACAAGGCCTGAACGCTACGCGGTGACGTCACGCAAGTTATTTTGAGTCTCCATACCAACGCCACGATTGCGGACTGCGCGACTGCACTGCAATTTGACCAATCACAGTCACGACGTCAAATTAGAAGACGCGAAAGTTAACTGAATTCAACTTTGAACATCAACTGTGCGATGTTGAAAAGTCGCTGCTTATAACATTCGAGAACCTCACAACTAATCTTACAGCAGCAAAATGAAAGATTAGTGGCCATGCAGTCGTGACGACGACATTGTACAGACTCGATACGATCAAGCGCTTTATGGTGCAAAAGGCGACCGCTTATTTCAATTTTAGTTCCAATCCTTCGGACACTCAACGATAACCAGCCGAGTAGTGTTTCGGATGATACTTAGAAAAGAGTTCAGTTTTTGAAGGACTTCTGGTTAATAGAGGATGCCAGTCGTCAACTGAGCCCTTCTTCGCATCCCATTATTTTTTTTATGGAAAAACGTATTTTCAAAGCAAAAACCAGAATGAAATACAAATACCTACAGCAACCCATTCGAATATAAATATATTGGCAAAATCTGTAGCGATTTGAATTCATTAGAGGTACCTAATCTTCAAACCAACCCTGTATGGGCCCGCAAAAAGTCGTTAGGATCATCGAAAGCTAATTGAGAATACATTTTTTGCATGAGTTAAAGACGTTTCTCCTTCTTCAAATGTAGAATCTGTTAACATGGAACTACAGATTGATTTGACTGTACCTAAATGATGTAATATGAGTACACCAAAATGTCTAGAAAAATTGTGAGATTTTGGACTTACTGTGTGAATTATGGAGGCTAAAATTATGTTATCAATCAATATTTGATTAACTATATATTTCTTTACAAGACACATGTAATTTAACTTGCTCAGAGATGAACAACAAAGCTGACTTGAAACCGATTCAGAAACCAAAGATTCCAATAAATTCGAAATGCGGTTTGAAACACTTTTTTCTGATTATCAAGATTTTTTCCTGATTTATTTATCTCGTTTTTATCTATTCCAACTAGTAATTCGTTGATTTTATTGATATGTTTGGATCTCCCTGCCATGAGAAAATGATTCCACATTCGAAATAGAATCAATCACAACAAAATATGTAATTACGGGCCTATAACTTCGAACCACATTTCGGGCAACTGAAAATACTCTGAAACAACTAGAAATGCTTGAAAATCTGTGTAGCGAAATGATTCTTGGTAATTTTCAAATTCAGATTCACTTTCAATAATTGCTTTTGCCAAATATTTGGTCTGTCGTATCTCTGATTTTTCATCTGTGGAAAAATGTAATTCACAGACTTTACTGTACTTGGTTGGTGTGAAATTCTCGCGATGAATGGCCGCTATCCACTTTTAAGATAGGTCAGTATCCAAAGGAAACTAAAAACATGAACTTTTGGACCATTCTCATAATTCCCTCGGAACTCTGGTACACAACAATTATAAGGCATTGTTATTTCGCTTAACACAACAAAAAAAATTCAAGAAAAAGTATTTATTCTGATGAATTTTTAAGAAACACATCTCTGTGATACACACACACTGATCGATCCGTATCGACCAAGCACTGCCCAAGCTTGTCGCGTCACGGGGTGGTGACGTCAGAGCATTCAGGCCTTGTATATCTCGTAGGTAACGACTCAGCCCATTATTGATGATGAATTTCCATATCGTGCGCTCTTTCAATTATACAAAATCATCGTGAAACAAAAACCCACTTCTTATCTCAATTTGAGTTTCAAGAATCTGGTCACTGTACCAGAAAGACGACTTCTGTGTATCGTGAGTCATTTTCATAATGTTACGTATCTTGGATTTTCAATTGATTAGGTACCAATAACCTGAAAACCTCACAGAAATATATTCATTTTATATCCTTGATAATGGTCTGTAACTTTCAGTACTTATATTCCAGATTGATTTCATTATCTTATAAATACCTGATTATTTTATTGCTTGTGATCAACATCCATCACGTGCTAACTAGGGAACCCATGCAAAAATACCTGATTATTTGATTGCTTGTGATCAATAGAACATTACGTGCTAACTAGAGAACCCATGCCGAAACGTGATCAAAGAAATTGTATTTATTATGAATAATATATGCGAGCGTTCTGAAGTAAGTCTGGTTTGAAGCTACTCGTGAGACTGCATCATCCAATTGTTAGTTAGTTTTGAGATCATTATAGTTTTGTTTATTCATATCCTTAACCATAATATGTAAAAATATTGATATAATAATTATAATTGAATTAATATTGTTATATTTTGCAAACTTCCAAACTATTATAAGTCTATCAGTGCCCATCTGAATGGAGAGAATGAAATATCTCCGTCACCCTTTGTAGCAACTTTCGATCCCGACTCACGAAGGAGTCTTCACACCAAAGTTTTTGCCAAACTGCGACATTATGATTGTGTAGCAACATATCTCGGATATCAAGTGCAAGTATAGATAAAGATTTTACTTACACATTTATTTTTCCATCTCTGAAATTCATCGGGAAAAAGATCCATCGTTGGTCAAATAGCATAGAATAGCATATATGAACTGGAACGCCTGCATATTATATATTTTCAAAAGAAGGGGAGAAAACCTTCTTGGATGTGTCTTTAGTAATTTTTTTTTTCAATTTCGTTTTTTGTCCAAAGCCCTATATATTCCTTTCATGATCTTTCAAATGTATCAAATTCATAATGTGAGTAGTTTAAATCATCCAAGTGGCCCAAAAGTATTTTGAATCAAAGCTCAATTCAAATTCAAAGTTGGTCGATCACACTAATATTGAATGAAAATCAAATGAAAGGCTTGAACGGCCATCATCAGACACATAATGAGCTGAAATAGACATATCATGAAAAGAAAACAGAACAGAACAACAAGTCACAAACAACCTTGTTTCAAAATGCTCGAATAAATTATAGGCATAGCATAAACTGCCCAACGAATTGAATGACATGAGAAAATATTTTCAGCTCATTGAATCATTAAGCACATCACATGAAGATAACCCCACATGCTGTGTAGGTTTTCCAAATTCTTGAATAGGTACTCACTTTCACAATGAAGGGAAGAGTGATTTTCGCTGTTCCATAATTGATATGGACGTTGGTTCAGAAGTATTCATCAATAGCATCAAGTAAAGCTTTCGGTTCTTCTTATTTCAGCTATCCCATGGAAATTCCAATAAGATATTGAGAGTATCTTCCGACTGCATATAAATGAAAGTATACCTAGATATATCTGTACCGAGATAATCAACTAATAATCAACTATGATATCGATTATTTCTCATTCGATGCAACGATAATAAATATAATAATACTCCAGCTGAAGAAGCTATAGTAAAGCAAAACACGTGTTGTGGTTTGTAACTCTCATTTAGTGAAAATCTTGTAGGGTTTTACATTAGTTTAGTGTTCGATTTATATAGTAGTAGACTGGGGTCAATTGAAATAGGGGGCGATTGAAACAAGTTGAATAACTCCGAACCGGTAGAAGCGGTATTCGTTCCCGAATTTGCCAGTCATTGTGTCAATTCGTTCTGAGTAGTACATGAATTTTTATGTGGGTGTATTGCATTTTCGTTGCTAGAAGTAAGTATTCTGATGCTCATTGTTCCGTTTATTATTCTAAAACTGTAGAACTTGCCGGAGTGTATTTTATTATTTCATCACTATTCATATTTGACTTCACAAGGATGTGTATATATGTCACCTATAATGTTCAGTTTTTTTTTGCATGATGAAATGTATGAAATCGAGTGCTGGGGGCAGTTGGAACGATGTTCCCAGGGTCAGTTGAAACGCGTTTCAATTGACCCATGTTCCTTTCTCCTAGACGAATTGGTATTTTCTTTGCGTTTCAGATACCGAGAAATAGACCAAAGAAAACGAACCGTGGAGGGTGTAGCATAAATCACGAATAGAACATTCAGTATATTCCGAATTGATATTTCATAGTTTTATAAATAATTATTTCATTAAGAATTACTGACATTGAACTAAACGTGCTAACTGAGGAACCCATGCAGAAACGTGATTACACGAACTTGTATTTCTTATGAATAGTAAATGCTGGGTTCTGAAGTTAGTCTGGTTTGGGGCTACTCGTGACACCACATCATCGTAATGTAAGTTAGTTTTAAGATCATCTTCATCTTGTATATTCATATTCATAACCCTATGTTACTCTTGTTATTCCTATAGTTGAATAAATATTGTTATGTTTTGATCACTTTCAAGTACCACGAAACTATTAGTGCCTGTATGAATAAAATATCTCTCGCTACCCTCTGTAACAACTCCCCGATCACGACATGAGGGAGGCTTTCCCCCAAAGCTTCCACCCAGTTGTGACAATATGAAGATGCATAACATGATGGAAAACATGGTTTAAAAGTGACGTCATTGTACCGGTACCGACAGAAAAAGAAAAATAAAGACGGAAATGAAGCAGCACCTGTTACAATGGGCTATCCACCATACAACAAGGTGTTCAATAAATCACAGGAGAAGACTTTAGCGAAATACTTGACAAGATAGTACAATCAGTAGTTCATCATCAGGTCTTGACATTGTGGACGAATACCGTTGTGTGATACCACTATCACATCATGAAGACATTATGGACGTGGAAGAGTTCGATGGTGAACGAGATGTAGAAAAAACGATTCGTTTTCCTTCCCGTGGACAACCCTACGAGATACCTGAAAGCAATTATTATCCGTTAGCTAATTTCATTAATGAAAATATATGCGATACTGAATATGCGAGCTGCAACAAATACTATCATTTGTTCAATCCAGTTACTGAAAAACATTTCATCCTGTGTCAGTATTGTTATTCCAGTACAGATTTAGTTTCTAAGATGAAAATGCACTTAGCATCTCTGATGTGCAATAAGAAACATATCCATGCATTTGGTCATATTCATTGTTTGAAGTGTAAAAAGGATTGTATAGAATATAGAATATGTGAATTCAGAAATTCCTACAATTTCAAAAACGTTCTAGGTGTTTGGTCATCTATAATTCTTTGATTGTAATAAAACAAATTAATGATTCATGATGCATTTTCATTTGTCATCCTGATGATATCATCCAATTTTTTCCCATGGACTGTGTAAACAAGTGATGCAACATTATGAATTAATGATAAACCTTGATTCAAAGTGAGATGCATTTTCATTTGTCATCCTGATGATATCATCCATTTTTTTTTCCAAGAGGCAGCGTTTGACCGAAAGCAGACCGTGAAGCTATCAGATCTACCTCTGGATACACCGGTTCCCATTATTCGAGTGAAAGTGGTCCAAACACAATTTGGAAAGTGTGTCCTAGTAGAATTGGAGGACTCTGTCGTTTTTCTCCCGCGAAGAGTCACCGACTTGGTGGAAGGAAAAGAAGCTGAATTCGCATCAAAGAAATACTCTTTGGTTTTCAAAGGCAAAAAAGACGTTGGCAAGGCAAAGGATGTCAATCACTTTGAGTTGGTGAAGAACAAATAGGACTTTTATGTGAGTTGATTGATTAGTATCAGTGAATATGAACACGCAAAATTGCATCGAGTGTAAAAAACATTTTTGTTTTTGCAAGAAATCCATAGACTTACATAACTTTTTCACCACGGTATCTGATAATATTTCATTAAGAAATAATCCTTTTTATAACATCAATAGTAGCATAGATTTGTATTGTCGAGAAACTTTGCAGGATAGTCCAAAGTCCGTTGTCCTCCACAAAAAGCAAAAACGAAATTGTGAATAAAAATACATTCATATCATATTGGGTCTCATTCTCGAAAAGTGAAGTATCATGGAACAGTGTGCTATAGCAAAGCAGAGTGATGAGATTATCAAAATATTTCTAAAAGCTCTTAAAGAATTTTTTCGGATAGCACTAGCATAGCAGTCAATAAAGCTGTGCGTGATGGTGACTTGAATGTTTCTTCTCTGAGAAAACTCCAAACAAACATTGGACATTTGAAACGATTCAAAAAATTGATAACAAAACCTGTCATCGTTCGTGGTGGTGGTATCAGAAACGTTGGTAGAAGAAGAAATGAGAGAATCAGGTGGGAAGATATTCAGTCGGCTTTCAAAAGAAGAATACGTTCTGGAGTCATAATAAATTTGAAACATATCGATGTGAGACAATTTTTTGAAGATTCATTTTCTCTATTCAAATCGAGAGTACAAAGAAAGCTGACAAAGTATCATTTCATATCAAAATAAAACATGTTTTTGTGGAGAATTCCTTAAAAACAATAAAAATGATGAAATCATATTCGATTACAAATATATGAACACTAAGAATTTTATTATTAATGCTGAAGTAGATTTGAAGCAATGGTATGAAGAAAATGTGACGGATGTCATTTTGAATGAACTGGATGAGTTCCAAGAACGAGACAGTGGATGGACTTTGCATAAAATAATCAATTTAGAAATTAATTTCAATAAGGTAGAAATGGGGTATGGAGGTACTTCTTACATCAAACTTCCTGATCAAATTATTCGCAAGCATGCTTGTATCAACGTTAAAAATTCAGATGAAGCTTGTTTTGCTTGGGCAGTGACGTCTTGTTTATATCCTGCAGAAAAAAATTATGATCGAACTTATTCATATCCTCATTACAATGATGTTTTGGATATGACTGGCATTGATATGCCAATGAGACTGAATCAGATAAATAAATTTGAAATTCTAAATAATCTTTCAATCAATGTATTCATTTTGGAAACTGATCGATATGGAAATTTGTCTACTGTACCTGTAAGAACTACTAAGAATAAGATTACTAATAGACACGTCAACCTTCTGATGATCAAAAGAGAATATTCAAATGATGAGGATTCAGATGATACCGATGAAATGTCATTACTCGATCATATCAATGAAAATGAGGATTCAGTTGAATACCATTTTTGCTGGATAAAGAACTTATCACGATTAGTCTCTCAACAATTCGGTAAAAAAAATTTTAAAAAAATCATATGCGATACATGTTTGAATTACTTCAGAACCCAAGAAAAATTAAATGTCCATACTTTGTATTGTTCGAAAATGAATGAATCCAAAATAGTTTTCCCTGAAGAAAAATTTATAGAGTTCAAAAATTTTCGCTACAAAGAAAAAGCTCCTTTTGTCGTTTATAGTGATTTTGAATCACTGCTCATTCCACTACAGGATGAACAATGTAGAAAAAAAATTATAAAAACATCTCGTTATCAGAAACATGAAACATTCAGTGTGGGTTATTATGTAAAGTGTACTTTCGATAATAGTTTATCGTTATACAAACATTACCGAGGTGCCGACTGCATTGAGTGGTTCGTGAGAGAATTAGATGACTAAGCACTCATTGAATCAAAAATGCATATGAACGTACCAATGGGTAGAGATAGTGGAAAAAATCAGGATAAGACTACATGTCACATTTGTGAAAAAAAGTTTAGCGAATCAGACACCATTGTTCGTGACCATGATCACCATACAGGGAGATTCCGCGGATTCAGTCATTCGAAATGTAACCTCAAATATACAAATTCCCATACCGTTCCCATTATCTTTCACAATTTATCGGGATATGATAGCCACTTCATCATAAAAGATTTAGCAAAGCACTCTCGCGTTACTCTACTTCCAATAAATAAGGAGAGATATATTAGTTTCACACAACATAATTCTAGTTCCAACATAAAATTCAGATTTGTTGATTCGTATCGTTTTATGGCATTCAAATTGGATCATTTGGTATCTTTTTTGGAAAAAACACAATTTATCAATCTCCGAGAAGAGTTCAGTGATTTAGATGAAAATAAATTCGATTTGTTATGTAGAAAAGGAATTTTTTGTTATGACTATTTGGATAGTATTGAAAAACTGCAAGACACTGAATTGCCCAGTAAGAAATCATTTTACAGTAAATTAAATGATGAGCATGTCGAAGATTCTGATTATTAGCATGCACAAAAAGTATGGAGAACATTCCAGATAAAAACATTGGGAGAATACTCTGACCTTTATTTGAAAACAGATATTATGTTGTTGGTTGACGTTTTTGAAAATTTTCGAGACATGTGTCATACAACTTACGGATTAGATCCCGCTCATTACTATACTTTACCTGGATACACCTGGGATTGTATGTTGAAATATACAAAATGTCAATTGGATACAGTTCAGGATGTTGACATATTGATGTTCATAGAAAAGGGAATTCGTGGTGGAATGAGTCAATGTTCAAATCGGTATTCAACTGCAAACAATAAATACATGGAAAATTTCAAAAGTGATGAAGCATCCAAGTACCTTATGTACTTTGATGTGAATAATCTTTATGGTTGGGCAATGTCACAACCCCTTCCTTATACAGGATTTGAATGGTTGGAAGATATTGGAAATTTCGATGTCAATTCAGTTTCTGATGAATCACCTTTTGGATACATTCTGGAAGTTGATCTCGAATATCCAGAATCTCTTCATGATCTTCATAAGGACCTACCACTTGCTCCTGAACATCAAATACCGCCAAAATCAAAACTTCCCAAACTGATGACAACTTTGTATCGCAAGGAAAAGTACATATTGTTATTTTATAGAAATTTGAAACAATACTTGAGAAATGGACTCATCATTAATAAGATTCACAGAATATTGAAATTCAAACAGTCCAGATGGTTAAAGCCATACATCGATTTGAATACTATGTTGCGTGCAAATTCAAAAAATGAGTTTGGTATACAAATCTTCAAATTGATGATCAATGCTTTTTTCGGTAAAACAATGGAGAATATTAGGAAATACAGAATTGTAAAACTTGTTAGGAGTTGGGAAGGTCGGCATGGTGCAAAGAATTTAATATCCAGTCCAAATTTCCATAATAGAACTATCTTTGATGAACATTTGATGGCCATTGAAATGAAGAAAACTAAATTGGTATTCAATAAACCATTATATATAGGTATGGCAATTTTGGATATCTCGAAAACTTGTGTTTATGATTTCCATTATGATTACATGTTGAAAAAGTTTGATCCATCGAACTGTAAATTACTCTATACCGATACAGATTCTCTCATTTATGAACTACATTGTGATGATGTTTATGAAGAACTAGTAAAAACGGATATCGATAGATTCGATACTAGTGATTATCCTCCAAATAATCAGTATAATATCCCTTTAGTTAATAAAAAAGTGATCGGTTTGATGAAAGACGAGAATAAAGGATGCATAATGACTGATTTTGTAGGCCTTCGATCGAAACAATACACATATTTAGTTGATAAAAAGAAGCCAATCACCAATGATACTGGAGAAGGAAAAAAATGTGTCAAAAAATCCAAAGGTGTTAAATATTACGTGGTCAAGCATAAAATAAGATTTGAAGATTATTTGGAATGTTTGTTGGAGAATAAGGAGAAGTACGAGAGTCAACGGTGTATACAATCACGTGCCCATCAAGTTTTTTCAGTTGAACAGAACAATGATGAGATATTTACAAAGGAATTCACATGATACTTTACCTTGGGGACACTATAGTATTATTCTAGACTAATTTTACTTGATATTGTTATACTAACAGCAGTGTAAATAAATAATACAAAAATATGTTTCGATTATCTTTTATTCAGATCATCCATGATTATATCTCTATAATACAATAAACACTCTCGCATGCAATAGCTCTCTACGCTATTGTTCAAAATATCACAAAATGCAATTATTATCGATTCATTGTGCATTTCAGAATAAACTTGCAATACAAATTTTTTGGCAATTTCAATAAGATTGTAATAAAAATCGGAAAATGATAAATTCGTGAGCATATTGATTTTGTGATTGACGATCACAGAGTCAAGTTGAATAACTCTTCGAATGACATCTTCCTTCAGATATATGGCAGAGTTTGTAGTTTCCAGTTTCAATATTCTGATACCCATAAATTGTGCGGTGCTCATTTTCACTTCTTCATCACTATTCAGTTCTGGAATGAGAATATTTTCATCACTTGTTTCAAAATATTCTGTCAACATCTTTTGCAATATAACAATCAAATTTCTCCATTCTATAACGTTGAAGGATATTGCAGCATTACTGGTATTGTTCTTCAACTTGACTGCAGGTTCGAAACATCTTGCAACGCTCAGGCCGCAGCAGACTGAAATTGGGCTGTCCTGGATGTTGAACGTAGATTCAGTAATGTAGGGTCCCTCATTCTCAATGTTCTTGCGGTATATTTCATTAATTTCATCCATATCACTCCAATAATCACTATCCCGTTTTTGTCATCATTGTCGACTCATCTAACATCGGATTCATTTTCTCAACTGACTGAAGTTCAAAATTGCGAATGAATACATAGTCACTGAAAAAAAAAGTGGAGGGGGGGTGGTATACTAAACAAGACTACTTTTGGTGATCCAAGAGTTGTGGGATTTATCGAGACCGAGTCATTTCACGTAAATTTTATTTCCTTTAGTTCTCAACACTTTTTCTACCAGGTATACATCAGGATACTTGACTTTTTGTAATTCCTGTTCATTAAAAACACCTTGAATTGGATTTTCCATGACATCTTCCAACAGATATGTTGTTGGGTCAGTTGTACGAAATCAAATATCTCATTCGACCAATTCGGTGTATAGCCTTTAGAAAATTCTTCTCGATATTTGCTTATCCGTACGTGATCTTCAACTCCAAACTTAGGATTGGGATTGGTAATTTTCAAGTGACTATAAACAGTGTTGAGGAGCAATTTTTCATTTTTCTTGTTCACTTCTATTGGTTTTAAACGCGTCGTCGTATGTTTGGTATTATTATACGTTGAAACTACATCTTTCAGTATGTCAATCCATTTGTAATTACCCTGAAGACTGAATTGTTTCCACATTATGGTTTTCAAAGTTCTGTTTACGCGTTCCAC
This sequence comes from Chrysomela aeneicollis, assembly GCA_029955515.1. Taxonomy (NCBI): domain Eukaryota; kingdom Metazoa; phylum Arthropoda; class Insecta; order Coleoptera; family Chrysomelidae; genus Chrysomela; species Chrysomela aeneicollis. Next base: position 148,141 of record JARUHQ010000029.1, on the reverse strand, counting down.
GATGCTAGCCTTTATACTTGAAAACGTGCTATAATGATTTATTTTGTATTTCATCAGCTCAGAGAATAATCTATTATAGAACTCGCGACCTCTATCAGTATGGAGATTTTTTGGTGGAAATTTCACTGAGGATAAAATTTTACTCATGGCAACTGTAACATCATCAGCCGATTTGCTTTTCACAGGTTCACACCAAACAAATTTCGAGAAAGCATTTATCACAACCAAAATGTACTTGTATCCTTTATTGAATTTAGCATATTGTTGCATTTCTACTAGATCAGCTTCCCACAAATCATTCAATCCTTTGATAATCACCCTTCTCCTCCGAAATCGCCTCCTTGCTGGTTTATGTAGTTCCTCAACCACTTCCTTCTTAACGTTAGACATACTTGATGATAGAAGTCTGAATCACCAACTGAATATAAAGATTGTCTTCTGATACTTCAGATTTAGAATGGAATTTCAATTTTGAACCTTTGTTTAATTTTTGACTAAGCAGTTCGGAAATTTTGATTGTATTATTACCAATCGTTACTGATAATTTTTCAGGAAAATAGTCAATTCCAACTACGATACCTTCTCTCAGTGGAAATGTATATTCATCTGAATTATTTTGTAGTTGATACAACCAGGGTAGTGGAAGTCTCTTTGTCGCTTTGGTTAAACTACCAGCAATTGTTATCACACTCTCACTATATAACTGATGAATATTCACTGGTTCTTGTTGTTGTTGTTGTTGTTGTTGTTGATGATCTAATCTTTGATGTTGTAACATATGTCTACCAAATTTATCAACTGGCATGGTGTCTGTTTCAATGGTCAGGAATGAATAACAAGAGAGTTGTACTTATACGGGTCCGGCAGGGAGGTATGGATGATTTGGGCGGGGCGCCGTGCAAGGTAGGGATAACCTTGGCGGATGAAGAGTGGGGTTATCTGTTTGTCATGAGTTGCCATTTTAGATTTTAGTAGCAATGGAGACGTAGTCGATAGAACATCGTGTGTTTGTGTACGACACCTTTATTGAAACGGGCCGTTCCGTCGTTCAAACTCAGAGGCGGTTCCGGAATCATTTCAACGTTGGCCGCCATGGTCGAGTTCCGAAGTTTGAAACAATAATGAAGTGGGTAAATAACTTTCAACGAACAGGTTCTTTGAGACCTGGAACTGCACGTGGTGGTGAACGAACGGTACGAACGCCGGAAAACATCGAAAGAGTGCGTCAAGCAGTTCAAGCAAGCCCTCGTCGTTCGGCTGTGCAACATGCTCGTGCTCTTCAATTGTCGGACCGATCAGTTCGCCGGATTTTACATTTTGACCTGCATTTTCATCCGTATAAGCTGATGGTTGTCCAACAATTACAGCAAAATGACTACAGAAGACGATTCAGATTTGCAGAAACAATGTTGGAGAACATGACTGGTGATATTGTTTTGATTATGAGTGACGAAGCCCACTTTCATTTGTCAGGAGTGGTAAACGAGCAGAACTGTAGGTATTGGGCTCCTGAAAATCCACGTCAACTCCATGAAAGACCTCTACACAGCGAAAAGCTGACTGTTTGGTGTGGCATTAGTCGAAACTTTATTATTGGCCCTTACTTTTTTCGAGAAAATGGACGAACCGTCACTGTCAATACAGATCGTTACCTAACGATGCTGCGTGAGTTTTTTCTGCCACAGTTGAGAAGACGACGTATCAACATCAATACTGTATGGTTTCAACAAGATGGGGCGACATGCCATACATCGAGAGCAGCTATGGAATTTCTTAGGCAGACGTTTCCTGGGCGCCTCATTTCGTTGCGTGGAGATGTGGAGTGGCCTCCTCGGTCACCAGACCTGACACCTTGTGACTATTTTTTATGGGGCTACCTCAAATCACGTGTATACATACACAAACCACGTACACTTGAAGCCCTGAATGAAGCAATAACTCAAGAAATTCGAGCAATACCACGTGCAATGCTTCAGAGGAGTATGAACAACTTCGCACAACGTCTGCAGGAGTGTGTGGACAAAAACGGACACCACTTATCAGATGTTATTTTTCGTACATAACCAATGTTTTTTTTTTCCTCTTTAATTTTCATAATGGCATCATCCAAGGTACACACTGAAATAATGAAATTCATTACACACTCATTTGAAAATGAGTGTGTAGCTATTATTTCAAATCATCCATACCTCCCTGCCGGACCCATGTCGATGTAGTTATCAACATCAGTTGCTCTATAACCAATTGGATGTTTTTTGAACATCAGTTCATATAGTCCAGGTGTACCATTATAAGTTATTTGATTAATTAAGAAATGAGGACCAAGAAATTCTACTACACTATCTCCTATCATCCAGTTATCTGTTGATCCCTCAAATCTGATGCCAAATTTGTGATCGAAATCCTCTGGATCACCTTTGAGTATGTCTTCGATGTACGCTCTAGGAAGCGGTTTTCCATATTTTTCCAAATATTTTTCTAATTCAGGATCTCTGGCTTGCTGTATCGTTTGCAGATGGTCAATTTGACTTTGTAATTGATTAAGAGTCTGATCGAAATAGCTCGTTTCGGGATCATGTACAAATGTTTCCTCATCTTGTAGTATTGATGAGTCTTTTGGTAGCAATCTATAATACTGATTTGGTGGAGTTGAGAATGATGGTTCTGTCTTTGCCTCCACTTTGGGAATGAATGTTGTCTGATGATGAATCGATGCAATCAATTCTTTCAGAGGGTTGGTTATTGGTTCATAACTTTTCTCCAACGAACTCTTTGATTTCGCAATATCAGTTTTGAGGCTTTGATATTCTTGTTTCACAGATTTTCTGGCCTTCACCAACTGTTCTGCAAGCTGTCTATTCATGATACTAAAATCAGATATCAGATACGTCTAATCTTATATCAAATTTTCAAAATTTCATCGAATCGTTTTCTATATCTGCCTTTCCTCAAGTCTGCATCCTTATCGATGACAACAAATCCATGATTTTTATTCCAACAGAATGAGCATAGATCTTTAAACTGTTGAAATGACATATCAACGTTGACATGATTATCATAAATATGTTTCAAATTGGTTACATCTTGCTTAAAAATGATTATTAGGTTCGCATTGTCCCTAATTAACCTTTTTGGGATGGAACTGTAAGTTTGACATAAATAGAACACATCGGTATTTTTATGTCTCCCAAAACAAAAAAAAATCTCTGATGATATTTTGGTTGCATGTTGCAACATCAACGAATATGATGACTGAATTTGGAGCTACTTCGAATAAATCTCCATGTTTCTTGAATTGATGTCGTGATTCGATGAAACTATCATGATTAGTGACAGACAATTTTACTTTATGTTTTTCAACTTTCATGTTCAAATTTCCAATGAACACTAATATATATATCACATTTTCACATTTATATCATTCGGTGGGGAACCCGACTCGAATATGCTCATGTTCGGCAGCCGAAAAGATATAAAAGGGACAGGATTATTGAACACTCTCATTAACAGATTACCATTCGAATTGCATTTACCAGGTTATAATTATTGTGGACCCGGAACGAAATTATCTGAACGACTTGCACGTGGAGATAGGGGAATCAACAAATTGGATGAAGCTTGCAGAGAGCATGGTATAGCCTATTCGAGTTACACTGATTTAGATAAAAGAAACGTAGCGGACCGTCAGAGCGAGCGTTGAATCGTTTCAAAGAGAAAGACTCGAAAATCGGGGAAAAATCGCTGCACTTGAAATTGCAGGAGTAATGAAGAGTAAGAGTAAATTGGGCATGGGATTGGTTAGGAAGAGAGCAGGCCGGAGGAAGAAGAAGGGTGACGCCATAAGTTTCACTCAAGCAATGCGCAAAGCAAAGAAAGGTGTGAAAGATCAAAATATGGATATACTTCAGGCTGCGAATCTAACGCTTTCTTCTATTGGTGGAAAAAGAGTTTTGAAACCAAAAAAGAGAATCAAACCCATCCCCAAATCTGGAGGGTTCATTCCGCTGATTCCACTTTTTGCTGCTCTCGGTGCTCTCGGTAGTCTTGGAGGAGGTGCAGCTGGTATTGCTCAAGCTATAAACAAGGCTAAGGCGGCCAGGGAGCAACTGGATGAACAAAAGAGACATAACATGAAAATGGAGCAATCTGCTTTGGGAAAAGGTCTATTTCTGAAACCTTAGAAACGTGGATATGGATTATACTTGAAACCGTACTCAAAAAACTGAATATCAAGCTACCACACCGTCCATTAACGAATGTAGATTTATTACACTACACTGAAGAATTGAAAATATCATTTTTTCGAGGAGTGTTCATGTTGGATGATATACCGAGGAAAATTGGAAAACACGAGAGTGGTATCATTAATTTGGATAATAAGAGTGGGGACGGTACCCATTGGGTTTGTTATAACAAATCCGACCGGTGTATCAAATATTTCGACAGCTATGGTAGCCTAAGACCTCCTCTTGAACTCATCAAATATTTCTACAGTGATGGTAGCTCTAACATTATAGCGTATAATCATGATAATTTTCAATTTGCCAATTCTTACAATTGTGGTCATCTGTGTCTCAAATTCCTATATAATGAGTACTATAAATGAAATTCATTCAGTTAACCCTAAAATGTCATTGGCATTCTCACTCACTGGAAATTCATCAGTTCTCAGTTCCGATTTCAATCCTCCAATTCACTTGGAAGAAGATGTCGAATATGGAATCGGTTTAACTGGATTCGAAACTTTCAATGTGATTCCTAACATTGACTATTATAATAATCAATTCGTTTTCGGAGATAACAATTCCTCTGTCACAATACCAGTGGGCTCTTATGAAATTGGGGATCTCAATGAAATCATCTCTTCACGAGTGAAAGATATTGATAAAGACGCAAAAATCAACATAACCCCCAATTTCAACACACTGAAAGTAACTATAGACACGAATAGAAGAATCAATTTCAAAGATAATCGAACAGTGCGTAATTTACTTGGATTCAATAGCCGTATACTAGAAGCAAATGAGCTACATACCTCAGATACCAAGGTTAACATTCTTAGTGTGAATGCAATCAGTATATATTGCAACATTGCTACTGGGAGCTTCCATAATGGAAAAGAAGATCATTCGTTACTCTCGTTTTTTCCAGTCGTTGCCCCTGGATACAAGATCGTTTTGAGAGTTGAAAATATCATTTATTTCAAAATCAGTGTGAGGACTATAGATAACATAACGATTAAAATTCTAGATCAATCTGGAAAACTGGTAAATTTTCGTGGTGAGACAATAACTGTTAGCCTTCACTTGAAAAAAATATAGCATGGTAGTTATATATAATAGGATATCCTATCCAAGCTTGTATAAGAAAGTCAAGACTACAAAAAGATTCATCAGTGTGAAGAAGAATACCAAGAGAATCACACGTGCCAATCGTCTATTTCTACAGTCACTTGGGTTGAAAGTTCTGATATAATGGACATTCTCGATATTCATCAGAAACCATTAGTCGATCAAACCATCCAAGAAAAAGAGTATCATACTTATCAACCGTTTTTACAAAAATTTGAATATAATGATGAAATAAGAATATCAATACAAGAGTTGGATACGTATACGCTTCCCTGTCAAAGTTACCTTTATATCGAAGGTCGTTTAACGAAATCCGATGGAAGTGCAACAGACAAATTGAGATTCATCAATAACGCTATCAGCTTCTTGTTCAGAGAAGTGAGGTATGAGCTGAATGGTGTTACAATAGATTCAGTTAGAAACGTCGGAATGATATCAACAATCAAAGGTTACCTGTCATACAACACGAACGAGAGTATCGAATTGCAAAATGCAGGCTGGTTCCCCAAAATGAATTTCAAGATCAAAGATGAAAAAATCTTAGTGGATGGTAAAGGCAACTTCAGCGTTTGCATACCTCTATCCTTCATTGTGGGTTTCTTTGAAGACTATCAAAAGGTCATCGTGAATATGAAACAAGAATTAGTAATTATTCGTAATAATGATGACACAGATGCAGTGTACAGCTCTGATGAAAAAGAAACACCAAAAGTACAGATAGACAAATTATTCTGGAGAGTACCACACGTCTCGGTCAATATTCCACAACAGCTTGTATATACCAAAATGGTTCAAAAAAATCAAGAAATACTCATGCCTTTTCGCAGTTGGGAACTCATCGAATTCCCGAAATTATTAACCAGTACGAGACACACTTGGCCAATAAAAACCACAAATCAATTGGAATCTCCGCGTCATGTTATTGTAGTTTTCCAAACTGACAAAAGGGGCAAAGTGAAGTCTGATATGAGTAAATTTGATCATTGTAACTTGTCCAATATTCGAGTCTTCCTGAACAGTGATCGGTACCCATACAATGATTTATATTTGAGTTTCAATGACAACAAAACTTCACAACTATACTCAATGTTCACAAATTTCAGACCGTCTTATTACGGATCTGGAAAAGAGCCAATATTTTCACCAAAAGAATTTGCTGAAACAATTCCAATGTCACACATAGATTGTTCCCATCAAAAAGAGTCCACACAAAGTGGGTCTGTTGTGATGAGAATAGAGTTTGAAACATCCGAAGCAGTTCCAGATAATACAACCGCATATTGTCTTATATTGCATGATAAGTTATTCAATTATAGTCCTCTCACAAAAATTGTTAAACAATTGTAGATTTTCGCCTACCCCACTATACGATTTGTAAATTATTTAAGATAAACCACTTTTCTAAATTGTCAGTTATTACTTGTATCTTGCAAGATGAAGTTGTTGTGTATCGATATTCAAGGGTACCAGATATCCAATGAATTCTACCCCAAAGAAATATCAATTTCAAATGGTTTTCAAATTAGCCATTACTTATTCAAACCAGCTGTTCCTTTTGGTGCTCTCCAGGAAGCAGATAAAAAACAAGTGAGATGGTTGGAACGTAATCACCATGGACTCAAATATAGCTCAGGGTTCATTGATTACGAGAAAATCAATGAGATATTACAAGATCATCTCAGAGATGTCGACCTCGTTTACGTGAGGGGACACCAAAAGTTTCAATTTCTCAATTCATTATGTTTACCAACAACTAGGCTTAAAATTATCAATATCGAAAATTTTGATACATTTATGCACACTGTGACATTCAAGGCTGACATTCCCCTTTGCATGCATCACGAAACCAATGATGCGCACATGTGCAGTTTTAGAAACTGCAAAGAATTGCATGATTGGATAAATAATCTTCTACCGCAATAAAAATTCTCATTTGTTTATTGCTATTCTCAACATGATCATCGCAAATTTGATAAATGAACATATTCAGCAATTGAAAATTCTCAGAGAACAAATTAGCATTTACGAATGCATAAGAGGCATGAAAAATCTCAATGTTAATAAGTACATCAGAAGATCAAGTACAATGGAACGAGTGCAGATCGAAGGGTGACAGCTGCAGGCTTATTTGGTGAAGCAATTGTACTACTAATGGCCTCAAAATATGTATTATATAAATTATTTATGAATAAATGTTTTGAATGAATAATTTGTTTTATTTATATCAATGCAATCTTTTTGAGAATATCTCAGTACTTCATTAACAATGGCAGTGTTGAGTTCGAATTTTTTGATTCTATTCACAATCATAAATGATGTGATGTATATGAATCAACCATACAATTCTAAAAACATTTTCATTTGCTTCGACAAGAATGGTATTAAAAATGATAGCTGGCCTTCAGAATGGACTGAAATGTCACCAACAATAATCAATGATGGACATCTAATCGCTTCAATGGTGGACGTGCCAGAAAATGCAAGTTTATATAAATTGAGAATTATTTTTCAAGATCGAAGTGTGGGAGACTCTCGAGGTTGGCAGAATCTACATTATTGTGAAAAATCCCGCACTGTATCATCACCACCAGAGTTTCATTTTGAAATGGCCTCTATAATTTTAATGAATCTGTTATTCGCAATAGCAATAATATGTACTATCTGCTATTTTCATTGTAAGAAAACACATACTGTATTACATCAATTAGAATAAACGCAAGACTTTTAATTTTGATAATGCAATTATTATTATTTTTTTTTTCACAAACAGGAATACAAACAGGACGAACCCAGAAACAGTATTCACATATATACTAGATATGTTATGGTTATAAATTATACAGTTGAAAAAAAAATATGTACCTATATAAATATAAAATGTCATATTATCAATTAGAGGACGGAACAAAGTGTTTCTTAAGTTTATTAACAAAGGTAGTTAAAGAGTCAGAAAAAATATCAAAGTCCATTGTATTTGAGATGGAGTTATAACTTTTCAAGCATCGATGTAGAGGGGAGTTCAAATAGTAGTTTGTGTTTGGTATGGATGTATGAAACAAATTATATTGGCGTGTGGAATATTGTGGAACATTGTATTGAATCAAGTTATTTATTGATGAGGAGTTAATTATACCATTTACAATTTTAAAAGAAAATTTGATATCAGCGATTGCTCTTCTGTCAGCAAGACTAATCAAATTGAGTTGTCGGATTACGAAGTGATTTTGTGGCATGTTTCCGAAATATTTTTTGTTGGTATAGTTAATGAATTTGTTCTGGATGCTTTCAATTTGTTTTATGTGTATTATATAGTGGGGGTTCCAAATGGTTGAGGCAAAGCTTAGCAGACTATTTACGTATGACATAAAAAGAGTACGCAATGTATTATAATCTCTGAAAGGATATGTTGTTCTTAAAATAAAACCTAGCATTTTATTCGCTTTCTTAGAGATGTAAGAAATATGTTTGTTGAAAGTCATTTTCGAGTCGAAAATAATTCCCAAATCTTCCACTTCACTATAGATGTGGAGATTATGATCCTGCAGAGTATAATTATAAACTATCAAATTGGAATTTCTACTATAAGTCATCTGATGACATTTGTTCAGGTAAAGGGCGTTATTCCGGCAGTACTCTGAAGATCGGTCAAGGTCCTCTTGAATGAGGATAGAATCGTTCAAGTGTGCCACTGTATGAAATATTTTCAGATCATCAGCATACATAAGAAAATTCGAGAATTTGAAGCATTCAGAAATGTCATTTACATAAATGTTAAATAGTAGGGGTCCTAGATGTGAACCTTGAGGCACACCCGACGTTATGTTAACTGATCTTGAAAGATAGTTACCAATACAAACAACCTGTTCACGATTACTCACATAAGATTGAAACCAATTCAATAGAGAGCCGGTCACACCGACCACAGCCAGCTTCTGTACCAGCATTGTGTGATCAATCTTGTCAAAAGCCTTGCTAAAATCGGTGTAAACGGCATCCACTTGTATTCGACTATTTAAGCTTTTCAATATATATTCAGTATATTCGAATAAATTTGTTTCAACAGAGCGATTCCTGACAAATCCATGTTGTTGTATATTCAGAATATGCATGACATCATAATAAAGATATTCAAAGATGATACTCTCGAATAATTTTGCTAATATACATAATTTGGACACTGGTCTATAATTCTGAGGTAACTGTTTTTTTCCAGATTTATGAATTGGGATAACGAATGCTTTTTTCCAGGCGTTTGGAAAATGTCCTTTCTCTAAGGATTTGTTAAAAATGAGATAAAGAGGAAATGACAAACTCTCTGAGCACATTTTAATGAAATTTGTTGGAAGGTCATCAGGGCCAGGGCCCTTATTTGGGAGAGATTTTATTTTAGCTTTGATTACGTTTTCAGGAACGAGATATTTACTTATGTTTTGGGAATTGAAGCGAGTAGATACCCTGTCTCCTTGGTTTTTCAAAGGTTCACTAAACGCTGATGAGAAATGATCGGCAAATGCTTCACAAATAGTTTGACCTTCTGTCACAATCTCATTGTTGATGAGTATAGATGTTATTCTACTGGAAGAGTTCTTTTTTGTTTTTACATATTGCCAAAATTGCTTGGGATCGAAAGATATATTTTTTTCACATGAATCTAGATAGTTTTTGTAGTCAAGTTCTAACAAATATTTGGAACGTCCACGTAAAATTTTAAAAGTGAGATAGTCCATGTCGTTATGGTATTTTTTCCATCTTGTGTGATATTTATTCTTCTCTTTAACCACCTTGATGGTGCTAACAGAAAACCAACTAGGAAATTTTTTACAGATTCTTGGATTTTTCGGAACAAATTTATCTATAGCTATATTGATCTTGGAGTATAAACAGGCAGTGGTTTCATCAACAGTTTTTCCCAGGAACATATTATGCCAATCAACCCCAGCAAAGAAATTGTTAATTGGGTCATAATTTGCTTTATTAAAGTTATAGGCATGAATTTTTTTCTCCAGATTTCGAGTAGAATCTATATGTGATAATTCCAGAAGGAATTCAAGGGTAGTATGGAACTTATCTTCACGAACCAGAGAGGGTTGGCATAATTGTAACCTTCGTAAGTAACCACAGTTATTGAGGACAAGGTCAAGTGTATTTCCAGATGAATTAGTGAAATGATTGTGTTGGGTGAAATTTCCAAAAGATAATGTATCTATTAACAAATTACTACTTAGATCAGTATAATTTCTAGGAATACAAATATTATTGACTTCATCATGATGCCATTGTATAGAAGGAATATTAAAGTCACCACAAATCACGATTTTGTCATTCGGATTGCTAGAGATAATATTTGTCAATTTCAAACAGAATGAGCTGAAAGCCACATTTAATAGATTTTTTATCACCTGCGTCAGCTATTACTGTTACCCAAAGATCTTCTGCATCAGATGACCATTCTTCTTGTATATGACTGTTGAATGAGTTATTGACAGCGACTAAGGTGCCACCTCCTTCCAATTTGGAGCAAGCTGATGATGCTCGATCTCTTCTATACACATTGTACTTTCCGGAAAACACTATCAAGCACATTATTGTTTAGCCATGTTTCAGTGAAGCACACAATGTCATAGTCACAGAGCAATGTGCCAGTATATAGAGTTGATAATTTGGATTTTAAACCTCGGACATTTTGGTAAAATACCGATAAAGCCATGGCTACAAACAACTTCCTTATTCTAGTTGGGTTTATAGAACGAAATTACTGTAGCTTCAAGATATCACCTTCGTTTCCAATGCTAATCACCTTCGATCTATCGTCTTTCCTTACTAGAATGTTCCCATTTCTCACCCATACAAATTTGAAGTTCTTGCTTTTGGCAGCTTCCTTGGTATCTTTCAGCAACAACTTAATCTTACTGGTGAGATGTTCATTTATAAACAGCTTCTTGGATATATTTTCAATTGCAATACCAGGAGTATTGCTTTCACGCCTGAGTTGTTTGGTTGCAGCTAGAATCGAATCTCTTTTATGTTTGTTTAATAGTTTGACTATAATTGGTTTCATCTGTTGAACCGACGAAGGATGAGGGGCGACACGATACACGGTGTCTATGTCTGCCTCGGCAATAGGACACTTGACGTGTTCGCCAATCTTATCCAAAATTTTCAACAAATTTTCATTTTCTTTAAAGGGCACACCTTGTATTTCTAAGTTATTTGCTCGGGTCTGCTGCTCTAAGAGATCCACTTTGGTATGTAGCAAGGATACCTCTTTTTTCAAATTAGCATTTTCACGGGTCACTTTTTCCAATGACGCTATTTTATCGTTCAATTTGTTCATAGCGGTTTCGAAAGTGCTGATTTGATTGCTGCAGAAATTGACAGAGTCCATAACGTCCTCATATTTCTTATTCAAAGATCGCAGATTTTCTTGAATATCTTTCAGAATAGAAGTAATTGTAGAAGGTACTATTTCTATATCAATATCATTGCCTTCGGTTCCAATCACAATAGATGTGTTATTTGTTACATTTCTACAGCTTGGGCATATCCATTGGACTCCTTGCATGAGAAATTTATTCAGATCTTGTTTGGTAATATCTACGCATTTACCGTGGTAAAACTTTTGGCAAGCACCTGAGCACTGCAACCCAGGTGATTTATTGTTTATACCTGAAGTACATGATTCACAAACTGGCATCTTGAAGCAAAAAGTGTACTTTTTTATCGGAGGCTAGAAAATCGACGATAAAAACTTCACCTATTTCTTCTTGATAGACCACAGTATTGATTGTTGAATGCAATTATATGCACTTATTGACGATATACTAACTTTTAGTTTTCACTAATATGTTGATATGACTCTTACACAGGATATGTGAAAATTTTACGGAATTCTGATACGTATTTCCACTGTATTAGGAACAATTAAACGGAGCGACCAACACTACGTGCGACCAACTCGACTACTTATTTCATAGTGTTGGTGGTGAAACCTTTCATCACAACCTCTAGTTCAGGTAATCTCCACTATATATAGTCCTTAGGAAATTAATTTTCATGAAATTGAATGAAAACATTCTACAAGTTGAATCAATCACAAAAATACAATCTAAATAAATTGAAACTCACCCCTTTTTATCCATTTGCTTTAGACGATCACTCAGTTCATAGACTTCTCTTGATTACACTAACCTGCTTGATCTCCAGCTACATCGCAAAGGTAGTGGCTACACGTCCATCAAACCACACTATGAAATTGTTGTTTTGAGAGAATGAATGATGATTGAATGTGAAGTGAAACAAAAACACCTGTTCAACTATTTTTTATTCTAAATGATAATCTACAACTGGAATCTGCAACAAAGAAAAGAATTAATAAACAAATCAAACATATTTTCTGAGATTATTTACCTAATCTAAGGCGAACACCACCAGGAAATTTAAAATAATTTTATAAAAAAGACGTAACTCCCCACACGTCCCGAACTCTATCGCGTCTGGTGGTACCATCGCCCTCACCTCTCCCACAAATATTATCATTTCCATGTGCTAAAAAATTGAAGATTTTCAAAATCATATGAATGGAACACTTTCGTATACTAACCCTAATGTTCACTGGCAGTTGGTACCTCACTGTGTATTCTGGTGAAGAAAAACATCCCCAATTGAAATGAGACTTATATAAGACTTTGAGAAGCAATACTCACCCAAATCTCCAATCATGGTACAATAAGAATGAATGTAGGTATATGTGAACATGAAAACTGATAGTTGCAAACGCTCCGCGCTTTTTATAAACAACTGATTGTAAAAAATCTGAAGGGAAGGTGTATGCATTTTCATTATCTTGAATAATTTATGCTTTTGCGTTGATGAAAACTAATCTATAATGTTTATTCAATTGCAGAAAACTATTTTTCAACTATCTATCCTTCGGATGTACATACACACCTCATTATTATTACGAGGAAAGGCATCACAATCGATTATTCATTGCAGGCTTTTATTGTTAATTCATGCAATGACATTGAAAGGCATGGATTTTACAACATTGTATTTAATTCATCCATAAATTCTTCCTTAATCGAGAGTGTTCTACCGCATCTATATACAAATCAAGTAAAAAATGAAGATAACACGAAATATTGTAGTATTGCAATTTCAAGTGAAATACAACATGAAAAATAGATCATGAATTCAACACTCGCAAACAATTTGAAAGCATCAAAAATGTTTTTAAAATTGTAGTAATTACCTAATGGATAAAAATTGTTTTCAGGAATCTCCTTATATCCACGGAAAGAAAAAATCATTCTTATGAAAGCATAATAGTAATTGGGTAGGTGATTGAACATATTTTTTTTCATAGATTTTTAATCAGGTAGATATTGCATTGTGGATAACGCATGCATTAGATCATTCAGAAGGTGCGGAATCACAATCAATTATTCATTGCAGACTTTTATTGTTAATTCATGCAATGACATCGAAAGGCATGGATTTTACTACATTGTATCTAATTCATTCTTAAATTCTTCCTCAATCGAGAGTGTTCTACCGTACCTATACGAGTCAAGTAAAAAATGAAGATAACACGAAATATTTTTGTATTGCAATTTCAAGTGAAATACAACATGAAAAATAGATCATGAATTCAACACTCGCAAACAATTTGAGAGCATCAAAATTGTTTTTAAAATTGTAGTAATTACCCAAAATGGATAAAAAAATGCTTTCAGGAATCACGGAAAGAAAAATTCATTCTAATGAAAGCATAATCGTAATTGGGTAGCTGATTGAATATATTTTTTTTATACATTTTAAATCAGGTAGATATTACATTGTGAATTACGCTTGCATTAGATCATTCAGAAGGTGCGGAATCTAATACGCGACAATTCATTATTTTATGATAATCATTCGAAGAGGTGCGCTGGTGAAAAATCCAACCTGATAACCGGGGGACCAAGGGGGGTGTCCGGAAGACTGCATGTTCTTTTACCCTCAACGTCGATGATGATGAACTCGATCAAGAGGTGAAATCCTACATGATAACCGAGGGACCATACATTTTAGAAAATTTTTTCTCTTCACCCTGATAATTTCACACCGATAGATATTGCATTGTGGATTACTCATGCATTAGATCATTCAGAAGGTGCGGAACGCGACAATTCATTATTGTTATTTTATGATAATCAATGAGATCATTCGAAGAGGCGCGCAACAATGTATTATTCATCCATATATCAGGTTTTTTCTCGCTCAAAAAGTGTAAGGGTGAAATCCTACGAAAATATAAGAATGGGGTGCCTACGGGGTGTCAAGAAGACTGCATGACGTAGCTGTTCTTCTGTTTACTATCCAGAAGCTCTGCAACATCGATTGCTTCTTGGAGATGAACTGGATGGCCGTTTGAGCTAGGATGGATGTAGCATTTTTTTGAGCCAGAACAGACCTGACGTATCTACTGGTGAGGTCCCTAAAATTTTTAATGAAATAAAACACCTAATGTTCAATATATATTTTTTTCATATTTTCACTTGCAAGTTAGCTAGTATATTTCTGATGAATGAAATCAGTTTCAATGATAAAAATCTTCAGTATAGAAACTTTATTTTTCAGGAGCTACCAGGAGCATAAATGAAGTGCTACAAAACACAAAATTCCTTCAAAAAAGAGGAAACGAATATTTTTTGAGAGAAAAACATAAATATTATGGGCAAATTCAGTTGGGCATGGCATTATTGAATTTGTCTACTTGTTATTTTATATTATATGCTTCATTTGATAAGAGTATGGAAATATTGAAAATTGATTATAATCATAATTTCACAAAAAAATTATTAACAGTAGTCAAGACTAACTTTTTTGAAAAAATGATACATGTTATTCGCAAGAATAATAAACTTTAGTTCAACGTTTTCTTTAATTACCTGAATTGATCAACCCACAATGCACATCACCCTTAAAATTTGAATTCCCAACAAAGTATAAAAAATAATGATTGATTGATTTATTGAAGATTTTCAGGAATAATATAACATATCAACAATTTCAATCATTTATTGAGAGGTGATCTCAATTTACACAAGATATTCCTAAAAATAAATTGGATGAACCTGATCAACTATACACAAGTTGAAACTAATAACAATTGATTTGCTACCTATTTATCGAATTATATTATGGCTTTACAAATTAATCATCAAAAATAATGAAATACATTCAATCATAGCATAATTGAAAAGAGTTTTAAAAACTTTCATTAGGTACCTGTGAATAATCTAATTTCTCAAAAATCTATGATCTGCTAATATTGAATTGGAAAAATTTGTTATAGCACAAGCTATCATAAATATATCCTTATCTTTCTTCACAAGAGACCACTGCAATTTACAACCTAAGATTTTGAATATCTTAATCCTCTGATTGACTCGTTCAATATGTACTCTAGCAGCTGCTGTTTTGGCATTCAACAATGCTTCCTCTGTAGTCAACTGCTTTTTATCTTTCAAAAATGGTGGCCTGATCAACTTTATTTTGAACTGTTCACAAATATCATCAATCAAAAAGCCTTTGTTCACCATAATAGCATCCTGTGAGCTTTCTAACTTTAAAATTAAGTCACTTTGCTGGAAAATAGTTTTATCAGATGCTCTTTCCCCATATGGTTCACTAATATAGGTAATTAAACCTCCAGGAGAAACACCTGTCATGAATTTTACTGTGTTACTAGATTTATAATGAGAGTAAAATCTGATCCTGCAGCATAGGCACTTTGGTTTCTGTATGAAAATTTCTGTACAATCTAAGATGATTCTAGTATTTTGAAAACTTTCAAAACATTTTGGCATGTTTTTCTGTATTCCAGAATATTCTGGAAATCTTATAACACTGCTCAAAACTCTACTTATAATGGGTAGCATTTCATAAATATACTTTTGGCATAATTCTTGTGATATGCCAAATAAAAGAGATAATGTCACATATGTAAGGTCACCTTTCAATTTTGACAATACTAAAACAATACGCTGTTTTACTGTTAAACGATGTGACCTTTGATCACTGTAAACAGATTGTACTGCTTCTACTATTGTATCTAGTAGTTTTATATTATTGAGACCAGTGAAACTGTTTAGAGCACTATCTGTAGTTATCAGATCACACAAAGTAGACACTTTTGGAGTATTCACACTTGCACTTCAAAATCCTTGAAAGTTTTGGGCCCATTATAATCTGGCTGCCGCTGAAGAAGCTGCAATAGACCTTGTGCAGCTTCAATTTCATCTTGAGAAGCAGCCCAGTCAGCACAAGTACGTGTTATGGACGTTTTAAAAACGTTCACTCTGGACATTCGAGACGTCATAAAAACGTCCATTTCCGGACGACCGACGTATTATCAGGATGTCTTGGGGACGTCCGTAATAGGTCCAAGTAAAATAAAATGAGCCATTCGAACTATACGGTCACCCATCCAAGTTCTATCCTCGTCTGACGTTGCTTGACTCCGGTTATCAAATCTTCATCTGCCTAGTATGGTAGCTGCTGTATTCTTATTGATTTATTATATATGTTTCTCTATTCGTATAAATCAATGAGATTTGAACAACAATAATTTTGAATGATTTATATTACTTGATTTTTTATATATGTCAATTTGACATATACCTATATATATGTTTTATTATTACATGAATTATTATTGTCTAATATTTATAAAATATGTTTTATATATCGCAATTTCGAGTTTGGGAGGGAGAACTTATACGGGTGGAAGAAGCGAGACCAACATCAGCTTATGCTGGAATCCTAACCACTTCTAGGAGCCATATGGTTTCCAACAGGATTTCAAATGTTATATATTATTTCAAATTGGGGTTTTTTGATTTCTTATTTCGACATACTCATTCATGTATCTCTAATTTATATGGAATTTGATGTAGCGATTTTTTTTATATCGCATCTTCGAAGTTGGTAACTTTTTATGTAAGAGCAGTGATGAGGAAAACGATACCAACAGCTGATATTTACCATTTATTTTTTTGATATTGCATTTGTATCTCGAAGCAGAAATGAATCACATTTGTATCTGAAAAAAACAAAGTTTTCTTAGAAACTTCCACGCATGTATGTCCCCAAAACGTCCAAACTAGGTCCTGGACGTTCGGACCCAAAATGGACATAAAATGGACGTCCCCGGGACGTCCAGTGCTATCTGGGAGAGTTGATGGTGTAGCAGGTTCGATTTCTTCACAATGAGAGCATTCTTCAGCAACAAGTATTTCTTTGTTGAGACTTCTTTGTCTCAATCTCTCAGTTCTACCACTAGAACATTAAGGTTGTTCCTTTGAAGCAGTAGATCCAACAGGAAGATTTATGGAAGGCACAGCAGTCTTTTTCAGAAACCTTCTTTGTTTGGAATTGGAATCTGTAAAGGATTACCCCCATTAACATAACCTAAAATCGCATATGTAGTTCGTGCTTACCTCGATAAAAATAATCATCATCTATGAAATGCAGGGAGCATACTTTCATATTTCTCGTAACTGGTTTACCAATTTTGAGTTTCAGTTGCCAAGCTTTTTGTCAATCCATCAGCACTTTACTCTCCGATTTCCCTTTTACCCAAACACGATATTTATCACCAGCTGAAGGAAAAGCATGGAAATTCACATTTGAACATTTCTTTTCCCAGGAAGAACACTGAGGAACTGAACAATAATGATTCGAACGACTCATAGTTTTTAGAATGATTTCAAATAATAAATATTTGTGAGAAAACATACATAAACAAAGGAGAATGTGAGAACTATGTCAAGATTTTTAGTTATTCTGATTGTCACCAGGCGGCGTAGCGCTTATTTTGATTCGTCTATAACACATTGCACGCAGGACGGCGAGAGCATGCGCGAGAGACCTGCGCGCCTGCTTTTGCCGGAATGAAAATTTAGTTTATTTTCGCGCGAGCTCGCGTGTGCATCCAATTGCGTGATGGATAAAGACCTGTTAATTGCAGCAGTTTTCCAAAGAACCCCTATTTGGGAAAAAAACACAAATTACATTGCAATCGTAATGTAGTTAATACATTTTGGAAGGAAATAAGCGCGGAAATGAAAGAAGATGGTAAGTATTTTAATTCCAATCAAGTAATTTGCTGAACACTGGTCTTCTATGCAACTTGTTTAAATATTTCAATACATTATAATTATGATAAAGGATTTCGAGAAAAGTATGTTAGAAATATATCGCGAATTGTTTTTGCTTCGTTGCTTCCAGTCATTTGCCTTTCGAAATTTTCATTAGCATATTCCAAAGAAACATCACTTAAATGTTTTGTAAATCCCTCTCTAGTGATGATCGTATTGTGTAGCACGCATATACATTTGATTATGTCACATGCTTTTTTAATGTCGGTTTCAATGCATTTCGATAGAAGTCTCCACTTTGCTGTTATTATTCCAAATGCACACTCTATGCATTTCCTGGCTCTGGATAAACGTTTATTGAAACATTCTTGCTCAATACTAAGGTTTTTTCCACCAAAAGGTTTTGAGAGAAATGGCAAAAGTGGGTATGCCTCATCACTTATTAGTACAAAAGGTGCTTTCGTTGTGTGCGGGAGGTATGATGGTTCCGGAATATTCAGTTGTTTATTCTTCAACAGTTGGTAAATTTCTGAAGGTTGAAATGTGCCACCATCACTCTGTTTACCATACCCACCAATTTCCACACTGATAAATTCATAATTAGCATCTGCTACTCCTTGTAAAATAACAGAAAAATAATGTTTGTAGTTATAAAACATCGATCCTGTGTTTTTAGGACATGTGATGCGAAAGTGTTGCAGGAAATTCCATCAGATATTACAAAATTCTTCTGACAGATATTCTTTCAAAATCTTCTTTTTTCGGAATAGGCATTTATTCGGGTTGCAATTCATCCCATATTGCAGTTTCTGTTTCTGCAACTATGCTTCCGGCAGTAGAGGCCCCAATACGAAATTCAAATGAAAGGTGTTTAAATGATGAACCGGTTGCTAAATATCTGTAACAATATTTAATTATAAGACTGCTTCTATTTTCTCGAATATATTTGTTTTCTGATAGTTTATTTTCAAAGATTCATTGTTTTTAGAAGCAGAAGTGAGGAAACAATGGAAATATTTGCGTGATCAATTTGCTGTCGAATTGGGAAAGTATTTACCACCACGATCTGGTGATTCTGCAGAAGATGTACCAACATTCAAATGGGCATATTCTGTGCAGCTTTTATTTTTGAAAGATATCATTAAACCAAGGGAAATGACGGGAAATTTGACCAAATCCTCGAATAAGTTTTACCAAAATACGAATCAACAAGAAACTCCGCCTTTGAACGAACATTCTAGCCGCAATAATGAACCCTATAGCTGCAACCAAGAACCGAATCAAGAGCCTTCTAGTGACAATGAGGGCCGGAATGAAGAAGTCACTAAAACCATTGAAAATAAAGAAAATGAGGAAAGGAACCTTGAATCCTGTACTCCGACAAAAACCACCTCGGCTGCCTTACCGAAGAAAAGACGCGTACTTGACTCATTCAACGAGTCCATTTTATCAATAGAACGACGCAAAGTAGAATATCTGGAGAGCAAAGCAAATAAACACAATCTCAGTTCTCAAGATGATGAGCACCTTGCATTTTTCAGAAGTTTGTTGTCACATGTGAACAAAATTCCAGAAAACAAAATCCTCATATTCGTAGTCGCGTACAGGAACTTGTTACTCAGTTTTCGTACGAATCGAACAGCTTTTCCGCATCAGTAACTACTACATCTTGTAGCATTTAAATTTACCACCATAAGATTTAAATTTGAAACCAATTTAAAATAGTAATATACCAGCTGAAATTACTATAATATAGCTACAGTTTAGTTAATAAACAGTATACTCACAGAAAACATTCAGTTTGTCACCAACAAATCTTTGAAAATAAAAGGAATTTATTAAAACAACACTATATCACACAAGTTTCTAAGGATAGTATATCACAAACACACTAGGTATCACTCTTGCTTCTGACATTCTGAGGACTGTTGGAGGTGATGTAACTAGCTGCAGGAATCTTATGATTTCTGGCTATCTGTCTGATCCAGGCCTGGAATAGAAGAAAAGAGTCAGTAAAGATATCCATTCAAAAATAAATAAGCGACTTACCATTGTGTCCTCTGGTGTGATAAATTCTATGGTACTGACTATTTCAGGGTTTGTGAAGATCGTATCTTCGATCTGAAGTGATTCTGAGTGATTTATTGGGTTTTTGTTTATTTTTCTGAATATAATCGTATAGGTTTTAATTATTTTCGAGAGTCGATGTCCTTCCTTCCTTCCTACTTCAATATGGGCTCAACCGTTTCGGTTATTTACCCAGGTACTTCGTATAGGGATGAGGCTGCACCTAAGATGCGTCTGGAATTATATCCATCACCTCCTCCCTGTTGTGGTTGATATAATTTTTCTATATTTTCTTCTTCTATTGGCTTATGCTTCTGACTCCTTTCGGTGCCAATTTTTCGATACTATTTTGGCTCCTTCATTCGACAAATCCGTTGTCATCCGGCCTGGGTACCGGCGTAGAAATGATGGAACCAGTTTTTTTCGATACAAGTGAGGCCCCTTTATCCGACAAATCCGTTGTCATCCGGCCTGGTTACCGGCGTAGAGACACAGGAACCTGTTGTTTTTCTCTAATATTCACTAAGTTTAACATTTGTGGTTGTATTTTCATTAATTTGCACGTTTCAGTAGACGTTCACAACATTCACTTGACTTCCAACCTCGAGGACGCCGCCTGTCCTCTACCATGGCCGGAAGGCGAATAGAGAGTCGATGTCATTGCTTGGTCTGTCATCGATCTTCTGTCATTGATCTTCTGTCATGGATCTTCTGCCATCGGTCTTCTGTCTCAAATTGGTTAGCCGTAAATGTTCGTGTCCGTAGCAGAAAAGAAAGAAGAAGAATGGTAGTCTTCTCGGATTATCTTCGTTGGACTTCGTTCTGTCAAACGGGATAACATTTATGGTTCTGACCAATGGGAGGCTGAGGATTCAAAACTGGCGCTGATTTCATACAGGATGTGAGTTTTTTTGGCAAATTTTGGAATGAGGAGATGGTATCCATCCTGGAGCAGCTACCTCGAGGCTTTTTCCTGTGTGGCCATGATGAGGTGCGCTTGACTCGTTTTGATTTTCTTTTTTCGGTGTGTTTAACCGGGAATTAACCCTTTTGGGGAATTTGTGTAAGAGCCGTTGGGGCCGAGTTCAAGTCGCACCCATCATTTGTGGATTTTGGAGCCTTTTTATGGGGATTTGTGCCGACCACCGGGAGACTGCCATGCGGTAGAAACACCGCCATTTTTGTCCTGCTGTCTTGATGTCCTGTTTGCTGTTCATCTTCTAGCCCTTTACCTCCCTCCCTTCTCAGAAGGTAAGTCATGACTCATGAACCAGCAATGATATCGATCAGGTTGAAAATATACCTACTTCAATTCTTTGGTTTTTTCTTGCACATGTCCTCTCATGAGGCTATTTTTGTTAGGGTGTTAGGTACAGCTTAGCCTCATCAGACTCCTGGCATTCGACCGACAACTCTTGTGGCAACTCTTGACTCTGGTCAAGATTCTCACGAGGGCCAACACCGAGTCGCTTCTAAATCTTGGCCAGAGTCGACAGACAACCAGATGACCACCACCAGTAGTAGCTGGTAGAGGCTGGCGACCAGCTGAGCTGCCCATCGACCTTGGCTGACCTGGGGAGGTCGAGACTTTTTTGTTTTTCTCGTCATCTTCCTGTGCTGCTTCCTGTCTTCTTCCTGTTTTCGTCTTCATCTTCGCAGAGTCTTCCTGCATTACACCCAATGGACCTTGGATAGAGGCTACCTAGTATGGACCATTGAAAAGGATCAAGGACCATATCACCAGGTTTTTTTTTACACCTTCAGTGTTTTTGAATTTTGTTTAAGACCTAATCATATACATCATATATAGTCACACATGGTTGATGAATAATATAACCTCTAGAGCTCTTGTGAAGCTCTCACATAGTACTATGCGACAGCGGATCTAATTTACAGGTTTATTACCCTACAAATATCATATTTCATACTAGTTATTTTAAGAGGTGAAATCTTTAAGGGAAACCTAGGTACAACATCAGGTATATTAATGTATGTGTATTTTTATGATGTATCATTCCTTTTTCTCCTAAAATATCTCTGATTTGATATTTCAATTGGTTCATGATATTTTTGCCTTGTCCATTTTGGTGTTTTATTATATGTACTTGTATGTGATATGGTTTTATTCTTCTATTTGTCCAACCCGGATATCTAAGAAAATTTAACTCTATAATTTCGGGTATTGTTTGAAGGTAGGTATTTGGTTTCTCAATTTTCCAAATATAAACATTTTTCTTAAATTGAGTGGCGCCCTCTGAATTTTGAATTTTCAATCATCGAGACAAATAAAATCCGAACTCACTATATCTGTTCTCCGGCGAACAGCTGCCGTCAGCATAATGTGAACTACTTTCTTTTGATTTCATTTTTGAGTTATGAAGTAGGCCACAATCTAATACACCCTCTGTTTATGGCACTAACCAAAGAAGCCACAATGTTTCCTATTCTAGACCGCTTTCCACTGCATCATCCTCTTCTAATATACTTCCCATCTATAACACTAACCTAGACGAAAGTAGTCCGAGCTCTTGGTATTCTAGGCTGCCATCCACTCCATCCTTCTATTCCAATGCATCGCCTCTCCATAATCCCATCGATCGAAGAAATGAGAATCAAGAACCCACATTACATGAATATAACCAGAATGATTTTCAGTCAACTTTTAGAGAACTCAATTAACTTTTGATTCAATAATATTTTGTAAAAAAGCTAACGATTAAAAACTGAATCCCAATAATGTTTTTTTCTATATTTACCTAAATTACCTTACCTTAAAGTGATAACAAGCCTTTCCTCTGGTAGAATAGGTTGCGTATGCAAGTTACACCAATTTTTTGTTAAACGGTTTTTAACTTTTTCTAAGATAATCAAAAGTCTCTTGAGACATTCTCATATCCCAGCTAACCAGATGACGAGTGATGACGTTGGAAAGACGTCATTTTTAGGTCTATATTCGTCATATTGGTCATTCGTCAAAATATGACGTCAAAAAGCCGTGATTTTTGTGGCGTAACTTCGACGTCATGTTCTTACGTCAGATTAACGTCTTTTATTGGTCATTTCATGATCAATGTTTCTGTGCTACAAAATGGGGGTATTTCTTCATGCATGAATTCAACAATATAGGTAGATAGTTTGTGATACCTGATTTGAGATAGGTATTTGATTTTTGATCGCTTGATACTAATGACCTTATGTAGAGCTGATATTATCGAAATAATTCCTTCATAACGTTCAGACTCGACAGATATTCTTTCAATTTGCATTTTATCATTTCAAAAAAATAATTTTCAGTTGTTGATGCATGTGTGCGGTGGTCGAGAACAGCCGACAGCTGTCGTCACCTCGGTTACCCGAAGGTCCTCATCCCGATGCCCCGATGCTGCATATCGTAGATTGAGAAATACCTAACCTAACTATTTCTCAATCAACGTGCATATTATAAGGTTTCTATTACATATATGGAGCACACAAGCTCCAAACATGCTTCTACCGTTAAATTTGAATTGAACTTGCATTTTATCTGTCCAATGAGAATAGTTGTAGCCCTTGAATAAAAGGGTATAACTGCCATTGGTGCTCTCGAATGAGATCGATAACGAGATTGGCTAACTTGAAGTTCCCGCGTATGAAGTCTGCATCGCGCATGCGTATACAATGGCACGAGTGGTGGTACTGGTGGTGGAACTGGTGGAAGGTGGGTGAAACCGGCGAAACGAGAAACGGCCACTGAACAGTGTTGCCGATTTGCGGATAATTATCCGATTTGCGGATAATTTTTGATGTCAGCGGATAATTTTCGGATCCTGAAATTTATCGGATAATTTCGGAAAATTTCTGGTAGGGACAAAGTCCGAGCCAACAAAAGTTAGCTAGATTTTTCATTTAGCCGTCATTGGTTGTATTAACACAAGACTCAAATGAAATAACTTACAATGTTTCATGTGAAAAACACTGGAACCAACAAAAGGTTTTAGTTCGAAGGATATTCGGAAGATGCGCTGGTATCATTCTCTTCGAATAATAATCGTCTATATTTGTTAACGAATAGCCCCTATAGCAGATATCACTAATTTGAGCTTTTATTATTCAACGAAGAATCAGCAAAAACAAATATCAATCAAATAACTGGTTGAACAATGATATTGAATCAGATTATTGTTGCAAGTGGCGCCATCTATTTGTCAGTTAATTAACTTAAACATTAATCGACTCATCATTGGAGATTCGGATGATTTCATACCAGTCTCCGGATAATTTGGGTTATCGTGGTTGGCAACACTGCACTGAAACGGCACGGTCTGTGGGCAGGTGGGCACGGTGATGAACGCGTCCAAAATGGTGGTCGAGTTTTGTTTTCTCTGGTTCTGGTCGAGTGGTCGTAGTTGTGAAATTGTGTGTCCAAATATTTTTTGAAGAACTTAAAAAGTGAATGAGTGTGTTCAGCAGGGACAATACATGAAAAAACTGTGTTAACGTCGTGACTGGTGAGAATACGGAGAATGTCATTTTACGTTATAGAATTTGAGGGAGGGGGCTTGGCTTTTGTACCTTCATTTTGGTTGACTCCTCGAAAGAAAGAAGTATATTGGCCCCCTGTTAAAGATTCTAAGGTTTATAAAATAATGGTGAGACGACAGGAGGCTGTGGATGAAATCACATGGAAATTGTATGCAATACAGAGAGTTTTTTCTGAAACTAGTAAGATCATTTTTAAATACGTTAGGTTGAACGCGAGGTTTTAAACGCTTACTTATTCATTGAATATTTACTTATCTTTACACTTTACAACTTCTTGAGGTAATTTGAAAATAATCTAGATCAATGAATCATTATCATGTAGTCATGAATAACATATTTTCTTTAGATTTTTGGGAATTATTTATAATTTATCTAATATTTTCAGCTGATTTTGAGTCTGCAGAAATCAAATTGAAGAAAGCAGAACTGACCTCTAACCTAGACACATCTGATGAGGAGGAAGCAGATGTTTCATCATTGGGGCGTAAAAGAATAGCCAGACGATTGTCATCCAGCTACAGCAGTGAAAATGAGAATTCACAGTCACAGATTAAACGTCCACCAGCAATTAAATGCATAAAAATCGATAAAAGTCAAAGTTAGTCCCATTATGTCATCAAACATATGTTTCTACATGTTTATTTGCAGGAAAATGTACATCTGTTCAAAGAAGTGAGCAAACTGCTGCAGCAAGTCGAAGCAATGAGAACACACTAGTTAACAATCAGGAATTATTAACATCACCAAAAACTCCAACATCTCACCAGCAAATAACAACTCCATCTATAAGCAAAAACATCCAAATAGATGCCAAAGGTTGATTGAGAAATATGATGATTATTCTCTTGATTCACACACATTTTTTGTTTTCAGCCTATAAGACATTATTGCAGAAAGTTACATGTATTCAGGAGCAGAATACTCAAATTTTAGCCCTGTTGGAGCTTAAAAATACTAGTGGAAGTAGTGCTGAAATCCCAGATTTTCCAGTGCCAATTCCTCTCCAATCTGAGTAAGATTTACAGATCCTTGAAGTATACCTAAGTAATAATGGAAATATTGTGGTAATTCTATCAAACACTGTTGATTGTGCATTGTGCATTCCCTAACCTAAAATTTGCAGGTATCATTTTTATCAAGAATTGGTGGAGAAAACGTAGTCACCAGAACCAACCGAATTCTAAAATATTTGCTCACAGACGAATTGGCAGCCCAGTTCAGTTTCTTTGGAAAAAGAGAAAAGAAGGAGTTTGGGAAACTGAGGTTGTTTGCTATTATAAGAGGTATGTATCTATCTATTCCTAGGGTAATGAATGTATAACTATTTTCTGATTGAATGTCAATATTTGAGAAAGCGATTTTTGTGCCCTTTCAAAATACATCTTGAACATATGACCTGCTATATTCTGATATTGTCATATTAATGATATTATTATGATTATGCAGAGAAAAGCAAAAACCGTGCATAGGATTGAAAAAACTCAAAATATGAAATTTGCTCAGAAATGAATGGGGATTTCAGGAATAATTTTGATATTGAAATAAACCAGTGGTGTACCATCAATGTCTGCCAAAAGATGCAGGTGAAATTCGGTACAAACGCCACTGGCGGAAATAAAAAAAAATGTGTTACACTAAAAAATGCCCCTTGATATGTTGTACATGTATGCCAAATTTCATTGAAATATCCATAGTGGTTCCACAGATATTAATAAAAAACTATTTATTTTTGAAAAACTTTGCCTCTTAATATCACAAGAGTAAGGATGTTTAGGCTCATGTTCAGAAAACACCCTGTATTACCATGAAGTGAAATGTCTTGTATTCCATAATATCATTTTCCATTCCGGTTTTTTTTTGGATTCTGTTTCAAGAGGTATTGAGAACTGTACCAATTTTGAAATAGAGAAGGTAGTGAAAGTATGGTTGAAGCATGCCCCACAAAGAATGATGAAGGCCCAAACTAAATGTAACTAGACTAGAGGTGGATATTGTGAGAGTACATTTTTTATCTGGTGTTGTTTTTAAAATGCTATATTCATATATAGTTTATGGATAGATATATATTTAGAATATTGATTTTATTTTTGCATCACACATTTTTATGTTTTGATGAGTTATTTGATAAACCTCTGAGTAAAAATGTTCGAGAAAATCAATTTAAAAAAAAAGTTGGAAAGAGACAGTTTTATCGGCGAGTTGCCGAACATGTTGATGCAGATATAGGAAATATTTTTGGTGATACAGAAATGAAAGAATGTTCAGAAATCAATACAATTTCTGATAGAATTGATGAGACAGTTAATTGTGAAACATTAGAAATTGATTCTGACCAATCTGATGAGCTACCTATTGAAAATGTTGAAAATAATGAATATTTCGTAAATTCATTCAATTTGAAAGTTCCAGAATGTATCGAATCTGCTATAAATAACACAGAGCTAAATGTAGAGTTGAAAAACTGGGCTGCTACTGAAAATATTGCACATTCTTCTGTTACAAAATTACTTCACATATTGAAACCTCACCATAAGGATTTGCCCCTAGATTGTCGAACTTTACTTAAAACTCCCAGAACAATAAATGTAGAATATGTAATATGTAATGGGCAGTATGTACATTTCAACCTAGAATCCACATTATCTAAAATATTGGCTAAATGTGAGACTATCCCCTCTACTTTGGAGTTGTCAATCAATATAGATGGTTTGCCACTTTTTCATAGTTCCAACAAGCAATTTTGGCCAATATTGGGACTGATTCGAAATATTTGTAGTCCCTTTGTAATTGGAATATTTTGTGGAACATCTAAACCAGAACCTCTTCACTTATTTTTACAACAATTCATAAAAGATGTTACACCTTTAATGCAAAATGGTATGATTTTCAATGATGTAGTTTATGTGGTGAAAATATACAATTTCATATGTGATGCTCCAGCAAGAGCATTTGTCAAGTGCATAAAATCTCATTCAGGTTATTCTTCATGTGAAAAGTGTGTTGAACATGGTAGTTATGTTAATGGGAGAGTCATTTTCAATTCTTGCTCAGCAGAAAAAAAACAAATGAATCTTTTATTTTGCAAACAGATGAAGATCATCATATCGGCATTTCACCATTGATACAACTGGACATGGGTCTTGTTTCTGATTTTCCTATAGACTATATGCATGCTGTATGCCTGGGTGTAATGAGGAAATTGTTACACTCTTGGATTGGTGGTAATTTGAATGTTCGATTAAGAGCTAGAAATGTTACAGCAATATCTCAGAGCTTACTAGCACTACGTCCATTCTTTGTTAAAGAAATAAATAGAAGACCAAGAAGTCTTTCTGAATTGGCTCGCTGGAAGGCCACAGAACTACGCACCTTCTTGCTATATCTAGGACCACTTGTTTTGAAAGATATAGATGTTGGAATTTATGAACATTTGCTACTATTACATACTGGAATATTCATTTTATGTTCTTCATTTTTAACAACAAAATTTGGGCATGATCTGGCTGAAGAATTATTGTTAACGTTTGTAACACATTCCAAATAAATATATGGGTCACAATTTCTGGTATACAATGTTCACATTTTGTCTCATTTAACTGACGATTCTAAAAAGTATGGTACATTAGATTCTTTTTCAGCATTTCCCTTTGAAAATTTTTTAGGACAGTTGAAGAGATTAATAAAATCTCCAACAAATCCTCTTCAACAAGCTTCCTGTCGATTAGTTGAATACAATGACAATTTGAAAATAAATTCGCAAATGATTGATGTGAAGTGTTTGTATGAGCACTGTTCAGATCTCCGTTTACATTTTGAAAGGGACTACAAAGAATATAAAAAAATTATATTTAATGGCATACAACTTACAATTCATTATTTCTCAAAATCAGATTCTTATTTTTTAACTGACAATAATTTGGTTGTACAAATTCACAATATACTGAAGAAAAATGTTGATGTTTTTTTCATTGGAAACGTGTTTGAAAATTATAACGCTTTATACAAATATCCTTTTGATTCGAAAAGGTTGAATATATGTATCATTAGTGCACTTTCTGCTTTGCAGTGTTGGTCTTTGAATCAGTTTCATTCAAAATGTATAACATTTCCTTCGGAAAATACAGAATCTTTTGTATCGTTTCCCTTACTGCATTCATATACAGTACATGATGAGATTCAGTAGTCATCAGCTTTCAATGTGATTGAATATTTTTACTCAGAGTGTAGACAAATAGCTTTTCAGGGAAAATCAAGTCTCCAATTCCTCAACAACAAAGCTGTTATTAATGTTCAATGAATGTTTTGACTATGTCTTTGGTATTTGAATAAAAATTTATTTCCTTTATATGTTTTAAATTCAAAAACCCACAGCCGAATTTGAATAAAACATTATAAATCGTCATAAGTAACCATTAAAAAATATGAGATAAACGTCAGTATGCTGTCAGCGAGTGACATATATTGAACGTCAGCAGCTGACGTCACACAGAGGTCATCAACTGACAGATGATTAACGTCAGCAGCTGACGTCTCCAAGAGGTCATCAACTGACAGATTATGAACGTCAGCAGCTGACGTCACCAAGAGGTCAGCAGCTGACGGCTTGGGGCTGTGACTTTTTCACGTGAATTCAACGTCGCCAATACGTCAGATGCTGACGTCAGCCTGGTGATCTAATGACGTATGTATGACGTATTTTTGTCGTCATCTGGTTAGCTGGGATATTGAAAGAATCTATCGTTATCTTTTCGTAGACTTTTAAACAAATTATGATATTCTCCAAACTGCTCCCGTTCTCTATTGATAGGATGGATGCCAGTTTTCTTGGGTTTTAATTCAGGAATCATTGACTCTAGAGCAATCTGATCATCACTAGATGACGACATTTTGCTTACTGGAACATTGAGATTTTATTATTTTTCCGTATTTACTTTGTGGGGGTACCTGCGCAAGAAATTGGCGCGTGCTAGCGAGAGAAAGCGGAAAAATCGCTTCCACTCTGTAGGAGCCCTAATATCAGCAGAGCGAGGCAATCTTGTTACGTTAGCTTTCGCAGTGAATGCTTTAGGAAACGTATTTCCTCCCATGTTTGTATTTCCCAGAATCCGTTTCCAAGACCATTTCATTAGAGATGGTCCAGTGGGTTCAGTAGGTACAGGTAACCCTTCAGGATGGATGCAGGATGACGGATTTTTAATATTTTTGAATCATTTCAAAAAATATTCCAATGCCTCACCTAACCATAAGGTTCTGCTTGTGCTGGACAATTACTCGTCACACATCCATATAAAGTGTCTCGATTATTGCAGAGAGAATGGAATTGTGCTACTGTCTTTCTCACCTCATTGTTCACAGCCATTAGACAGATCCTGCTATGGTCCATTCAAAAAAGCAATCAATTCCAGTTGTTATGCTTGAATGCGAAATAATCCTAGAAAGACGATGAGCATATATGATATACCTGGCATCGTAGCTAGCGCTGTTCCACATGCTCTCACTCAAAAAAACATCCAAGCTGGATTCCAGAAGTCTGGCATTTATCCGTTCAACCGGAATCTTTTTACCGATCTAGATTTTGCGCCTTCTTACGTAACTGATCGACCAAATCCCAAAGAGTCCATGGATGAAACTGACCACCTGAATCTAGTTGCAAAGTTGAACGGGACACAACGTGATGGTAACCAAAGAGCAGAATAAAATCCTGAGCTAGCTAGTATTGAAGTGGGAGCCGAACAACCCATCAACCCCGCCATTGCAGATGAAATCTACGCAAGACCTCAGTTCATCCAGTCTCCTGTACCATCAACAAGCAAAACATTTGTTTTTTACCTGAAGTGGTAAGACCTTATCCCAAGGCTCCACCAAGAAAGACGGTCAATAGAGGTAGAAAAAAGAGGAAATCAACCATATATACAGGTACACCTGAAAAAGAAAATATTAGAAGAGAAATTGAGAAAAAGAGCGCAAAAAACAAGCGAAGGGCGTCAAAATGAAGCAAGAAACAAAGAAAAAAGCAAGAGCAAGAAAAAAGAAATGTCTTCTTCAGAGGATGAAGACGACGAAGAATATTTCTGCCTTGTTTGTGTAGAAAGTTATGGTCATAGCAAGCCTGGAGAAGAGTGGATTCAGTGTAGAGGATATCTGCTCTGGGCACACGAAGCTTGCACAGCCGGCGATGCCTTTTATATGTGTCAAAATTGTGAATCCAATTGATTTTTCATTGTTTCTGAAGTGTGGAATACCTATTTTTGTTTTTTCAGTTGTCCTTTTCTGTTGGAATACACAATTCTTGAATTGATAAGATTCAAATGTCGAATGTTTCAATTGACCCCAGGTACTGTTCCTATTGATATACTTAAGTAATCTGGGTTCGAATGAAGCGCATTACGAAATTGATCGTACTTCATGTGTGGTATCAATGAGCGATTTTCTCAAAAATGTTTCAATTGACCCCAGTGTACCCTAACGACTTATGAGTGATATATTCAGTCACTCTGGGTACAACTACATTTGCAGCTATACTATTCCACAAGTGCGGTATGCATGTTGCATATTATACAAGTATGACATAATTTGGAGGCCGAATAAGATAACTGATTATGCAAAGAGTTGCCTGATATTTTAAATATCCATTAGATTGAAGAGAAGTAGTGGAATAGTTTTGAGTTTGAAGGACATTATTCTGAACATTCTTCTCGAAGAGTAATTAATAATTCAAAGTTGTCTCAATGTGAGTATCAGGCGCCACAGATGGATTTCGTGAGATAGTGATTATCAAATATAAATATCCCATTTGAGGAAGAAGTGCATGGATATGCCTGAATAATCAGTTGAATTGCTTAATTCAATATTCTGGTTGCCAAGTATAATCTGGTGAATTTCGTCAATTCGTAACGATTGTTGATTTGTATATAACACATATTATGCCTGAATAATCAGTTGAATTGCTTAATTCAATATTCTGGTTGCCAAGTATACTCTGGTGAATTTCGACAATTCGTAACGATTGTTGATTTGTATATAACACATATTCTTACTATATAATGATAATAATTACTGGGCGGGGCTACTAGAAATTTTATTTATTTCTGTAGCATTGTTTAGCGGGAGGAGATAGGTGACCAACCGAACATTCTTGGTACCTAGATATCAATCCTTCGGACTCTCAACGATAACCAGCCGAGTAGTGCTTCGGATGACACTTGAAAAGCTAAGGTCCCCGTCTTCCTTACTCATACAAGTCTCAATGAGACTTCGAGGGTTGCTTCGCAACTAAGTTGGCAGTTAAAAACACTTTTCAAACACTTTTTTTCAAATAATAATAATATATGAAATTTATTTTTTCCCCACTCTTTCTATACCGTCCCTACTTCGAGTTGAATTCAATGAAGTAATCGATGTAGTTTCTTGTACTTGAGGCATTTTTTTCCGACGAAACAGTTCCAAAGACTGTTAACAGTCATCATTTTATGAGCCGAAAAAATGCAACGTATCGAAACGTCAGAAGACAATTCGCCATATTGAAATATGATTGAAACGGTCCTGGAGACGCTTTCAAAACGTTTTGAACCAGAATCAAGTGTGACGTCACAAATGGTTCAAGAGTGGAGTGTTTCAAAACTGTTTCAGATAGTTTCGAAAAAGTTTTCCATTAGAGATTCAAGTACTGATGATTTTAAATCATTATTATATTCATTATTTCAATCTCATGCAATTTGAAAACAAATGTCAATTCACCTCATTTATTACTAGCTGACACATGGTTGCGAGAAACGAGGAACAGAAAACGGAAACTACCACACATAGGACCATCCTGATGTATTCCGGACTCACTTCCTTCAGAATAAAAAAATACTCATGATTAAAGTATCATACTCACTGTTAAAATGAAATATCCATGACCCAAAAAACTGCAAGCCATACAAGTCAAAAAATATCACTATGTGTCTAGCACAAGTTTTCATCAGCTGTTTTTTCAAACTGTAATATGAATTGAACATACATTCCATTGAATCATCTCAGAGAATAGTTTGAAGACAATTTCAAATTATGTCCAAAATGTTCCTTACGCGACGAAATATGCCTTTTTAAAAACACAGTAAAGTAACTTTCTGGCATTTAGAGAGTACTATTCCCTCGTATTTCTTTAACATGTCATGGTTTACATCAGTAAAGCTCTTTTTTGATCTTCATGGCAATCGACCATTAGCTGACATTACCTTGAACTGCTCTTTTATGGAAATTCACAGCTTTCTATGATATTTTTTCCTATGTACCAGGTGATTCAATAAGGGTGACGAAGTACTGTATCTGAGAAACTGAAGGCCGGTTTATCAATGGAGGGTTATCCCGAGGGGTTAGCTGACCCGGGGTTAACTTTATCCTAGAGCTAAATTCCGAAAACGTTTATCCAAAGCTCCTCCGGTGTGAGTTAGTTACCCTTAGGGTAGCTTGTAATTGGTAACACTTTTCGCATTGTTACCAATGCTAAAACTTCCAGTTTGTTGTTGTTTGACGGATTTTATTTTCAATTTTCGAATGTGACCATTATAACCTCCGCAATAACTCGATCCTTTGCTTTTTTGAACAAATAAGTTTTGTGTGAAAATGAGTCGTTACACCAAGAGAACTCGGAGTCAGAGAAAAATTGCTGTTAAAAATTTGTAACACATATATTAAGAATCAAAAAAGACAGATGCTGTAACCTGGAAGGAAAAAGAGGCAGTCTGGAACAAAATCTGTAGACAATTTAATTCGGATGGATCAGCAAGTGATTTTTATAGTCCTTTTCATCCTCAATCATCATATATGCATAAAAGAATAATATTACTTGAGGACCATCAATAACAAGAATTAAACCAAGAGATAGTCTCAACAAGAATGGAATTCCTTCAGTGAAGATCTGGAAGTGAAAACTGAGAAGATTGAGCACAGTAATATATATAGGATGAATGAAATCAAATCTTCATTCAAAATAAATAAGCCATGAATTGAATGAAGTATCAATTAAAATACATGAATTTGAATAAGGTAGACCACAAGGACTCTAACTTTCTAAGTTATTCTTGGTACATACTATACATACTCTATATAAAATAAAAGAAAATAACAACTTGTGTTGCCTATTCAAGATATCTCAATATATTCAGATGCACCACTATGTTATATTGTTGAAGTTATACTTTTATAAGTGACTTAGCAACATGAGATTTAGTTTTATTATTCTATGATTTCATGATCTCAAAGTTAGTTGACTTGACATTGTTGTTTATAGTGATAGACTGACAGATGATGTTCTCGTGTCAATAATGTCATTTACTTTTCTTTTCCTTTTTCATTCCAATGAGGATGATGGTAGTTTTGTACGGCTGTATTGTGTATATAAAATAAATATAAAATAAAATGATCCACGCATTTTATTCAACATGGTAGCAGAGCGTGGTTTATAAAAAGGAACAAGATTGTCAAGTGTATGGATGATGTCCGTGGATGTAAAATTTACATGAACAAGAAACCAAAGATTTGTGGTTTGAGAAACTCAAGAAGAAAGTTAAAATGGCCGAAAAGAAGGAGGATAATTTGCTAACAATTTTTGATGGAAAAGACTGGTCGAAGTGGATATTCAGATTATTATTAGTATTGGAAAGTAAGAATGTGAAAAATGTTATTAATGATGCAATGCCTACCAATGAAGATGAGAGAAGGAAATGGATGAAAAATGATGTAACAGCACGTTCGATAATTGTCCAAGCAGTTTCAAATGCACAATTATAATTAATAATGAATGAAACTAAGGCTGCTGACATGATGAATGAGTTGAAATCAATTTATGAACCATCTTCCACGTCCCTGAAATTGATTGCAAAAAGAAAGCTGTTGGAGTCGAGAATGAGAGAAGATGATGACCCAAAAGAATTCCTGACACAATTTGAGAAACAAGTCAATGATCTCAGGAATGCAGGTGAATCAGTCAAAGAAGAAGACCAGCTCAATTATTTGTTACTAGCACTTCCAGAGTCTTACAGTAATATAGTGGACATGGTTGATGCATTGGCACCAAACCAACAAACAGTTGAGTATATCAAATCGAAATTGTTGATGAATTACAAAAGAAACACTATAGAAATAAAGATAGCTTTGAAAGTCATGCATATAATTCACATGCATCAAATAGCAGATATGACCAAACAAACAGAAGAGAAAATGAACAGAATATGAGAAAATGTTATAAATGTGGACGTTTAGGTCACATACAAGCATTTTGTAGAAGTATAATCCAGAGTAGAGGACAATATAGAGGAGGACAAAGTAATAGAGGTGGACCCAGTCATAGAGGTGGACAGAGATACAGGGGATTACATAACTATATATTAAAGTTACAGAGGTGGACAGAATCCTAGAGGAAACTACAGAGGCAGATATCAATATGAAATGAACCAAAGTCATCCCAATGCAAGTGGAAATTCTGTGGAAGTGAGAAGAAATGAGAACAATGATCATAATTCATTTCATGCAACTGTAATGATGACCCAGAAAGAAGAAAAGGTAGAAGAAAATGAAATAACATGGCTTCTTGATAGTGGATGCAGTGATCATATAACAAATGATGAAATAAAGAAGCTAGATAAGACAGTAAACATTAAGATAGGTGATGGCCATTTAATAAACGCTTTAGCTATAGGGACAATAATTGTAAACTTTAGAGTAGGGAAAGAGCCGATTAGAACAGCTATCAAAAATTGTTATTTTGCTCCCAGTATGGAAAAAATCTGCTGAGTATGTCAAAAATTACAGATAATAATAACAGAATATGGGCCCAGGGAAACTATTTGGAAATTTGGATCAATCAAAATGAAATTATTGCTGTTGCCCAGAAAAACCAGAACTTATATACATTAACAGGTAATGTAGTGTTTGATACAGAGTCAAATTATTCTCAAATTGTAAGTGAAAAAGAAAAATGGCACAGGAAACTTGGGCATATAAACTTTCGAAATCTACATAACATGTGTAAAAATCAAGTCTGTAAGGGGTTGCCAAGTTCATTGGAAAATGTACATCTCAAGTGTGAAATATGTTTAATGGCAAAGATGAGCAACCTTAAATTTGAGAATAATAGAAAAAGAGCAAACAATATATGTGATATCATTCATACAGATGTAAATGGCCCAATAACCCAAGTGAGCTTTGGAAGTGAAAGGTACTTTGTAACATTTATTAATTATTATAGTGAGCTAGTATAAAGTCTAAAGATGAAGTATTTGAATGCCTTGAAAAATTTGCAAATTTCATACAAAATCAAGTAAATAGAGAAATCAAAGAAATAAGATGTGATCGAGGAACAGAATATCTGAATACAAATTTTTATGATTTTGCTAAAAGAAATGGTATATGGTTAAGACCAAGTCCCAGTTATACACATGAGTTAAATGGGGTTGCTGAGCGCTATAATAGGAGCCTTATGGACAGTGCGAGATGTTTATTGACAGATTCAAAATTAGACAAAAAATATTGGCCTGAGTGTTTAAAAACTGCAGCCTATTTGAGTAATCGAACAACAAAAAGTAATAATTTAAATAAAACTCCATATGAAATCTTTGTGGGTAAAAAACCAGATGTTTCGAATTTAAAGGTATATGGTAGCACAGTTTTTGTTAAAATACCTGAAGTTAGAAGAAATTCAAAATTGGAACCAAAATCAGAAAAAGGTATTTTAGTAGGTTACTCTGATATTGGATATCGAATACTGATAAATAACAAAATAATTGAGAGTAGACATGTAAAGTTTATTGAACCAAATGAAAAGTCAATAATGATAACAGACGAATTAAATGATGAAAAGGAGACATCAAAAATTGTAGTGGAAGATAATCTTGATGAAACGGTTGAGGAGGTGATAAATAATTATGATAATGGAAGGAATATAGATGAAATAAATGAGAGACCTAGAAGAAAAATAAATAACCCAGTATGGCATGATGACTATATTTTAGATGCACATTTTTCAAATGTGGTCATTCCTAATACATATCATGAAGCTATAGAATCAAATGAAAGGATTCATTGGCAACAAGCTATGGAAACTGAAATGAGATGCTTAGATAATAATAAAACTTGGAATTTAGTAGACGTGAAATCAGTACCAAAAGAAAATAAAATCATTCAGGTTAAATGGGTGTATAAAGTAAAATCAGATAATATTTTTAAAGCCAGGTTAGTTGTTATTGGATATCAACAGCCAAAAAGCATAGAAGAAACCATTTATTCACCTGTAGCAAAAATGCACACGCTCAAATCTTTTTTATCAGTAGCATGTACTAAAGGATGGTATATAGAACAAATGGATGTCCAAACATCCTTCTTGAATGGAAAGATAAATTCTGAGGTCTATGTATATCAACACTGTTAAAGATGAAAATAAAGTTTGTCATTTAAGAAAAGCGCTATATATATTACGTGGGAGTCCGAGAACTTGGTATGATTGTTTTGATAATTATATGGTCTCTCAAAAATTCGAGAATTCAAAATATGATAGTTGTTTATACACTAAAAAAGAAAAGGAAAACCCCGTATACATTATTTTGTACGTTGACGACTTACTTTTGTGTAGCTCAAATATGAATATACTGGAAGAAATTAATGAAAATTTAAACAAAACATTTAAAATGAAAGATTTTGGCAGAATAAGAAATTATCTAGGAATTGATATTGATTATGTAATAAAAAACAAATCTATGAGTTTGAATCAAACAAAATATATTGAACTAATTGCAGAAAAATACAACATATTAGATAGTAAAAATCCTCGAACTCCAATAGAGATTAACTTGAAATTAAATCATGCAGAAATTTGCGACAAAAACATCCAATACAGAAATTTGATCGGTGCATTACTGTATATTAGTCAAGGAACTCGTCCTGATATCGCTTATGCTGTAAATTATCTGAGTGGTTTCCAAAATAGTTATTCAAGTACTCATTACAAGTATGCCCTCAGAATTTTAAAATACTTGTATTCTACAAAAAATTTGAAATTGAATTTTAATTCATCATGCAGTATTTCTATTGATTGCTATGTTGACGCCGATTGGGCAAGTGATACAATTGACCGTAAATCAAGAAGTGAAATTTTAGTCAGAGGTAACCCAGTTTTATGGATTTCACGAAAACAAAAGGTAGTTACGAGATCATCATGTCATGCGGAATATATTGCTTTAGCAGAAGCAACAGATGAGGTTATTTTCACGATTGTTAGTGCAAAAGACTTGTCATTAAATATAAATGAACCCGTGGAAATATTTGAAGATAATTCATCAGCAAAACACAAAGATGTGGGATATCATTATGTACATGATTTTGTCAAGAAAGGCATTATAAAGGTTTCGAAAATTTCATCTGAAGACCAGTTGGCTGATGTATTAACAAAAGTTTTGAGTTTTGTTAGATTTCAAAGACTGAGACAGCTCTTGAGTATTTATTAATAAGTAATAACTGAATATTTTTTTTATTCAAAATGTTTATTATGTTTTTTTTATGGGATTGTCACTTTTGGAAGAAAGGAGGTTTTATTATTCTATGATTTCATGATCTCAAAGTTAGTTGACTTGACATTGTTGTTTATAGTGATAGACTGACAGTTGATGTTCTCGTGTCAATAATGTCATTTACTTTTTTTTTCCCTTTTTCATTCCAATGAGGGTGATGGTATTTTTGTACGGCTGTATTGTGTAGAAGCTATTTTTGGTTCCTTTATATAAAATAAATATAAAATAAAATGATCCACGCATTTTATTCAACAAATATACGCTGAAATTTATTTCTGATGTTCTGTGGTGCAGTAATTATTGTATTCTGTCTCATGTCACTAGAGTGTCGTGTGTCACTGAAGTGTCAAGTGTCATAAAAATAATTAATTCAAAAACAATGTTTTTGATTTGTAAGAAATATAAAATCCTTTCGAATCTTGTTGAATAAAATACTTTCAAGTAAATCCTGGCCATAATCCGGATTATAAAAGTAATGAAAATTATCAGCCAGTCTTCCAAGAAAAGTGGAAACAGGAAACATGTCTCTAACAGTGAAAAGTTATGCCATAGAATCATTGAAAGGAAGCAACTATTATAACTGGAGATTTAAAATGGAAATGATTCTGGCAGAAAATGGTGTATTAGAATATATTCAGAAAGAATAAGACACGGCACAGGTACAAAGTAAACAAGAAAAAGCAGTCTTGATAAAGAAAGATAGATGCTAAAGCCAAGTGTTTAATAGTACAGTGTGTTGAAGATAACCAATTGGAATGTTTGAGAGACAAAAAATCAGCATTTGAAATGTGGACAGCTTTATCTAAAGAAGAAGCTGCTCTCTATGAAGTTACAGGAAAACAGTCACTAGAAGCTTTTATTATGGAGTTTGAAGAAGTTGTGTGGCAGTTGAGAACTGGTGGTACAAAAATAAGTGATGAAGACCTTATTTGTAATATTGTTATGACACCCTGCTTTATTCAAGTTGGCCTATACAGGGTGATAACAATATTACTTAACTGGGTTCGTGAATATTTAAGCAGGAGAAAGAATAGTGGATGTAGACATAAACACACTTATCTCAGAGTACAAATATCTATTTAGCATTTGAATCAATTAGACAGGCAAAGTCGGCAATATAAATAAGATTTCTTACATCTTTGGTGGTTGATCACAAATATAGTAACTTTCGAGATGTTTCCTGAACTATAGAACTTACGTGAATTGAACTGAATACCGGCACAACAAGATGACTTTCATTACATGGACCAAAACCGAACTGTCTGATGGAAATCCATCTTTCACTGGTCTGCTAATTCACGTTCACTTGTTGTAACACACTTTACGAGGGTGGCACTGACATTACGAACTGAGGAACATTGTCTGGAGTTGAGAGCTTAACTGTTGGATCTTGGAACTGCTCTGGTTTCTGATTCTAGTTTCAGATAATTTATAGGAACTTTTCATGAGAAAATTATAGGAACCTCCCATCCCCGCTAATTACTCTAATTAGTGGTTCATGTCGTTTTTGCCAAATAAAAATTATTCTAAAAGTAGCATTTAATATAAACTATTTCAGACATAAATCTTATATTTTTGCGCTTTTTCCATTAATCTTCGATTAAGTTAATATAAACATTAGTTGGTAGAAGGTTACTGGGATAATTAATTTTTACGGCTGCAGATGTTATGCCCATAAATTATACACGAGCTAACTTGAAGTGTTAACAAAACTAACGTTCCTATTGGTTCCCCAATTTCCTCTTCTCGAATGATCCTCCCTTCAATGACTTCGAGTGACTCTATTCAGACTATATTCTTCAGTTCCAAAGTGTTTCACCAAGCTGGTAAGTTTATTCTATATAGCCATCGTATTGTGCCTCGGATTTATAAAATGTCTATACTTAATGAATCTTTATAACATATTCAATTATCGTGATAATAATATACCTAAGCTTGTTCTTAATAATCATCAAGACCCTCGTAGACGAAATTGCCATTCCAAATGCATATAATTCGTACATTCTTTTATAAAACAAAACTTTCCTGGAGTATAAACATATAGCGTGGTACTTAAAGGAAATATCGACCGGAGAACATCAAATTTGTTTATCTTTCGATCCGAGACGACCTAGCGACCCATATAAATATTAAAAACAGGTGGCCACTTGAACGAATATTTGCTGGTACCTGATATCGAACTCGTTACGATTCATTCATCAGTTTTTTTCTGGACGATAAAATATATTGACAAAATTTTGCATCATTACAATATTTTGATGAGCCTACCCAAGTCTTTAGTCACCGTTATAGAAAGCACCCAAATATTACATTTGAAATTGTAAAGAACAAGCTAATTGCTGAGTATGAGAAACGTAAATTGAACAGTCAACATGGAGAATATTCTCAGCAGGATTATTGTGCCTTTTATTCTGAAAATAAGGGACAATGCTACAGATGTGGGGAAGTAGGACACTTCAAACAGCATTGTAAGAAATACCATTATCAAAATTCATGGAGAAGAGGATTCAGAGGAGTAACAAGAGGAGGATTCAGAGGAGAACCAAGAGGAAGATTCAGAGGTGAACCAAGAGAAGGCTTCAGAGGCGAGCCAAGAGGAGGATTCAGGGTAAAACTTCGTTTGTCGCACTCCTATGAGTTCAGAAAAAAATTTTGGTGGAACTTACGTATTTTGGCCTCCTGATTCCGAATCTGAAGTCAAAACGCGGCGGTCTCATGTATTTTCGGAGATTGAACCAAAACATCACACACGCTTTCATTTACTTGTTTCTAACACTTTTGTTGGCAACATGATTGTTTGGCTCGATCCTCGGCTATCATCGGGTTTTCGAATTCAAATGGTTGTCATGCGAGATTCATTTTAATTTTTCAATTTTTCTCAAGAAAATGTTGAAAGTGAATGAATTCAGTGCCATTGTGCGAAATAGAAATTCATTTATTGAGTTTCTTATAAGGATTTGGATATTTTTGAGAGTTATATCATGTTCTACTTGTAATTCTGAAGTTAGCTTAGATGTAGAAAATTTAAGATACCGATGTCAAAAAACGCAAGTTGTTAGATGAATCAAAAAAAAAAGTAATTCGGAAGAAGTGTAATTTTTTCAAATCTGCCAGAAGAAATACGTTTTTTACTGGAAATATAGGAATGGAGAGGATGGCAATGTTGGTTGCCTATTTCTTGGAGCTTCCTCATCCAAGGTTCTACTTCATGCAGAGAGAGCTTGATATGTCCTACGAAGCAGTTGCAGACTAGAGTAATTACTGCAGAGAGGTAAATGAAGGTACTACATTCAATATATACATTTGAATTACAATAATCTATTATCAGGTCTGTATGAAGTGGATGGAAGAAAATGTTACCAAACTTGGCGGTGAGGGCAAGGTTGTTGAAATCGATAAGGCCAAGTTTGGTAAAAGAAGATATAATAGAGGAAGAGTACTAGAAGGACAGTGGGTGTTCGGGGGGATCGAGAGAGGGACAAAAAGAGCATTTTTAGTTCCCGTAGAGGACAGATCTGCGAATACCCTGATCAACTTGATCAAAAAATGGATTCTCCCTGGCACAACTATTATTAGTGACTGCTGGAAAGCGTACGACAGATTGAGTGGTAATGGATTCCACCATCTCACAGTCAACCACTCTTATAATTTCGATGATCCTGAGACTGGTACGCATATTGATTCGATTTATTCACCCATTATAACTTATTGTTTGGGCTTGATTTAGCCTTTGTATAAAATAATAGGAGAACACGACAAGTTGAAAATGCACTAACCTTGCTTGTGTCGATGCATGCAATTTCCAACTATAGTGGCGGCGGCGGGTGGACTGTATTTCTAATGGCGGCGGCGGTGTAAGCGTTGAAGCACAGCTTGTAGCGAATTTGAATAAGCGAAAGCAAAGGCGAAAGCAAGAATCATTGAAAACAGCGTGTATCACCTTTCCACTTCACCTCTCTGCCCTGTCTGCTCGAACGAATTGGCTCTCCTTAGTTGACGCATGCGCGTCATCGAATAGTGCGAATTTCAACTTGTATATATTTGATATTTATATCAATTAAATGAATCAATATCTTGCTAACCTATTATACAAAACTATATACCTAAATTTAATTATATCGGCGGAGATTGCACAAGGAACGAACATTCTCCGCCCCTAAAATTAAGAAATAATTTTAAGGTCAATTTTCTGGCATTGGTAAAGGACATAACTTTACCAGAGCCCTCTTGAGAATACTTTGTTTGGTACGAACGTCTGCAACTCGTGCTGTACCGTCTTCACCAAAATACAATTTTACAATTCGACCAAGAGGCCATTTCAAAGGAGAT
The DNA here is from genome assembly GCA_029955515.1 of Chrysomela aeneicollis. Taxonomy (NCBI): domain Eukaryota; kingdom Metazoa; phylum Arthropoda; class Insecta; order Coleoptera; family Chrysomelidae; genus Chrysomela; species Chrysomela aeneicollis. The sequence continues at coordinate 105,184 of JARUHQ010000029.1, read as the reverse complement.
GTTGTTTCATCTTTGATAAGAACCATTGTTCCTATCGAAGGAGGAGAAGTCGTTTCTAACCATTTTCCACGTTGCTGAAGCGTATGGAGGTATTCATTACGCCATCTTTGCCAGAAACTTTGCTGGAGGCGCTGTAATAGTTGCCAGCGGTTTAATCGATTGATCTTTATGTGACTCAAGTTCGGATCAGGAAGAGATGACAAAGGCTCTAATGTCAAAAAATGGCCAGGTGTTAGAACTGAGATATCATTCGGATCTGTACTCAATGGGCACAAGGGACGAGAGTTCAACAGTGCTTCAATTTGCGTTAAAAGGGTATAGAACTCTTCATATGTCATGATTTGTTCACCAATTACTCTATAAATATGGGTTTTCACAGACTTGACGCCTGCCTCTGCGAGACCTGAGAAATGTGGTGAACCACTTGGATGAAAATTAAATTCTATATTTTCAGTTTCGGCTGCGTTTTTAAACATATTAGAGATTTTATTACTGGCTCCGATGAAGTTTGAGCCGCAATCGGAATATATTTTGGAGATACGGCCTCGTCGTGCTATAAACCGACGAAGAGCTGCGATGAAAGCGTCGCTTGTTAAGTCAGAGGCCAATTCAAGATGAATACATTTCGTAGCGAAACAAACAAACAGACATATGTATGCCTTATATGTTTTGGCACCGCGTAGCCTTCCCATAGTTACACTGAAGGGACCTGCATAATCAAGGCCGATACAAGAAAATGCCTTTACTTCCGACACCCTTAAGGGGGGTAAGTTCCCCATCTGGGGTTGATAGGATTTGGGCGCTATGCGCCAACATTTTTGACATTTTGAAATGACGTTTCTTATTGCTCTTTTAGGTGACAGGATCCAAAATTGTTGAATCAACAAATGATGCAAACATTGTGCTCCAGGATGCAAAAATATCTTATGGAATTCATCTATAATCAATTCCGTAATTCGTGCATTTCTGGGAAGAATGGCTGGGTGTTTTTGACTATACGGAAGTGAAGAATATTTTATTCTTCCTCCTACCCTCAAAATACCATCAGATGGGTCAACGAAGGCATTTAATTTTTTGAGAAATTTTGATGCAGGTTTCTTATTTTTCAAGTTTGAAATATCAACAGCGAAATTTGTTTGTTGAATATGTTTTATGATCAATATAGAGGCATTATTGAGTTCCGAATAATTCAAATTACCATCAATTCTTTTGAAATCAGGATTTCGGCAATTATGCAAAAATCGGAAAACTCGTGCAACTATACGTTTTATTTTTGAAAAGGATGAATATTTATTTATAATCGAATCAATAAGGTCGAAACTATCGAATGCGGCGAAATTGAGGTTTTTATTCTCTGTATCATAATTCGTGCAATTATTGATGTTGAGAACTGAATTCGAAATTGGCCAGAATTTTTCAGCGAGATTCAACCAATATGGGCCTGAAACCCAGGATTTGAACTCAATGAATTCTGAAGGTAATAAACCTCTTGAAGCGCAATCTGCAATATTATTCTTTGAAGAAATATGATACCACTGCGAGGGTGGAATTATTTTCTGAATATGTGTTACCCGATTGCCAACAAAGGCCTTCCTTGTATGTGGCGAGGATTTTATCCAATCCAAAACAATTGAACTATCTGTATAAGCGAAAATTCGTGAAAATGTGAGTTTTTTGTCGAGAGCAATCAAGACAGCTGAAAGTAAGTTTGAAAGCAAAACTGCTGCACACAATTCCAGTCGTGGAAGTGATATGGATTTTAATGGTGACACTTTTGACTTGGCACAAACGAGTTGTGTTTGGCAATAATCAGACTCTGTTTGAATGCGAAAATATATGACCCCTGCATAAGCCCTTTCTGATGAGTCACAGAAAGCATGAATTTCGATTGATTGATAATTATCAGCTAATATTCTACGAGGAATCTTAAACGCATTTAATGAATGTAATTCTGATTTGAATCGATGCCATTTTTCACAAATACTTATGGGAGGAATCTTAAACGCATTTAATGAATGTAATTCTGATTTGAATCGATGCCATTTTTCACAAATACTTATGGGAGGTTCTTGATCCCATTGTAATCCTAAGCTCCAGAGCTGTTGCATCAATATTTTGGCATAAATCGTCAAGGGCGTTAAGAATCCTAAAGGATCAAAAATACGCGCTATATCTGATAATATTGTTCGTTTTGTACATCTGTGAATTGTGCTGTCGATGTTATAGTGGAAAATGTCTGTAGAAGGTTGCCATTGAAGGCCTAAAATTTTTATTGTTGAATCTGATTCGGAATCAAAGGAAAATGATTGTAAGTAATGATGCGAATGAGGAATATCGTTGATCAAATTTTGAGAATTTGAAGACCACTTACGTAATTCAAAGTTGCCTCTTTTCAATATGTTTACGATTTGATCACGTAATATTTTAGCGTTCTCCAGTGAGTCACATCCTGTAACTACGTCATCAACGTAAATATCATTTTCCAGAACATTTGCTGCTAAAGGAAAATTGACTCTTTCATCGTGAGCTAGTTGTGAAATAGATCTATTGGCTAAATAAGGCGATACTGAGAGACCAAATGTGACACGTGATAAGCGGAAATCTTTAACATCTTCATCGGGTGAGAACCTCCATAAAATCCTTTGATAATCTCTATGTTTTGGGGTTACTAATATCTGCAGAAACATTTTTTGTATATCTGCGGTGAAAACGATGGCATGAAGGCGGAAATTGAGTAAGATCGTGAATATATTTTTTTGTAATTTTGGACCAACAAGGAGTTTATCATTAAGTGAAACGCCTTGAGTAGTTTTAGCCGAAGCGTCAAAGACTACTCTAAGTTTGGTGGATATACTATCCTTTAGTACATAATGGTGGGGCAGATAGAATACCCTATTGATTTCCTGTAAGTTTTTTATTTCTTCCAAATAACCTAAACTGATATATTCTTTCAAAAAATCTGAATACTGTTTGTGAATTTCCGGTTTACAAAGCAGTCGTTTTTCTAATGCAATAAATCTACGTAAAGCGATGTTTCGAATGTCTGCGAAAGGAAATACTGGATCATCATTTTTGAATGGTAGAGTTACAATATATCGGCCTGACTTATCTCTTACATGAGTGTCAAGAAATATCTTCTCACAAAGAATATCTTCAGGTGAGAGAACTTTTAAATTTGGAACTTCTTCTAGTTCCCAAAATCGTTTTATAGAATTATCAAGCATGAAACTATCGAATTCGGTAAAACTTGAAAATGATGTGTGTTTGATGGAGGATTAATAAAACCATTGGGGACTGGACCCATTAAAATGTAGCCGAAAATGGTATTCATGGCAACAGGTGTATTAGCTTCTCCTATTATACGACCCTGTTTCATGATATGCGGAAATATTTCAGCCCCTACTAGCATATCTATAGCGGCCGGTAAATAAAATTTATCATCTGCTAATTCAATATCGTGTACATGAGACCAACTTGAATGATCAATGTAAGTTTCTGGGAGATCATTACATAACTTCGGTAAAATAACTGCATCGATTGTGATAACCGGGTTATCTTTTCCTACAGGCTTAAGTTTACATGTTACTCCGCCCCTGGATGTAACTTCGGTCATGGAACCTAATCCGCGAATTGAAAGTGAATAATTGTAACGTGGCAGTCCCAATCTATTGCAACATTTTTGTGATATATAATTAGTTTGGGAGCCACTATCCAACAAAATTCGGACTTTATGAAAATAATTTCGTACGTCCTGTACATCAATTATGGCAGTCGCGAGTAATACAGTATTAGAGGTCGCTATCATACCATTAAATGTAGTGTTTGAATGTGAACTAGATGTACCTTGACTTTCTGATTCACCTTGTGTTGATGAATTTGGAGGTGTAGTTGGATTCAAGATATTTTTATTTAAATGAAGCGAACTATGATGCTTTCCTGAACAAAATTTGCATGTAATTATCGACTTACAAGTGTTTGGAGTATGCTGAGTACTTAAACAATTTTTGCATAATTTATTTTTTTTGAACGAAATTGCATCGGTCTTGAGGAGTTTTGTTGAAATATTCGGGGCACCTATAAATGGAATGGTTCTGTTTACAGAATGCACAAGAATAGGAAGAATTTTTCATAGAACTAGAGAAATAAGTTGTAGACGTTTGTCTCTGCTTAGACATGGATGTATTTTGAACGTATTTGTTCTTGAAATTTGTAGATTGTGTATTTGAAACAGAAAACTCGATTGCGTCTAAGGCATTGCACCTTTTGAGTACGAAATTTTTCAATGATTCGAAGGTAGGAATACCGTTATTATTGACAGGTTCCTCCAATTCAAAACGAGTGATTGTTTCCTGGTCCAAGTGTTTAGAAAATAAATAATACAAGAGGAAATCCCATTCTTTCACAGGAAATTCCATGTTATTCAAGGCTGCGAGATTTTCAGTAAATATGTCTAACAATGATCTCAAATTTCGAGTGTTTTTTGAATTCGTAACAGTTGGAGCATTATCGATTTCTTGTAGATGAGCGAATGCGATCAATCTCTTATTGTCATAGCGTTTTAATAGTGCATTATAAGCAGTCTCATAGTTTTCATCACACATAGGCGTAGTTTGTACAAGGGTTAAAGGTGGACCTCTCAACGAAGAAATAAGATAATTAAACTTCTCTATGTTAGTAAGTTCCATATTTGAATGAATTAGACTATTGAACATATCTAAAAATGGTTTGAAAGTTTTTATGTCGCCGGAGAATCTTGGGATTTCAACCTTTGGCAATCTCACATTATGATTCGAACGCGTAGTAGCAGCTGTGATTGTAGGAGAATTATTTTGGTTTTCGAATAGAGTGTGATAAATTGCCTCGACGTATGAAAAGCTGAAATCGAATTCTTTCCGGACGTTTTCATCCTGCGTTAAATCTTCTTCATTGACGGCTGCTAAAGCTATCAAGTTTTGATGATTTTGTTTGAATTCTTCTCGAATCTCTTGGAGTTGCGAACAAAGCATTTTAAATTGTATTTGACACGTTTTGTCAGTGACAGCCCTATCAGCCAGTTCTTTGATGTCTCTTATTTGATTAGCACAAACTTGACGAAAAGCTTTATATTGTTTCATTTTATTAGCGGCGGCCATTGTGCCGTGAAATGTTTTCTTTTGAAAGAAACTATTATATTTCTATAATAACCTTTGGTACGGCACTGTCGATGAGTCACTATTGAACCCAAAGAATACAAATCGTCGAAGTTTTTAATTTTGTGAGAATTTCTTTCGTTTAACACAAAAAGTTGAGGCAGATCAGAAGAGCATATTGAATGACCTTGAATTTATTTCAATGGGCAACAACTTTTTATGAAGGATAAATCGACTGATAAAAAGAATATACCTCAGGAAAATTAGCAAGATATTGTTGAGATTAATATTAATAGTGAAAATTTGAATAAAGCGAACTTCAAGAAATTATCCTTGGCTCGAATGGACCAATGTTTGGGCTTGATTTAGCCTTTGTATAAAATAATAGGAGAACACGACAAGTTGAAAATGCACTAACCTTGCTTGTGTCGATGCATGCAATTTCCAACTATAGTGGCGGCGGCGGGTGGACTGTATTTCTAATGGCGGCGGCGGTGTAAGCGTTGAAGCACAGCTTGTAGCGAATTTGAATAAGCGAAAGCAAAGGCGAAAGCAAGAATCATTGAAAACAGCGTGTATCACCTTTCCACTTCACCTCTCTGCCCTGTCTGCTCGAACGAATTGGCTCTCCTTAGTTGACGCATGCGCGTCATTGAATAGTGCGAATTTCAACTTGTATATATTTGATATTTATATCAATTAAATGAATCAATATCTTGCTAACCTATTATACAAAACTATATACCTAAATTTAATTATATCGGCGGAGATTGCACAAGGAACGAACACTTATTGGGTTCGAAAATTTCAGGTGCCAATACTCAGTCTGTCGAACGCATGTGGCGGGACGTCAGAGCTGGCATACCGAGATATGGGCCTAGAAAAAAGTATTTCCAAGGATACCTAGCGGAATATTTATTCAAGAGACATTTCCGTCCCGGCGAACGGATAGAAGCCTTTTTCCACGTGGCAAAGGAAATGTACAAAGAATAATATTCCGCTATTTTTTATAAAAAATTGTACCTTCTTCTTGATTACCTTCTTTTTGTTTCCTCTAACAACTTGCGTTTTTTGACATCGGTATCTTAAATTTACCGGTAGATTTAGTAACATGGGGAGCAGCAGCAACTATGTTCAGAGAAATGAAAATGAAATTGCAGGAGATTGTGAAGTTGATAGATCTGTATGTTTTCTTGGTGAAACAGAAAGCAGAAATGATTGTTTTTCATATGAGTTTGTAAAGTTTTACATTGATTCAGGATGTACCGATCACATGGTCAATCAAACATCATATTTTTCAGATTTTATGATGCTCAAAGAACCCATAAAAGTAGCAGTTGCAAAAAACAATGATTTTTTATTGGTCATGGGAGTTGGAAATATAAAAGTTGTGAGTAATGTTGAAAAAGATAATATAAATTGTACCATTAAAAATGTATTCTATGTCCCCAAATTGAGAAAAAACTTACTGAGTGTCAAAAGGTTAGAATTGTCAAACATATTATTTGAAAATTCTCAGGTAAAATTGATAGATGAGCAGGATTATGTGATAGGATTAGGAAGAAGGGGAAACCTGTATGAAATGTCATTCAAATTGTCATTGAAGGAGGCACTAATTATGGATGTGGAAAATATGGATTATGAGTTTATGAAATGGCATAGGCGATACAGTCACATTGGTTTTTCAGGTTTGAATGAATTAATTAAAAAAGAAATGGTTGTTGTATAGATAAACAAATCAAAATACAAGAAATAGATTTCTGTGAACCTTGCATAAATGGTAAGATGTCTAGAATTCCTTTTGGTACACGAGCAAGAAACTATAGAGTGCTAGAGATAATACATTCTGATTTTTGTGGTCCAATTACTCCTGAGTCATAGTATAGCAATTTTATTTTTTTATGGGATTTGTAGCATTCAGATAACGGTAAAAGTAGGGAATATGGGTCCAAGCCCGATTTCAATGAAACTTTCACAGATGCTTCAAAACATGATAAAAATACTATACCCATCAAAATTTTTCCGCGGAAAGACCTTTTTCCATGTTTTTGTTAAAAATTTATGTCTTGGTACTCTCTACTATCAAAACAGGAATACAACCTATTGGACGGAGTAAAAAATGCATCCATACGATTGAGACACACTTTTTTAAACGGCTACTAGTTTTACCAACACATTTTTAGTCATTTATGAGTACTAATAATTCTCAAAACGTTTGAAATAGGAATAAACTGATTGATATTTTCTATCCATACATTGATGCATTTATTATTTGGCAAATGACAGATTCCTTCAATTTCCTCAAACAGCAAAGCTACTTTTGCGATGTTGCCGTTTCGATTCCGAAAACATTCGATTTAGGTACAATAAACGAAATATTTCGGAGCAGAGAGGACCAGAATGCCAAAATTTCAGGAACAAAGATAAATAAATTGTCATTCTGTTGACTAATTGATGTTTCAACTCAATAAAAATCGCACCACATTCAATCAACGAATTCTCTAGAAAAATAGTGATGGTCCTGAAAAGGACCGTTCAATATTCAATATTCAAAAATCATCAATCAATTCAGATGTTTCGTCGTCATCAGCAACGTGAATAGAATTGTCATCCTGTTTTCGAGGATCGTACAGTTATCCTGCCAATTTGAAGAACTCCTCTGTTCTGTTCAAATTTAACTCGCTACATTTCTTATAAAACATGTAGCGGGCTAAATTTCCAGGAATATGAGCTTTTTTTCTACCATTCGATGGATTTACTGCCTTAGCATGTCTCCAAGATGATTCTATACTATTGGTATGGACACCAGTCTCAGGGTCTTTGAACGTGATGGAGTGGTTAACTGTTAAGTGCTGATAACCTTCGGTAGATAGACAGTTATAAGCCTTCCAGCAATCGGAATATATAGTGGTGCCCTTTTCAATCCATTTCTCAATTATGGGTAAAAGGGTATCAGTATCGCGTTGCTCGACAGCAACCATAAAGACTCTGCCGGAACCACGTTCATAACCTCCAAATACCCATTGTCCTTCAACATGATGTCCTCGGTGATGCTTCCTTTTGCCGAATTTGCTTTCATCAATCTCGACTACTTTTCCTATTCCTCCTAATTTGACTGGATTTGCAAAAAAGGATTCGAAAACAACTTCCCTGCAAAAACTTGCCCAATCTATGGTGGAAGACTGACAAATTTCTAATTGTTCACTAATCAATTTCAATGAAGCATTGGCTACCCATAGATTAACAAACCCTAATACTTGGAATATCGAGAGCTTGGTTTTTGAAAAAAAGGTTCCGTGACGAAACTCTCTTGAAAATCCACACATCTTTCTTTTTTGCATTCTTTCCGAGATGTGATTAATACATCTCCATTTCCAGCCATCAACTCTAAAAAACAAGAATGATGTATTTTGGAATGATCTTTTCAATTGTCCCTTTGATGAATATTATCGCCATATCAAAGGATTTTCATTTATGATATATTATGTAAGAAAATGGGAAACTATATTTTCATTTATCCTTTCATAAATAAAAAGTGAGCGGATCTCCGGTAACTTAAATTTCAATAAAGTTAGGTTAGGTTAGGTTAGGTTAGGTTAGGTTAGGTTAGGTTAGGTTAGGTTAGGTTAGGTTAGGTTAGGTTAGGTTAGGTTAGGTTAGGTTAGGTTAGGTTAGGTTAGGTTAGGTTAGGTTAGGTTAGGTTAGGTTAGGTTAGGTTAGGTTAGGTTAGGTTAGGTTAGGTTAGGTTAGGTTAGGTTAGGTTAGGTTAGGTTAGGTTAGGTTAGGTTAGGTTAGGTTAGGTTAGGTTAGGTTAGGTTAGGTTAGGTTAGGTTAGGTTAGGTTAGGTTAGGTTAGGTTAGGTTAGGTTAGGTTAGGTTAGGTTAGGTTAGGTTAGGTTAGGTTAGGTTAGGTTAGGTTAGGTTAGGTTAGGTTAGGTTAGGTTAGGTTAGGTTAGGTTAGGTTAGGTTAGGTTAGGTTAGGTTAGGTTAGGTTAGGTTAGGTTAGGTTAGGTTAGGTTAGGTTAGGTTAGGTTAGGTTAGGTTAGGTTAGGTTAGGTTAGGTTAGGTTAGGTTTAGTGGTTTTTCCCTTCTTTTCTGTTTTCATTATTAGCGTTCCTACTAGGTTAGGTTAGGTTAGGTTAGGTTTAGTGGTTTTTCCCTTCTTTTCTGTTTTCATTATTAGCGTTCCTACTAGGTTAGGTTAGGTTAGGTTAGGTTTAGTGGTTTTTCCCTTCTTTTCTGTTTTCATTATTAGCGTTCCTACTAGGTTAGGTTAGGTTTAGTGATTTTTCCCTTCTTTCTGTTTTCATTATTAGCGTTCCTACAAGAAGTAGAGAAAAATGAACAACGTGGTGATAGGCATGCGCGCGCTCGGTCGACATTTCGCAAATTCGCGCGCGCGGATTTGCGAAATGTCGACCGAGCGCGCTCGCTTCGCTCGCGTAGGTATTATTTAAAGTCAACAATAAGGGATTGAAGTTTTTACGTAATGTTCAGAAAAATAGTAACAGGGATGTACGAAATGTCACATTTGTTTTTCATTATCAATTATTCGTTTTTATACAATTATTTAATTCGTATTCGCTATCAAATTTTTATATTCACTCAATATGCAAAAATTGTGGGAAAACTGACATCTCTGCGTCGTATTCTTCTCTTCGTTTCGTATTTGTCATTTGTATTTGACGCTTTTTATACATGTCACAGATTTCTCAACGGATGATACTCAATTTATTTTTCAATATTCTATGTATATATTTACGTGAACATTGATAATTGTGGCATAAAATTCATCAGAAGAAATTGAAGGAATTATTACTAATGCAGAAATAAATGTCAAATAGAAATACCTTGAGTTATCTTCTCGCAATGTTAATGGACCACCGCATTTTGGACACATATACTCCCCATCTTGGGGTATCAGGTGCCATGTTCTCAAATTATGAATTAAAAGTTGCTTATTTTCACAAATTTTATACAGAAGAATAAGGTTCATTGTCAATTCAAGATGAGTGACATTCATACTGACTACTTTTTGTCATGGAAGATGTGATTTCATTTCAGATTACTAGATTGAATTGAAAAAGCATGATATTGATGTTTCCATTGCACGAAAAATATTTTATTGAAACATACGAGGAATGAGTGAATAATTTTTATGTGGAAGTGATACCATCTTCAAAAACTCATTAATTATTTAATAAATTCTATTTGATTACAATTGAATAGAATCTTTCTGGAATCCAACCGGCAACGTCGCAACAATATCTTCTCCGTTCCATTAAGACAAGCTGTCATTAGTGTCATTTGCTAATCACAATGTTTTTGTTTTCATACTTCATTGATAACAAGTTATTAACTTTTTTAATTCTTAATATTAGTTTCAAAGAATTAGTTGACTTATCTAGTTTGTGCATGTGATTATTGTTGGTTCAATAGAGTGCCTATCAACCTAAAAGATTCATTGGATACTCCTTTACTACGAATTGTGTGCGTGTTTTGAAAGCCAGAAATGGATTGTATTTTTTTCGAAAAAAACATAGAGAAAGCTCTTTCCGCGGAAAAATTTTGATGGGTATAGTATTTTTATCATGTTTTAAAGCATCTGTGAAAGTTTCGTCGAAATCGGGCTTGGACCCATATTCCCTACTTTTTCCCAGATAACAACTGCACTTGGTACCAAAATACATTATCAGTTTTTGAATATATTTGGTATACTCACAGAGATTCAGCATGACACTTCAATAAATCCTTCAAAACATAACACATCTATTCAGACAACACTATATCACACACAGTTCTGAATGGTATAATATCACACACAAAACAACAGTATAGGTAGTACTCTTGTTTCTGACATTCTCAGTGCTTTTGGAAGTGATGTAATAAGCTGCAGGAATCTTATGATTTTCTGGCTATCTGTCTGATCCTTGGCCTAGAATTGAAGAAAAGAGAGTCAGTAAATATTGTGATACATTCATAAGTGAACAAGCGACATACCGTTGTGTCCTCAAGTGTGATGAATTCTATGTCGCTGAAGGTTTTCTCAGGATTTGTGAAGGAAGTCTGTTAGATCTGAATGTGATCCAGTTTTATAGGGATTTTCTTTATTTTTCAGAATATAATCTAAGAGGTTATATTTATTTTCACGTTGATGTCATTGTTCGGTTGTCATCGATCTTCTGTCAGTGCTGGCATTGATCTTCTGTCAGTGCTGGCATTGATCTTCTGTCATTTCCGTCATTGGTCTGGCACAAGTTTGGTTAGCCATATATGCACATGCCCGTGACAGAATAAAAGAAAGAAGAATCAGTCTTCTTTACCTTTGGTTCTGTCAAATGGGACATACTGTATTTATGGTTTTGATCAATGGGGAGCCCAGAATTCATAATTGGCGCTGATTTCGAACAGGATGTGCAGTTTTTTTGGCAAATTTCGGGAATAGGAGATGATATCCGTCCTCGAGGCTGCTACCCCGAGGCTTTTTCCAGTGTGGCCATGATGAGGTGCACTTGACTCATATTTTTTTATTTCATTCTCGGTGAGTTAACCGTTGAATAAACCCTTTTGGAGAATTTGTGATTGAAACCATCTGCTGAGCTCAAGTCGCATCCATCATTTATGGATTTTGGAGCCTTTTTGGGGATTTGTTCTAACCACCTGGAGACTGCCATGCGGTGAGTGGAAGCCGCCATTGCTTCTGTCCTGCCGTCCTGCTCTCCTGTTTGCTGTTTGTTGTCTGAGCACTACCTCCCTTCTCAGAAGGTTAGTTTTGAGCCAGCAATGATATCAGGTTGATAATAAATCTATTCTATTTTTTTGTTTTTTTTTTGTTGCACATGTCCTCACACGAGGCTATTTTTTGTTAGGGTGTTAGGTACAGCTTAGCTGCTGGAATTGGATTCCTGGTTGTGACCGGCCCGTCAGGAAACTTTTCAACCCTAGTCAAGATCCCCCAGCGGATCTGTGAGTTTTCCTGCAAGATCTTCGGATCTTGGCCAGAGTCGACCCTTGAGATACCAGACGAGTCCAGTAGCGTCGGTTGAGTCCGACGACCGGCTTAGCTGCACTACAACCCCTAGCTGAACGTGGAGGTTTAGCTTTCTTCTCTTCTGTGCTGTTTCCTGCTTTCTTTCCTGTTTCACCTTTGTCTTCGCAGTCTTCCTGCACCAATACTACACACCATGTACCTTGAATAAGGGCTACATATTTGGACCATTGGGGAAGGATCATGGAAATGATTGAATCAACAATCGTACCACTTACGAAAAAGCTGTGCTTGATGTTTCGAAATGTCACCTGAAGTCAATGTACCAATTATTTACCAATATAATATAAACATCCAGTACACCTTTCCCGGAGAAAGAAGAAAAATGTTTTCATCTCACAAAATATTTTTCTATTCTACTTAAGAAACAGCTTAATGAAATCCCTTACTCAAAGTATCGCTTAATTCTATTCTTATGTACGATTACAGCTTTCTTATTTATTTCAAGAACAACATTTGGATTCTTATCTTCTAAAACTAAATATGGGCCTTTATATAATGAGTCCATTTTACTCATCTTTCCATCATTCTCTACTAAAACTAAGTCTCCTACTCCATATATTATATGTTTACAATTGTTTTTGTCATATTCACATTTGCGTTTGTTTTTTGGTTCCAATAAGTTATTTCGTGCATCATCCCATGCTGTTTGTAAACGAAATTTGAGTTCATTTGGATACTCATCGAAATTATATAAAGGTTCTACCTGATTGACAATTATGGAAGGGATTTTAGTAGATTTTCCGAAAACAAGATCGTGTGGTGTGTAATGCGTTGAAGAATGAACTGTATTATTATATGAGAAACACCAATATGGAATCCAAGAACTCCAATTATTGGTTCCTTTCGATACTTGCATTCGAAGATATGCTCCCAAATGTTTGTGTGTATTTTCGAGTGCACCTAATGTTTGATGATGATATGCAGTAGAATTCAATTGGTCAATATTCAATAATTTAGAAGCTTCTTTAAACGTGTTTGATAAAAATTCGGTTCCCTGATCTGTAACACATGATTCTGGAATTCAATAACGTAATATGAAGTTTTTTACGAATGTTTTCGCGACCGTTGTAGCCTCTTTGTCATCTATCGGATATGCCTCTACGAATTTCGAGAGATCACATTGAAGTGTGAGAATGTATCTTTTTCCGTTTATGTCAAGTGGGAGAGGACCTACTAATTCGAGAAATACTTTTTGAAAAGTAGAAGTAGCCGTTGTGGTTATTGTCAAAGGCTCCTTATTTGGCCTTGAATATTTGTATCTTTGACAATCACCACATCTTTTGACGAAAGATTCAACATCTTCCTTCAAGCCCGGCCAAAAGTAATGCCTCTTGATATTATTATACATGCGGTTGACACCTGCATGTCCTCCAGTTGGTAATGTATGGAAATCATTCAAAACTAACTGTTGTAGTTCTTTTCATTTATTTTCTGTCTATCTCTGATTATAGAAATTTTCAAATTCCTATCCAATATTAGACTTCTATCCTTCGTTAAATCATTCAAAAATTGATTACTGTCAGCATTTTTCATAATTATTGATTGCGGAATAGCATGTTTCTCGCATAATTTCTCCAGTTGCCTCAACGACGTACCTAAGTCAGACGTTGATCGGTATATCTGGTAAAAAAAAATTATTTTTGCATTGAGGTCTATATAAAATTGTTAAATGCTGTATCTGAATTCATGATTTTACTTCCTAAGTACTTAGATTTTATTTCTTTGAATTTATCTTTCAATATTGGACGTAGCTCTACAATTTGAGAACTCTGACGTTTTAATATTTCCACTATCCACTATCTACTTTCCACTATCAATCCTACCATTTGTGGAGATATTTCTATTTGCTTGTTCTTCTTGCAATTTACTATTTGTTTGAGCTCGTGTGATAATGTTCATACTCTCACTCACTCTAGCATTCATATCCTTCAGTTAACTTGAATCAATGATACTTATACGCGAAAAGCGTCGGCAGTAACGTTTTCAGAACCTTTTACATACTTCACAATGAAATTGTACTATTCAAGAGTCAGTCTAAACTCAGTATATCAATGGACGATGATCTGATAATATGACGAATTTTCGACCAAACAAGTATGGCCTAAAATGCTTAACTGACCAGACGATTGATAACAACTCTTTCTCAATAGTACTATAAAGCTTTTCGGCCTTATTCAAGGATCTAGATGCGAATGCAATTGGTCTATCATCTGAGTTAGATAGAACTGAACCTAGAGCAAATCCACTGGCATCTACTCTAAGAATGAATTGATTATTTTGTTCAAAATTTGGATATTGTAATAATGGTGGATTCACAAGCACTTTTTTCAAGGAATCGAAAGCCTTTTCACATCTTTTAGTCCAATCAAAAGAGACACCTTTTTTAGATAATGCATTAAGAGGTTGTGCGATTTCCGCAAATTTTTTTATAAATTTTCTATAATAGTTCGCAAATGCCACGAACCTTTTCGTTTCATCACAACTTTTCGGTACTGGATATTGAGAAATGGCTTTAATTTTTTCAAAATCAGGGTATATGCCTTCTGAAGATATTGTATGTCCTAAATATAGAATTTCTTTTTCAAAAGTTCACATTTGCTTGTCAGTAAAATTTGGTGATGAACAAATTATGAAACCCTGGTGGAGCAGCATCCCATCTTGAAGATGTAGGTTGGAAGACACCTACTTCATAATAACTTTCCAATATCCAGCTCCATTAGTGGAAATGGGAGTGACACCTATTTCAGATTTCTGAGACTACGAGCCCTTGGATACAGCAACAGCAACCTAATTATGCTTAGTCCAGCCAGTGCATTTGAATAAAATGGAATTTCTTCTCACAGGAACAAAAAAACTTATCAGCCGGTACAGACTTACTATGAAGACTGTTTCACAAAAATTTGCAGATTAACCTCACATGAGGTTCACATTAGCCTCTTGATAGGTACCAAGATGGAGGCTAATGGTTGCAATAAGCAATCAAATAGGAAATCAAATAGCAAGCAATTATCAAACAAGTAGCAAGCAATCCTCAAGAAAGTAGCCAACAATTATCAAGAAAGTAGCCTGGCAGAACTATAGCACAAAAAAAATCTGAAAAAACCACGCTGTAGTACTATACCCTTTATCTTGATAGATATACAGTTCAATACTATGGATTATGGACAGATTCCATAATATAATTTTCTACACAATGAGAATTTAATATCAAATCTAATAATTACCATTTATCTGATGTTCATGATGGAAATTCGTGGATTTTCAGAAATAGCGTTTTTAAGAAATCTCACACATGTTCAATTGTTGAATGCCAGGAACAGAAAGGAACGATTTCAGCACCTTCTTTCAGTTCTTCAGTTCATGCTAAAGTTCACTTGTCAATCAGTCAAATTAGCACTTCTTTCAAGCACAAATCAAACATTATCAGATTTTAATATTCACATTCATGAAATCACTTCCGTTTGACTGATATAAATACTCTTGAATATAATGTCAAGGACACAAAGTGAACTTGGCGCTAATCTTCGCAGTGAAATTTGAAAAGAAAGAAGAAATACTGAGATCATACCTTTGCATTCAAAGTAACATTTGATATGAATGTTAACCTACAAATGTTCATCTATAATTCCCAACGTAAACAAACAGAATAATTATGGATTCAAAACCAATAACTTGAAATCAAACAAGGTAAGTTAATATGAGCACTACAGGGTGTCTTCCACTTCCAGCGACTCGCAGCCTCACGAAATCTGAAACACATAATCACAACAAATGCTACCAGTATTATATGAAACAAAGTTGGTGACAATTAAAGTTGAGATGGAAATTCAAATTGTTCCGCAAAATACCTGGTATTGACAATTTTCCATAGAAAAATAACATTTACAAAATGTGGATGTTACACAATGAAAGTGAAACTACCTCGTCTAAATACAATAAAAATACCCGCACGTACAGAAATTATACAAGCCACGGATAAAATATTTACTGAAAATAGTCTAATTTTAAATCAGGAAGTGGAAAAAGGAATATTCATTGGTAATACAATAGTACCAACAAATGGTATTGCTCATATTCGCTTAGTTAACACAACTTGTGAAGATGATGCAATGAGAATCCCAAAACTGAAAGTGCATCCATTATCCGATTACCAAGTGTGCATGACATCAAATAACAATAACATTCACACGAATGTTCGTTTATTACAGGAATTAAAAATCAACAGCACAGACGCTGACGCATCAGAATCCATTTTAGATATATGTACAGCATATAACGATATATTTTATTTAAATGGTGATAAACTCGAAGCAAAAAATTTTTATAAACAAAAAATCAGACTATCTGATAATGAACCAGTTTATGTAAAAAATTATAGGTTACCACAATCTCAGAAGGATGAAATCAATAAACAAGTTTCTGATCTATTGGAAAACGATATTATAGAACCCTCTGTTAGTCCTTACAATTCACCATTGTTAATAGTTAAGAAAAAATCCGACAATGGAGAGCCAAAATGGAGATTAGTAGTAGATTATAGGCAACTGAACAAAAAATTATAACAGACAAATTTCCATTACCCCATATCGAAGATATATTAGATCAATTGGGACGAGCTAAATACTTTTCAACTCTAGATTTAACTAGTTCTTTTCACCAGATAGAATTAGAGGATGAATCTCGACATGTCACAGCCTTTTCAACAAATAACGGTCATTTTCAATATAAAAGACTTCCTTTCGGATTGAACATATCAACTAACAGCTTCTCTCGCATGATAACAATCGCAATGTCTGGATTAGATGCGGACGCATTTCTATACGTCGATGATATAATTGTTTTTGGATGTAGCCTCAAACATCATAACTCTAACCTAATAAAAGTATTTGACAGATGCCGAAAACATAATTTAAAGCTGAATCCGACAAAATGAAACTTTTTGCAAAAAGAAGTAACATATTTGGGACATTTGATATCAGATAAAGGCGTTGGCCCAGATCCAAAAAAACACGATGAGATAAAATATTATCCAACACCTAAAAATGCTGATGATGTAAGACGTTTCACCGCATTTATGAACTACTATCGCAGATTCATACCGAATTTTTCTGATATCGCATATCCACTGTACAAACTTTTGAAGAAAAACGTGACATTCAACTGGTCACCCGAATGTGAAAAAGCTTTCAAAACTCTGAAAAACAAATCAATTGACCCCGTCACCCTACAATATCAAAATTTTTCCAAACCACTTATTGTAACATTCGATTCTTCGAATTTTGCATTAGGATGCATATTATCACAAGGTGAACCAGGAAAAGAACGCCCAATATCTTACGCAAGCAGAAGTCTAACGAAACACGAATTAAATAAGCCCATTATTGAAAAGGAACTTTTAGCTATCCATGGGGGCATAACTTATTTTAGACCCTACTTATATGGACAAAAATTCATAGTTATAACAGACCATAGACCATTAGTTGGACTCTTTACTCATAAAAACCCATCTTCTAAATTGATGAGAATGCGCTTAGATTTACAAGACTATGACTTCGAAGTACGATACAAACCCGGACGAGAGAACGTGAACGCCGATGCCCTTTCGCGTATAAACATAGACTCGAACATGCTAAAAGCCATGATTCCGACAGTAGCAGTTACTACGCGTTCTATGACGAAGAATAATAAAGAACCGCACTCAAAAAACCGACAAGACACTCAAGAGAACCAGCCTGATCAACTGGGAACTTGGGAAGTTACGTCACTAACAGAAATTAACAAAGTGAAAAAAATGGAATTCCAAGTTTGCAATGCGAATGATAATAATAATATTCTGAGAGAAAAGAAATTGAAGGCAAAAATTTATTTTGATAAAATTGTGAAAGTCTCGTTATCAAGCGATAATCTGAAAGACAACTTAGGTCGTGTTTTGGAGAAACTTATGAACGAATATTCAGAGCTAGCTTTGCCTATAAAAGATAATATATTCACATACATGCATGTCTCAGAATTCAAACAAATTTATAATGATATATATAAAAGATTCACACCAAAGTTAAAAATTCTATTATATAATCCACCACAAAAAATTGAATCTCCTGATATACAAAACGAATTGATAAGAGAATATCATGATTCCAAAATAGGAGGTTACACAGGAGTAAAGCGCACATTGAACAAATTGAAACAGAAATACGTGTGGAAAAATATGTTCAAAATGGTAAAGAAATATGTGTCAAATTGTGAAAAGTGTAACAAAAACAAAATTATTATACACACCATTGAACCTCTTTGTATAACTGAAACGCCATCGTCTAGTTTTGAATCAGTATCAGTTGATACCGTAGGTTCATTAAAAATTACGGAAAATAATAACAGATATATTTTGACAATACAGTGTAACTTGACAAAATTCATACAAGCCATACCTTTAGAAAGTAAAGATGCTAACACTTTGTGTAAAGCATTAACCGAAGAATTCATTTTGAAATTTGGAATTTTCAAAATTTTAAAAACAGATTTAGGAACAGAATACATGAATTCATTACAAAAATCCATAAACGAAATTTTTCAGATAAAACATATTACTTCAACACCTTATCATCATCAAACTCTAGGAAGCATCGAAAGAAATCATAGAGTACTGAACGAATACTTAATTTCTTATTCAAACAGCTCAGTCTGGGACAAATGGTTATCATATTTTGTATTCACATATAATATCACACCTCATAGCGATACAAATTATTCACCGTACGAGTTAGTATTTGGAAAAATAGCATTCTACTCAAATTTCACCTACGTACAATTTAGACGATTAGTCGAATGAACTCAGGTTCAGATTACATGAATCTCACAAGTGAATTACTAGATACGGCTAAAGAGAAACGCAAAAAGAACTACGACAAAAATGCGAACCCATCAAATTTTGAAATTAACGATTTAGTTATGTTATAAAAGGGCGCAAAAATGAAATTAGAATCTCCTTATAAAGGACCATTCAGAATTATATCCAGAGATGGAGTAAATTCCACAATCTCAATGGAAAATAATCAAGAAAAAATTGTTAATAATAATAGGTTAGTTAGATTTAGAAATAATATGTAAAACTTTATTTATTGTAAGGCGGGAGGTGTAGTGCTACTCAGCATAATTTAAACATAACTATTCAAACTAGGTCGATATATGCCAACGACCGAACAAAGTACAAAGAAGAGCATTGCACCTCCACTCAGCAAATTCGATTATTATAATAATTTGGGAAATATATTTAGATTCGATCGACAACCGTCTTTGATTGAACATGCAAATCTGCATGCTCCAAAACCAACACTACATGTATCACACAAAAAATTCAATTCATTTTCTCCATATCTGACACGCACAAAGTTTAATGCATTCATATTCAAACATACTTTTTCATTTTCATAACAGTTAGACACGAAAAAACTTATTTTGATCTAATGTTTCACTGGGTGACACATCAGTGCCGTCAACATTCGAATTTTCAGCAAAATATGAAGTATTAGAAAATCGTTGCTGGTAAGGTCGACGTCCAGCAGGTCTACGTGAAACCCGACCTTGACCTCCATAGCTTGTGTTCGCTGACTTATTATTGAAGCGATTATTATTGAAATTTGGTCTACTTTGATTACCTCTGACATAGTTGAAATTTGAAAAACTAGATCTATTATGGTTTCTTCGATAATTGAAACGACTACGATGACCACGCATATAAAACATATTATGATTATTATTTTGGCTCGAGTTACAAACTAGACTTTCTTCTTTCGCTCCCATAATAGCATTTTTCAATTGATTATAATTCCTAGCCTTTATAATTGTTCTCAATTCCCTATTTCCCAATCCGTTTGAAAATGCGTCGATTGCTAATTTTTCATTTACTGGCTTCAAAATGTCCACCGAATTTTCGTCTCCATCCGATTGGGCCAAAGTCAAATCTAACATGAGCTGTTCATTAATTTTTGCATAATCATCAATATCCTTATTGTCTTGTCTGATATTATGCATCTGAGACGCCAAAGATGCTGCTGATTTTTTAGTTAAAAGGTGATTTTTTATATCTGATACCAAATCAGCAATATTATTGTATGTTGATTTTAGTCTCATTTTTGCACTTTGGGTAATCTTTGCCTTCAATACATATTTGATCAAAAATAATTTTCCGTCATTGTCAAGCAAGTCACTGTTTCGTTACATCTTCGGTACCGTCCATAGATGGTAATAAAGATGTAGCGGTTCGCAAATCGAATTTTTCAGACATATTTGAAATTTCAATATCTTTCGCTTGAATGTTTTTAACTCTCTCTGTAAGAATTGTTTTTTTTTTCATCTATATAAATCTATATAAATTTCTCCAAATCTTCTTGCAATTCATCCTTAACACAATAACTATTTCTGAGTTTTAACAACTTAGCCTCTAGGGTATTAATATCAACTATAAACTTATTGACTCTATCCAAAGATTCCCTACGATTTGATGGCGCTTTTTTTATATTACGTAAAATAGCTGTCAAAACCTGAAGTAATTTATCAAATTCCTCTAACTCTGAACTATTCATTAAGGACAAAAATAAGATAAGATATTTATTTAAATAGGATACCCTAATATACATACATCATTTCATATTATAAAATATAAAGACAAATAGAAAAAAAGACATTAATTGGTAATAAAAATAACAAATATAGTCACAGATAAAAGATGTAAAGTGCCATAGAACAAACAATATAAGATGTAATATAAATTGTGATTAATAAAAAGACAAATAATAATATGACATTAGTTAGCAATAAAAGTAACAAATATAGTAACAGATAAAAGATGTAAAGTGCCATAGAACAAACAATATTAGTATTGGCCATCTCTTGCTAGAATATATGATAATAATTTCGTTTTGAAGCAATATATCGTATTACATTGTTTTATTTCCTCTGGCAATTGATTATATTCATTCAATCCTTTGAAAAATATGGATTTCATTGAGTTCATTGTTGTATGTAACAAAGTGATTGAAGTAATCAGGAAACATATTCCTTGTGATTTTAAAGACAAATATCATGGCCATATAATACAGTCTTTGATCTACTGATTGCCATTTCAATGCTGCGAGCATTGTTTTTATTGGGGTATATCTGTTGCATTGTAAAATTACTCGCATTCCTCTGTTCTGTAATTTTTGTAATATTTGGATTTCATTTTTTTGTAAAAGATATAAAATAGAAGAGCAGTAATCAAAATGTGGCTGGATTATCGCTTTATATACAGTTGTTCGGCTAGATAGAGAAAGTTGTGCAGAAATTCTTGTGAAAAAATATAATTTTTTTGAAATTTTATTACAGATGTATTTACAATAAGATTTCATCTCCAAACATTCATCAATTATGCATCCTAAATACTTGAATTCGTGTACCCATTCTACCCTTTCATCTTCGAGTACTAAGTTGATTGTGTTGTAATTTATATTTGACAATTTGAACCTATTATTCAATACCATAGCCTTTGTTTTGGAAATGTTTAGCTTCAATTTGTTTATGCTCAGAAAATTTTCAATATTATTCAAAACTCCATTCAATCTCATTACAGTTTCATTCAAGTTATCTCCATAGCAAGCAATCAGAGTGTCATCCGCGAAAAGATTCAAGAAATCATAGCATTGCACATAATTAATATCATTCAGATATATGATGA
The DNA here is from genome assembly GCA_029955515.1 of Chrysomela aeneicollis. Lineage (NCBI taxonomy): Eukaryota > Metazoa > Arthropoda > Insecta > Coleoptera > Chrysomelidae > Chrysomela > Chrysomela aeneicollis. Next base: position 83,293 of record JARUHQ010000029.1, on the reverse strand, counting down.
ATAATAATGGACCTAGGACACTACCCTGGGGCACTCCTTGGCTATTCAATATTTTGTTTGAAACAGATTTATTATATTTTGTCATTTGGAATCTATTGCTCAGGTATGCTTCAAACCACTTCAAAACAGTGCCTTTCAGGCCATAATATTCTAATTTTTTTATTAATATATGTCTGTCTATGGTTTCAAAAGCCCGTTTGAAATCTAAGAATATTGCCACTATGTATTTATTATCATCGATTAATTGCTTCCATTTAGACACTGTAAGCTGCAAAGAAGTTTCGCAGGAATGATTCTCACGAAAGCCTGATTGGTTGCCAAGAAGGAGTTTATTTGTAGAAAAATATTGTAGCAATTGATCATGTACTTCTGTTTCAATTATTTTCTCCAATGGGAGCAAAGTGTTTATTGGTCTGAAACAAGATACATTTACAGCATTTAAGACTTTAGGAACAGGCACAACTACACTTAATTTTAATACCTATGACAAAATAAACTACAAAATAACTTACTACTTAAGTGAAATGTCATCATTCCTGGTTCCTATGTATGCTTTCTTTATTTTCTATTGCAGCTTCGTACGGCATCCAACATCCGGCGTTGCAAACTAGTGGCATTGCGCCCTACCAGTCTGTTTCCACGTTGCTGATCACCAGTGTGGTCAGATCAGTTCAAACTAATTCTTGACCTCTTCCTATTTCCCTTCGTATCTTCTTCTCGAGTGCTTTCTTTTCAAGACGAGTGCACCAGATGATGATTGCCAAAATTATCAGCATCCCAAAAACAACTCCGCCAACTTCCAATAGAGTGTAACCTTGCTGAGCATTACTTCCTGCAGTAGTTCCTCCACTGTTGCCTGACTGTGCGATTATTACTCCTTCATTTGATTGCGTATTGCCCATTATCTTGCTCTTCGAGTCATTCCATTCGATTATTCACTATTTCCCAAAACATGTAACTAGCAGGATCGCCATGTAATGTCCCCTTCTTGGAGACCAAAGGGTTCGACTTATCGAAACATGTTCAGGAATAAAGCAGAAGGACAATACTCAGTTATTGAGAAGTTTATTGTAGAACTGCCTAAACTACACTAGCTTCAAAAACGGAATGTCTCACCAAATATAATGAGTACATTCACCTGCCTATTCATATAAACAATAAATTGATGATTGAATCAACAATCGTACCACTTACGAAAAAGCTGTACTGGATGTTTCGAAATGTTACTTGAAGTCAATGTACCAATTACTAACCAATATAATATAAACATCCAGTACACCATATACATATTTTGAGCAGAAAATCATCACACAACATCAGAAGGTATGTATTTTTTTGATATATTATTTTATTGATATTTTATGGCACCTGAAATGATATCTACAGTGGTTCATAACATATTTTGCCTTGTCTCATGGTGGTGTATTTTATTATACAATTTTTGAACTTAATATAGTTTTATTCATCTATTTGTCCAACCCAGCTTTCTGAGAGAATTAAATTCTATTGATTTTTCAGGTATTGTTAGAAGGTAGGTACTTGACTTTCTCAATTTTTCAAATATTATATATCTTTATTAAATTGAGTGGCGCCCTTTTGAATTTTGAATTTTCATTCCCAGAGCCACAAATAAACCGAACTCACTTGTTCTCCGGCGAACAGCTGCCGTCAGCACATTGTGTTCTATTTTGATATTTCAATTTTGGTATTAAAGTAGGCCACAATATGATGGATATGAATACTTTGTCAGTTTTATAGATGATTTCCCGAATTGCAGCATTGTATACTTGATAAAAGAAAAAAATGGGGTAATTGATAAATTTCAGGAATATGTTAATATGGTAGAAGCAAAATTTAATCAAAACATATCAAGATTGAGATGTAATAATGGAGGTGAATTGAATATGTGTCAAGAGAACTTAAAGAATTTCGTATGAAAAAAGGAATTATTCCAGAATATACAGTACCATATACTCCGGAGCAAAATGGTAAAGCAGAGAGGAAAAATAGGAGTCTGGTAGAGAGAAGTAGAGCAATGATTTTAGATTTAGGTATGCCTAAACAATTCTAGGGGGGAAGCTATTAGAACAGTGAATTATGTTATGAATAGAGGGACATCAGCTAGTTTGAGTGGAGCTGAAATATGGTATGGCAAAAAACCTGATGTAACTAATTTGAGGGTATTTGGTTATGTGGCATATAATCACATTCCAAAAAATTTCAGAAATAAATTTGATTCAAAAACAGACGAATGTATAATAATGGGATATGCAACAACAGGCTATATATAGACTCTGGAATATTGAAAAACAAAAAATGATCATTGCAAGAGATGTACAATTTAAGGAAAATGATTTATGGTTCAGAAAGAAATCAAATAGAAGTAGATGTAAAACAAGATGAGATAGGTGAAAATTTACAGCTGAATGAGAAAGATACAGATAATAATGATGAAAATGAAACAATAGTTGAGGTTAATAGTAGAGTGCCAAACGCCTCGAAAAGCGCTTAGAAACAAAGTTGGTGGGAAATCGGAGGTAAAAAGCTGTGACATGTCTAGAAAGGTCACCTACCATCTCCTAAACAAGAATCCACTTGTCGTCAAAAAATCGTCCTGTGCGTTTGGGGGGTAGGGGGTGGTTTTGGAAAAAAAGTACGTTATTTTTTATTTGCGCAAAATATTCATCTACTCCAATCGTTTCACTGTGTGAAATTTTGATTCGATCTGATGTGTTGAAAAAATCATATAAATTTCAGAAATCCGACAATAACATTACGATATACGGGCAAATTAAATTTCAAACGGCTATAACTCGAAACATGAAAAATTTTGTTAAAATGGTTTTCAAATACATCGGATTATCTCAGAAACGGCTACGTATATCGAAAAAAATCCTTCTGTAAAGTCGATGCGCTGAAGTTTCACAAAGCGAATGGTTTTTCCAAATCGAAATTCGGTTGATTAATAAGGGTGATATAGAGAAAAACATAATCGCATGCCGGCCGCACGGGCGAATGCGTTTAGCCGGTTTCGTACCCCGATACGCTCCGCGACACCCGCGGCCGTCCTGGTTTCCTTCAGTCTACTGGATGACACCCGAATCGTAATACACGTTATTGGTGAATTTCGAAACAATAACTGTTGGAGAATCTGTGTTTTGAGTTACAACTGAATATTTGAATGGAATCCACTTCAAGCTCAGACAACGAGCTAGAATACATTCTGAAATTCAACATTCCCTCTCAGCAAAATACAACTTTGTCTAAGAAATGTCCGGATGTTCCACTACGCCAACAATGGCACCATTTTGTACATTCCATACACAATAAACAACAGCTGACAAATTTCATTTCATACCAAATATCTGAAAATTCGATAACTTATGCAGTTCAGTTCGTAACGAGTGGTGGATTTTCAGACTTCAAAGAATATAGGACGAATTTTCTATTAGACGAACCTCTCTTGCTCTCTACCCATGAAGAAGCTGACACAAGAATACTCTTACATATTATATCACCTAAAAAACAAGGATACGATAGATCCATCGTTGACTCTAGAGATACTGATGTATTGATATTACTAGCTCATTTTCTTCACCAGTTGACTTCGGAGGTTTGGGTGGTTCTCGGAAATCAAAATAAGAGACGATTTGTAGCTGTCCATTCGATTACATTGAGTGCAGGCCTTCTAAAAAATCTTCCAGCTTTCCATGGTATTACAGGTTGTGACACCACCAGTCAATTTACAGGACTGGGGAAAAAACCTGCTGGAAAACGTATGTCAAATATTTTAATTTGTTGAATAATGTCGGCAGGGGAGATTTCAATGTTCTTTCCGAAGATTTACAGCAATTCGTAATCAAGTTGTATACAAACATTGCAGATATAACAGATATTGATGTATTACGAGGATTGCAGGCTTCATACAAAACGATAGAAAAACTTTCACCAACTAAAGACAGCTGGAGACAGCACCTTCTCAGAGTGAATTACCAAGTTGCGGTATGGCTTAATAGTTTAAATCCACAACCTGAGTTATTATCTGTAATAGATAATGGATGGCACTTTGATGATGGTAAAATTTTACCTACTCTCCAAACTCTACCAGCTACTCCCACTAATTCCAAAATCTTGACATCTTGTAGCTGTAAACGAGGTAATAATTTTTGTATTACACACATCATCTGACTTGGTTTTGAATATCATATTTCTGTTTAGATTGCAGCCTGAACAAAAGGTGTTCTTGTAGAAAAGAGAGCATGACCTGCATCGGATCCTGCAAATGTCTGCTAGGAGAATCCAATTATTGTGAAAATAAGTTGAGTTCCGATGATAATAATAACTCGAAAGAACTAGAAGATCCGGAAGAAATCTCTGACAGTGTATGATATTTTTAACATTTGGTGTATAAGAAAAAATCATGAAAACCCAATGAAAATCACAATTTGACATCCTCTGAGGTTACCTAAGAAATGGGTACCAACTTCGTTATTTTCAATGGAACAGCCTATATATATTTCGAAAAAGTTGAAGATCTTTTTTCCTGATTTCAAAAATATATTGATTATTGATATTTGGCTAAACCGTTTCCGAAATATTCGTATCTCTTGTTGTTTCTTCATGGCAATTGCGTTTTGGTAAAATCAAATTATAACTTATACATGTAAAATGTTCATCCTCGAATATTTCGAAAACGGCTGCATCAAGTATCAAAAACTCATATATTTTTGAAATCATGAAAAAATGATCTTGAAAAAATATATAGGCTGTTCTATTGAAAATAACGAAGTTAGTACCCATTTCTTATATCAGCGATATTCATTTGTTTCATCTGGTAAAACCTTCTGGAGGTTCAGAACGAACCCTACAACTTTTGTATTTGAAGTTTATTTCTATCTTCAATGATGAACCCTGTAGAAGCTGTTTAAATATACGAAATGACCCTGTACCATTCTCTCAGTAGGACGGCCGCGGGTGTCGCGGAGCGTATCGGGGTACGAAACCGGCTAAACGCATTCGCCCGTGCGGCCGGCATGCGATTATGTTTTTCTCTATATCACCCTTATTAATCAACCGAATTTCGATTTGGAAAAACCATTCGCTTTGTGAAACTTCAGCGCATCGACTTTACAGAAGGATTTTTTTCGATATACGTAGCCGTTTCTGAGATAATCCGATGTATTTGAAAACCATTTTAACAAAATTTTTCATGTTTCGAGTTATAGCCGTTTGAAATTTAATTTGCCCGTATATCGTAATGTTATTGTCGGATTTCTGAAATTTATATGATTTTTTCAACACATCAGATCGAATCAAAATTTCACACAGTGAAACGATTGGAGTAGATGAATATTTTGCGCGAATAAAAAAAAACGTACTTTTTTTCCAAAACCACCCCCTACCCCCCAAACGCACAGGACGATTTTTTGACGACAAGTGGATTCTTGTTTAGGAGATGGTAGGTGACCTTTCTAGACATGTCACAGCTTTTTACCTTCGATTTCCCACGGGATGAACGATAGGATTCGACTGGCACTCTACTATAAGGAATCAAACATAATTTCAAATTCAAGAAAAAATAAAAGAATTATAAAAAGTAGCTTTGATGGGTTAGAAAATAGATCAATAGAAGAAAATTGGTTGAGAGCAATAGAAAATGAGTTGAAATCAATAAAACAAAATGAAACATGGAAAGAAGTGATTAGACCCAGTAACACAAATATATTAGACACTAAATGGATATTCACATATAAAACATTAGAAGAACAAGGTACTGAAAAGTTCAAAGCTAGACTAGTAGTGAGGGGATTTGCACAAGAAAGAAATGAAAATTATGATGACATATATTCACCAGTTGCCAAAATGACAACAATTAGAGCATTATTAATAGGTAATCAGTTTGAATACTATTTCCAGCAATTAGATGTGAAAACAGCATTTTCAAATGGCAAAATAGATGAAGATATATACATTTATCCACCACAAGGTATAAAGTGTGAACCAAATAAAGTTTTCGAATTGGAAAAATCGTTATATGGTTTGAAGCAATCGTCAAAATGATGGAATGAGGCATTTAATACATTTTTAATGGAAGTTTATTTATTTATTTATTTATTTTATATACACTGTTCTACAGGATAAATCCCATCTACAGAACAGGAATGTAGGCAGGAATAAATTTACATAAAATAAAATAATAACATAATTCTGCGGAATCATACAGCCTATAGAATTATTTGAAAAATTCGGACTTGGTAAGTTTCATTGAACAGTTAAATATATCTATTTGAGAGCATTTTGAGTTATAAATCGACAACATATTGGGTACTGGTGAGAACTTGAGGATATTTGTGCGTGCTGCTGGGAGATAAAAAATGCTGTTTACTCGTGATGCAGTTCTTGGAACATAAAAATCAAGTTTTTCTACCAGAGCGGAACAATCTATTCGATTATTGATTATTTTGTATAAAAAAATCACTGAATTGCAATCTCGCCGACTATTTAACTCATTCACCCTGTGCCTCTCCAGAAGATCACTTTGAGCAATACCTCTTGGTGGATAGGAGCCATCTATTTTGAAGCTTAAAAATTTCAGGAAGCGTCGTTGAACTGATTCTATTTTGTCAATATGTAACTGATAGTGAGGGTTCCATATTAGTGAAGCATATTCAAGCTTAGATCTGACAAACGAGTAGTATAGCGTTTTGGATGTAGTCATATCAGAAAATTCTCGACTTGTACGAACTATAAATCCATACATTTTCAACGCAGCAGAAACTAAGTTGTCGATATGTGGTACAAATGTGAACTGAGGATCGAAAGTCACTTCTAGGTCGACGAATGTTTTCGGCCTATCCAATGTTTTGCCATCGATATCGTAGTTATAAATTATTGGTTCTGATTTGAGTGTGAAAGACATAACATTGCATTTTGAAATATTCAGGGATAAATTATTAAGATGACACCAATTTTGAATTCTCTCCAGGTTATTAGAAAGACGCTCACAATCACTCAATTCATTAATGCTCCAGTATAATTTCATATCGTCAGCGTATAGCAGACAGTTCACATCAATGTCATCAACAATATCATTTATGAATATATTGAATAGCAGTGGACCTAGGTTAGACCCTTGGGGTACACCGGATGATGCAAAGTATTCGAAGGACTTGAAGCCATTGACAACGACATATTGTTTCCTGTCATGTAGGTATGAAGAAAATAAGGTCAAAAGAGAATCAGAAAGTCCAAAATGAACTAATTTTTTCAATAACATTCCGTGGTCAAGTCTATCGAATGCCTTTGAAAAATCTGTATATTAACATCAGTTTGACTGCGTTTGTCGATTGCTTCAGCGACATACTGTGAAATATTGATGAGATTGGTGATGGTCGATCGACCCTTCATAAATCCATGTGGATAGGGAGTCAGTTTATCAAAAGTGTACAAATTATGTTGTAGTAGAATCTTCAAGATTTTCGAAAAGTTGCAAATTATTGTTATAGGTCGGAAGTTAGTTACATCAGATTTGTTACCTTTTTTATATACGGGGCATACCTTTGAGGATTTCCAGGAGGAGGGAATTGAACAGGTCTTGATGCAGATGTTAAATAATATCGTAAGTGGATATGCCAGATTTTGCGCGCAATCTCTGACGATAAATGCTGGTATCTCATCAGGACCTGTAGTTTTCTAAGGTTTTATTTGCTTGAGAGCCCATAGTACATCAGCTTGTTCAACTTTTGAAATGTTGATAGGGGTGTGATGCACCTCATCATCATCTTGAATGTGATCGGTAGATGGAATGAACGATTTACTGAAGTAATCAGCGAATCCATCTACGATATCCTGAGGAGAGGTCAGTGACTGATCATTGTAGGACATAACATTTGAGATTGAGGTTGTTCCCTTTTTTTGATTGATAAAAGCTCAGAACTTATTGGAATCACGATTTATATCCGATTCTGCTGATTCAACGAAATTTTTGTAAGCTGTATCAATATCTGTTTTGATTTTAGACCTCAACCGACTGAACTCTTCAAAAACAATATGACTATTGCTCGACTTATATTGACGATGTAGTTTCGCTTTTTGTCGAATTTGTTTGATTATCTGAATGTTAAACCAGGGAGGATATTTTCTATTGGATTTTACAGTATGTTTGGGAACACAGTGATCAAATACATTATAAAGTTTACCATAAAAGTAGGTGCATGCATCATCTACATTTTCAAATACCTCAAGGAAACTCCAATTAATTTTAGATATTCTATCATACATATCATGAAAATTCGCTTTTCGGAAATTGTATCGATTTTCGTAAAAGGCACCAAGATTGTACTTAACGTTCTTGGCCGTATTGAACTTGCACTCTATTTCGAGAACTGGATGGTGACGGTTTTCATCCACTAAAGGAAATGATGATTTATTAACTAGGCGGAAGTCATTATGTAAAACTAGGTCAAGCAATCTTTCAGAAGTATTGAGTACAAAATTTAGTTGAGCAAGGTTGAAGATTCCTGAAAAATGTTCTAGGAGAGATATTGTTCTAGTTTTCACATTAGGGTTAATCAAGAATTTAGCATAGTTGGAGATATTGAAGTCTCCCACAATAAGTACATCATGTCCTTTATATAAAAAGTCTAGGGATTCCATCGCTTCAAAGTAATGCTCATATTCAGCTACTGTCGTGCTTGGGAAAATGTAAATGTTAATTATATATATAGCGCTTATAATTGAGGTTACCTTCACTACCAGTATATCGAAAAGAGTAAGTTGCTGAAAATATAGATTTCCAGATAAATCAATTTCAGTAGACATCAAGCTGTTATGTACTGCAAGAATTACTCCTCCACCTCTCGTACAACCACTAGCAGCAAGGTTTCTATCAGTTCTGTATACGTTGAAATTATTAGGAAACAGTTTGCTTGAAATAGATGACTCCAGCCATGTTTCAGTTAAGGCAATCACTAAGATGTTGGATTGTGTAACGGCGTTAAAGAATTGCACCGTTTTGGTGCGCAGACCGTTTGTATTTTGGTAGTAAGCAGATAGGCAATTATTTCCAGTTATTTCCTTATCACGGTATCCGCGAGAACCAGAATGGCCTAACTGTCGATTTCACGAAATTGACGTTCTTGCAAAAATGTACTCCCCATAGTATTATGTTTGAATCCAGAGTGGCCTAAAAGTTGTTCACAGATCGTACCATAGATGGCAGCACCATGTCGATTCTACAGTTGCGAAAATCGAACTAAGTCGTGGTGCCACAGTGGCCTATGTGAATTAGGCTACTATGGTACTGGCGAAAACAACTCGAATGATAACGCCGATTTTGACAGTACTAGTTAGGTTAAGTTACATTTTTATGTGTTGTGTCAGTATTTGTCCGAAAAATGAATAGGAATAATCTAGTTATTAATAATGATCACAGTCAAGATAGTGTGGAACAAAGAATGGAAGGTATGTCAGTCAATACAGTATGTTTCAAAAAATAATATTTACGAAAAATATTCATTTTCTATACAGTGCTTGTTCTTCTTTGTAGAGTTGTTCGAAAGTAGTGGGGAGGAATTATTCGAAGACTCTGGTTCTGAGTACTTACCGTCGAGAAGCCCTACTCAAACATTATTGAATCAAACTGATATTGGTGAAGAGAACATACCTCCAAATACAACAGACGATGTTGAAGTCAGGAAAGGTCCACAGGAGACTAGAAAACGTAAGCGAGATCCAGCAAAGTGGAAAAAAATGTGAGGAAGACGAATAGAGCAAAAGGTAAAGCCTATATAAATACTAAGAAAAATGCAGTTCCAGAAAAACAAATTAGTACGGATCAACCGTGCCCTTGTGCTCAAAAATGTCACACCATAATAAGTACCACACAACAAAATATATTATTCAAGGGATTTTATGAACTTGGAAATTTTGATTTACAAACAAACATCCTACCTATTTTCACTGATAAGCGTTGCTTCTAAAAATAGATGCTCACTTCCAAACCAGAACAGAGCTAGAGTCTCGTCGATCAAACACAAGGGTGTATCAAGTCTCAAATAGTGATGGAATATCAACAAAGGTATGCAAGGAATTTTTTAAAAAAATATTTCAAGTTAGTGATGGCAGAATCAATAGGCTGCTTATGAATAAACTATCTGTACCTACTCCACCTCAAGACCAAAAAGGCAAACGCCCACCGAAAAATAAAACAAGTGATGAGCAATTTCATAATGTAAAGGCATTTATTGAAAAATTTCCCAAGTATGAGTCACATTATACTTTGCATAAAAGCAGAAACAGAATGTTCCTGGCTCCAGATTTGAATCTCCGCAAAATGTACTCTTTATATTGTGAAGAAAATGCAACTTCAGCATCTTATTTTATGTTCAGGAAAATCTTCAATGAGTATTTTAATCTCTCATTTCATGCTCCCGTCAGTGATTCTTGTAAGAAATGTGATAGTTGGGATGTGAAAATCAAAGCTTGCGAAACTGCACAGGACAAGAAGGAACTTGAATCTCACAAAAAAATCCATTTGGCTAAAGCTGACAGTGCCAAAACCAATTATACGAAAGATAAAGAATGTGCCACTAACAATGTAGATGTAACAGTTTTGGTATTTGATTTGATGAAAACGTTGCCAACACCTGTGATTTCAACAGGAATACTTTACTACAAAAGACAGCTATGGACCTATTGTCTTGGTATACATGATGTTGTTACTAACGATGTGACAATGTGTATGTGGAATGAAACAATTGCCTCCAGAGGACCTGAAGGAATTGGCTCGTGTTCGTTGAGGTATATTGAAGAAAAGGTGCACACTAAAAAGTTGATTCTTTACTCTGATCAATGCGGTGGGCAGAACAGAAATATTAAAATGGCTACACTCTGTCAGTATATTACTGCTCACCCAGATTTCGTAGTAGAGTCTATAGATCACAAGTTTTTTGTGAGTGGCCCCTCTTATTTGGCTTGTGACCAAGATTTTGGACTGATCTCAAAGAAAAAGAGATTATTTACTAACATATTCACTCCTGATGATTGGGATCAAGTAATTATGGCAGCTAGGACTAAAAACCCTTTCAACATCATGAAAATGAAGAAAGAACATTTTGTTTCCACAAAGAAGTTAACAGCTAACATCACTAACAGAAAAGTGACAGCTGAGGGATCCAAAGTGAAGTGGCTCAGCATTCAGTGGCTGCAGTTCAACAAAAATGACAAATGACAGGTTATTGTATAAATATTCAAACCATGTGGATGTCTTGTTCGAGTCTGTAAACCTTGCAAAACGTAACACAAAAGATATGGTTGATGTATCGCTGGACTTGCTTCATCCCAATGGCAGGCCAATAAGCAAAGAGAAGAAGAAAGATTTACAAGATTTGCTTCCTTACATACCACCAGTTTATCATGGGTTCTACAACAATATTCCGGACTGTGCAAGTGTAAGAAATACTATTGATGTTAACTATGACAGTGAATAAAATGTTCAGTATAAAAATCATTGGTAATCATGTTTGATAAAATAAATATATTCGGAGTAACTGATATTTGTTCTTCATTCACTTACATTAAGTCAGAACCATACTGGCCTATCTGACAACAAATTAAGAAAAAAACAAAAAATAGGACTTTTCGACCAAAATACATAAGTAGGTAGTTTAAAAGTAAAAACTAATGAAAACGGCATACTTGGTCAATATTTGTAGACACCAAGAGATTTTGAAAATTACTGATATTTCAACCTGATTATTCAACCTCATTTTGACTACTGTGCCTCTTTACTGTTCTTACTTGATCAAAATAAAGTGTCTCAGTTACAAAAGCTCCAAAATCGCGGAAAATGCGTACGATTCTAAAATGCAATCGCTATACTTCAATTTCTTATATGCTATATTCACTCCAGTGGTTGTCAGTTAAGAAGAGGCTTTATTTTTCAACGATGGTTTTTATTTTCAAGATCGTAAAAGGTTTGCAACCAACTTATTTTAATGATTTTGTGATTTTAAACAGAGACGTACATCAATATAACACAAGGCAAAATAACAATTTTCATATAAACAGAACAAATACAGCAGGATGTATGAAAAACTTATTCTTCAAGGGTTTTAATTACTTTAATAAACTACCCACACATGTGAAGGAGTCAAATACTGTTGTTTGTTTTAAAAAAAATCTATTACCTTTTCTAAATGAATTGTGATCAAATTGTTATTATCATTATATTTATTGTATATGTATGAATGTTTAATATTCTATATTTTATCGATTTTTTTGATTTAGTTTAGTTTGTAAGACTATATCTGTATCTTTTATGATTATGTAAATGTTTTTGTAAATTAGATATATCTATTTCAATAAATTACTACTACATATACAGTTTCTGTTGTATTGCAAATATGATTTTTTCAGATAGGCTACTCTGGTTCTCGCGGCCTCAAATTACTGTGAATGTAACAAACAGCAGTCAAGATATAGACATCATATAATGTTAGAATTCCATCAGTACTGAATACATGACGACATGAATCTGTTGGTCTGAGACCAAATATGCTTCTTATAATACGTTTTTGGCTAATGAATACTCTTTCACTACCAGAGCTATTACCCCAACAAAGAATGCCATACATAAGTTGAGAATGTACACATCCATAGTAGTACGACATTAGAGCTTCAATATTTGTCACTTTTTTTAGCTGAAATATAGCGTAGTTTCTTGATGACAATGATTTGATTAACTCTTGAGTGTGGGTCTCCCATGAAAGATTTTCATCCACATATAAACCCAGAAATTTTACTGAATTACTTTGTTTCAGTGATTCATTATTATCTGTACCAGGTCTCACTAGTGGGCTGAGGTCAGATTTCGATGTTATTGGTGAAAATAATACAAAGTTAGTTTTTGCTACATTCAAAATCATTCCATTGATGTCACACCACTTTTTCATTTTGTTGACACAGTTTGATGATTTATTAGCGAGATATTCATAGGTATTGCTATTGATAATCATCGAGGTATCGTCAGCATAAAGAGTTATGAGTCCATCTTGTATATTGTGAACAATGTCATTTATCATTATAATGAAGAAAGTTGGACCTAGAGTGCTGCCTTGCGGAACACCACAAGATAAATTTAATGATTCCGATATTGAAGATATACCGTTTTCTTTTATACAAACCTGTTGCTTTCTTTGAGAAAGGTATGATCTGACCCAAGCTAGAGCTGGTCCTCTTATTCCATATGATTCTATTTTGTCTAACAGTAGTGGATGGTTGACAACATCGAATGCCTTTTGGAAATCAAAGAAAATAGATGAAGTTTTCAATTTTTTGTCAAAACTGTTGAGTAAATGTTCGTGCAAGGACATTAAAGCTTCCTGGGTGGAGCGATTTCTTGTAAAGCCAAATTGTCTATTTGTTAATAGCTGATGTTTATTTAAAAAGTTCAGTAATCTCACTTGGAAGGCTTTTTCAAATATTTTGGAGAAAACCGATAATAAGGCAATTGGCCTGTAATTAGCCGTGTCCGATCGATTGCTTTTTTTATGTACTGGAATAACTAAAGCAGTTTTGAGCTGGTATGGAAAAATGCCTAGCTTGAACGAAATGTTGACAAGTGATGTCAACACCTCTACTAATTCATTAGATACATATTTTATTATTCAACATGGCACTTCGTCTATGCCACTAGAATTTTTGGTACATACGGTAGAAATTAAAATGATAATAATAAATCGGCTTTATTAACAGTTATATGAGTATCAACTTACAGATATCATTATACACTAATTTTGGCGAAGTCTAGCTGAAAGCTATTCATTCTCAACCAAATTAGGTAAATGAATAGTATATGTATAATCATAATAATGATCTTTATTATAATAATAATACATAGCATGTAGATCAGTATGTGAAATAGTGATAATTTTGTTCCTGTGTAGCTATGGAGTTGAAAACGAAATTAACAAAATAACTATAATGGCTGGGTTATATACTCTCAGTGGCGCATATTGTTGGTCTTGTGTTCATTGTTTGTTGATGAGGAATTGTTTATATTTGTATTTGAATTTGTTGATATTGAAAAGCTTGAATTCATCTGGTAAGCGATTATATAGTTGTATAGAATTATATATGAAGGATCTCTGAAACATGATGAGGCATTGTAAATTTGTTAATATTGCGAATATTTCTAGAATGTACATTAACTCGCGGAATGAGCTTGCTTTTCAAATATGAGTGCGGTAGGTTGATAAGTTTGTGAACAAAGTTACCAAGATGATGTGTTCTTCTATTGGTCATGCACAACTATTTAGTTTCTTTGAATTTGTGGGAAATTGAGTCATATTTTCTGATACCATAGATCAAACGACAGCATGAATTTTGATTTTTTTGTATTCGATTTTTTTCGAATAATAGTAAACATGGGCCATATATAAAATTACAGTAATTGAAATGGCTTAAAACTAATGAATCACAAAGCATTTTCTTCAACTTTATACTCATAATGTGGCGATTACAATATATAAATTTCAAAGATAAATAAGCTTTTTTCATCAAGTTCTTTATATGTTCAGAAAATCTTAGTTCTGAGTCAAGTTGGATACCTAAATTCCTGGTCGAATCCACCACTTCCAAGATGTGGTTGCCAACGTTCACATGTAAGTTGTCAACCATAATGTTTCGTTTGGCTTTAGAGCCGAAACACATAATAGTAGATTTCCCAGAATTAAGTTGGAGATCATGCTCTTTTGACAAATTATTGATTCGATCCAGGTCCCTATTGATAAGAAGTTGTGCATTCAAATAATTATCAATATGAAAATGTGAATACAATTGAGTATCATCGGCGTAGGCTTGGACTTTACAATACTCAACTGAATTAAGTATATCGGCAGTATAAATGATGAAGATGAGTGGGCCAAGGATAGATCCTTAAGGAACCCCTGATAAAATATCCAAGGATGAGGAATATTGATTATTTATACAAACCCGTTGTGATCTCCCTAACAAGTATGACCAAATTAGAAAAGCTGCATCATCATGAAATCCATAATAACGTAGTTTCGCACAAATCAGTTCATGATTGATAGTGTCGAAGGCTTTCGAGTAATCTAGAAGTACAAGTAAACTAACTAGCCCCTTATCCAAAGATTCGATGATATCATTAGTTACCGTTGTCAACGCGGTACTTGTGTTGAATCCTGCTCTGAAACCACATTGTGAATCTGGTATTATTTTTCTTACTGTAAAGAACTCAAATATTTGTTTATAAATAATCCTCTCAAAAACTTTGGACATGGTTGGAAGAATACTGATTATCCTAAGATCGGAAAAACTTGAGGGATCCCGTTTTTTCGGAAACGGTTTCCCGATAGCAATTTTCCATTGATTTGGAAAATAAGAACTTTCGATACAGCAATTAATTATATGGGTTATATAAGGATCAATTGTTGGACTACAGTACTTGATCATGTTGGAAGAAATTTGGTCAACACCCAGAGCCTGTGTTTTTATAGCAACTAGGATATTATGAACATCTTCAATAGTGGTTAAACGGAATGAGAATTCATTATCGGCGTCATACTTATTGCTACTAAAATAGTCAATCTTCTCATTACAACTATTGGTGACATTTTGAACGAATTTGGCGAAAAAATTATTGATATCATTAGGATTGGATAAGTTGTTGGGTATCGTGAGGCTTGTATTAGCACGAATATTAAGGTTACTCAAAGCATTCCATATTTTTCGAGAATTATTATTTTCAGCACAAACTGACCTCAAGTAAGCTTTTTTTTCAGCTCTCACCATCGAGAGTGTGTAGTTACGGAGATCTTTATATCCCAACCAATCAGCCACAGTTTTTGAGGTCTTATATTTTTGTAGTGCTCTATCTCTTTCTTTCATAATTAATTTCAAATTAGGGGTCAGCCAAGGAGCAGGGGGTTTAGTTACTCTTGCTTGTCTTATAAGAGCATGTTTGTCGAAATTGGTGATTATTAAATCATTGAGAATTTTTATTTTACTGTCTATGTCATCTTCGTTAATTATATCAATCCATGGTAGTGCTTGAAGGTCCAATAGAAAATCATTGATGTTGAAATTTGTATAGTTTCGATACGATATAATTTTGGGTTTCATTTTTGGCCTGTTCAATTTGTATTCAACAAATACCAGCATATGATCAGAAACGCCATTGGAAGATATAGTACCCGACCTAATGGCGAATTCACTTCTATTCACAATAATTGGATCAATTAGTTTACAACATGTAGCCGTGATTCTAGTAGGTTCATTCAAGATTTGTTCCAATCCATACGATTCGAGACAATTGAGAAAAATATTGTTTTGAATATCAAGAAAATCATAATTGAAATCACCCATGATTATGACGTCATCATAAAAGGGACAAACGTTCGAAAAAATGCTGTCAAAATCACCGATGGCATTGTTAATATTATTGTGTGAAGGCCTATAGAATACACCAATAGCTATTTCATTAATTTTGATCTTAACTTCTAGAAACAAGTAGATATTCAAGATGGTTGCTTACCAGGACATCAAATGATATCTTTTTCGCTTTATAGGTAG
This sequence comes from Chrysomela aeneicollis, assembly GCA_029955515.1. NCBI lineage: Eukaryota > Metazoa > Arthropoda > Insecta > Coleoptera > Chrysomelidae > Chrysomela > Chrysomela aeneicollis. The sequence goes on along the minus strand of JARUHQ010000029.1, from coordinate 66,697 downwards.
TTTTCACATAAATACCAACACCCCCCACCTCTCCCATCTATATCATATCTGAAGAAATTGTAACCAGGAGCACTCACTGCATCGGAGTCAGTGACATCGGTCAACCATGTTTCAGAGACCATAACAATATCGAAGTCGTTTTCCGAGATAAGCGCCAAAAAGTCATTGAAACCTGTGAAGATCGATCTGAGATTCAAGTGAGCGATATACATAATGCCTAATAACCTTTTTTCACAAATATTCCGTGAACTCTGAAATCAAAAATATTTTTCCAAGGTGAAACACAAGGTCCTAAAAAGTATTAATGGGGATTTAGTATAACAACCCACGTATCAGCCTCTGCCTATGGGAATTAATGAGCCAACAAGGAGAGTATATACAACTATACAATATACAGATGAAAAGTAGAAGAAAACAAACAGAAAAAGAAATGAAATAATTAGTGACAAAAAGCAGATCTACAACAGTAAACGTTGGGTGACGCCACTCTGACAAATATCTTATCAATATTATCATATTCATTTATGCATGATAATCAACACTGAAAGCAAATCAAAAATGTAAACAGTAGCCTTAAAGGTGGAAAACTAAACAATGCATGAGATAGAAAAAAAATCAAATAATTTAAAGTTTGAACATTTTATAATAATTACCATCTACATAAACTTATCAGGAGAACCAAATATATAGATACTATTTAAGGAATTAAGGGATTCAGCTGACTCACTCTGATCTCACTGACAATCCAGTCAACATCTTTATTAATGAAAATAGCTACTCCTCCACCTGACATTGTCTTTCTGCAGAAGGAAGCTAACAAATTATAGCCATCTAGTATCACTAGTGCTATTTCTTCAGTTGTGTACCATGTTTTAGTAAAACACAGGATATTTGGATAGTTCATTTCTGCGAGCATCATACTAATCCTTCAATTTTGTTTCGCATACTGCGAATATTCAAATTGAGTAGCTGTTTATGAGTTTCCTTTTTCTTTATAGGATTTTTATTTATAAAAAAGATGATGGTCGGTTGTCCTGAGATGAAGTAGTACCTGCATTTTCAGATTCAGCATTCGAAAGATGTCGGCCCAGGTTGAAGTTGAATCGGTTGTATAAGATATTTCTAGGCCAAAATCTGGATTCATAAGTTTGTTCTTTAAATTGGGGTTCCACTCCTACTATAAAAGATTGGTTTTACTCTGAGCGCTCCGGGTCAACAATTTAGTAACACATATGTTGTTGGATTTTATACGCTCCTTGATGTACTTCTCAATATTTTCTACTTTGATTTCATCTGGAACTCTGGATATAAATAGTTACATTTTCCTATCTGACTTTTCGCGTCCGTGTAGGTCTTTATTTCCATCCCCACTTCCTCTCATATATTTCCTTTTAGATTTATTTAACTCTGTAAAATCGTCCGTTTTTACAACACAATTTGTCACGTTTATGATTTCATCCAGCTTAACTTGCTCAACTTGAATTTTTGCATCACCTTGTATATTTGATTTCCCAGTTGTCAAAGACCTTGATTCATTTTTATGTCTCCTTTCAGTTCTGGGTATGTGTTTTTTATTTCCAGTTTCTTCTATAGCTGGGTGTTCATTTTTTGTGATTTTGCTTTGTTCAGAGATATCAGCGTTTTTTGTGGGTGAACTGATATTGTTTGACGAAATTTCGATATTAAATTGTTTAAATTTATTTTCTAAATAAGCAATCTTCTCATTTTGTAATTGGATTATAGAATCCTTGTCGATTATAATTACGTCTTTGTCTCGAATTATTTGCCTCAGTAGCTAACTTTCTTCCTTTAAAAATTTCTCTTCTGTCAAGACTGTATTGTCAATTGGAACATAACCATTAGCATCCGATGCATCTTCGAGCAATGTCTCTTCACAGCAAATCACCCGAGCTGAGCAGCTGTTATGATATGACTTGCCACATTTTACACATTTGATGAATTTTTTTGATACGTTTCTATTGCAATAACTACACAGATCTGCACTCGCGTTTGCACTTTCGGCCATCTTGTTGTTCCAATTTGGTCTGCGAGGGTAACTGTTTGATATCTTTTGGTCGAATTATGATTGCTGGTTCCGTTTTGTTTTTAACAACATCAGCAACAGAACTTTACAGTGAAGAATAACTTGAACTAATCGCGTGAATGCTATTTATTTGTTGTGGGCTCAATTATCTATCAGCTTAAATAGCACAAAAATTATTTAGATCAATTCCTCCATATGAAATAATTCCTTGTTGCGCTATAATAAGTGCATCATGCAATTGAAACAATACCTACTTCAATCATCTCATTAACTTCTTTACATTTGCAGCCAAATAATTTGCAGATTGTTGCTCTATTAGATTCAATTCACCCTTTTTTCAAATATGGCAAAGATGTGCTATAATGAGTACATCATGCAATCAAAACAATATGTATTCAGCGCAATTAAGAAGGGGGCTTCTGTTTTATTCAACTTCCCATGACACCAGATGATTCGCGAGTCATACATGAGAAAAAATATTGAATTGGCCTAATGATTGGCTAAAGTGAAGAATGCGAAACAAGCTCAATTAACATAATAAAAATTTTTGTTACCCGCATATGAGATATATTGTATGACACATTTGCAACCAAATAATTTGCAGATTGTTGCTCTATTAGATTCAATTCACCGTTTTTATCAAATATGGAAAAGATGTGCTATAATGAGTACATCATGCAATCAAAACAATATGTATTCAGCGCAATTAAGAAGAGGCTTCTGTTTTATTCAACTTCCCATGACACCAGATGATTCGCGAGTCATACATGAGAAAAATATTACATTGGCCTAATGATTGGCTAAAGTGAAGAATGCGAAACAAGCTCAATTTACTTGCTTCTCTGCTTCTCTTCTGATCGATGAAATCTTTATTTTTTTTATCGCCCTGTATATACTGAACATTCTGACCAAATGAACACTCTGTATTCTTATCACTCTGCATGCACAGATAATTCTGCTTTGTTGGTTTACACATATCCTCAATTGATTTCAATTAACGTTAATTAGTTTGGCTCATTGGCGCGGTTCTATGTCTCTCAATATTATACTACTCTCCATCAATGAATATTCAACAATTTCAGTAATTATTTCATTTTTGCCTTCATTTAAAAATGTATCTTACTTTTCGTAAGTTTGTTGGATCCCTGAATTTGTAAGCTTTCTTATCTTCACTGTAACCTACAAATATATATTCCTTACTTTTTGCATCCCATTTCTTGCGATCTTCACCAGGAATATGAACATAGGCTCGGCATCCAAATATTCTGAGATTTTGTAGATTCGGACGTTCATTAGACCATTTCTCTTCAGGGGTAATTCCTATGACAGATCGATGAAGATATTTATTTTTCAAATATACAGCTGTCCTAACTGCTTCTTCCCAAAATACAATTGGAAGTTTGGCACCATGCAACATTGAACGAACTTTTTCTACAATACTACGATTTGCCCTTTCAGCTACACCGTTTTGTTCAGGAGTTCGAGGAATAGTTGTCTGATGCTGAATTCCTTCAGTTTTTAAGAAATTTGAAAAATCATGATTTACATATTCGGTTCCATTATCAGTCCTAAGAACTTTGATCTTCTGATCAGTCTGATTTTCAATTAGTGCTTTGAATTTTTGAAATTCAGTTATAACTTCAACTTTTGACTTTATAAAGTAAGTGAATAGCATTCTTGTAAAATCATCTACGAATACTAGCATATATTTATTTTTCTTCGAGTTTTTCTTTACTAAAAGGACCGCATAAATCGGAATGCACTAATTGAAGACGTTGGATAGCTCTTTTTGACTTGATCTTTTTGAAAGGTTCACTAGTTTCAAGGAGTGGAAAACTACAAAAAATCCAGCTGAATTAGAATATCACAAGATGCTGAAAAACTATACAACTCTAGCATGTAAGAACGAAAAAAAAGCGTACTTTCAGGAGCAATTGCGAATAAAAGGCACGCGAAGTATGTGAAATGAAATCAAGAAACTCAGCGGCAGGGGAGAAGAACACACACGATACCGCCATCATTACAGGATGTAGAAAAATTAAATGAATATTATATAGATTCGTTACCAAATATGCCTCCTGATGCGGCAACAATTGATTTTTTCGAAAATAATTATAAAACATTGACTACATTTAACTTAGAATTAATAACACAATTTGAAGTCTAGACATCAATAAATAGTATAAAAACCGAAGCAATGGGATCGGATGGGAAGGAGGCTATCGTGATACCTGTTTGCACATCGAAGAAAATTACGAAAATGGCTCGGTCAAACAATGTCAATTTTGGGCCTACCTGGCTTTTTTCTCCTCGCTTCTTGGGGTGGCCACCACTTTCGTTGTGGGTGATAGGTGTTGGTTCATTAGGGATCAAAAATAGGTTTTTGGAATCGCGTAATTGCCGGTGAACAAACTTTCAGTGTCATTCAGCGTGCGACGACCGATAGCGCGTGAGTGTCCAAAATTCGAAGCTTTCAGTCTTCGATCGCGATAGATGCCACAAAAAAGACATAATCTTTGACTGAGCAAAATAGGAATAAACTGGTTGCAATAAGTTAGAGGCCCGTAAAAATTGAATATATAAGAAAAACAATATGAATTATTCTCAGTATTTTAAATAATACCTAATATACTATACGAATAAAAAAAAATAGATAAAATAAATTCTAAATTTTCTTAAAACTAAACATACCCCACCCCAAAATACCTTGTATTTTTAACAGGCTAATTATTATCTCTGCAAGGTAACGGACACAGCTTAACTAAAGGCCGCTGAAGTGTCCCTTGCTGCGTACGAATTGTCGCCACTCGAACAATCCCGTCAGATCCCGGATGAGTTTGAGTTACCCTGCCAAGCCGCCAGTGCAATGGAGGACTTGTTTCATTTTTTATAATGACTAAATCTCCAACTTTCAAAGACTCATCAGATTTTAACCACTTCTGTCTTTGCTGTAGGGTGTGTAGATACTCATTACGCCAACGCTTCCATATATCCTGATGAAGTCTCTGTATCAACTGCCAACGACTCAATTTATTAAGGTTAAGATGCGAGAGATCAGGGTCAGGTAATGAAGTTAAAGGTTCAAGAGTCAGAAAGTGACCAGGTGTTAATGCACACAAATCATTGGGATCAGAACTTAGAGGACATAACGGTCGAGAGTTGAGTAGAGATTCAATTTGTACTAATAAAGTATAAAACTCTTCATATGATAGGATTTGGGTACCAATCACCCTGTATAAATGGGATTTTACTGACTTTATACCCGCTTCACTTAAACCATTGAAATGTGGGGCGGAAGGAGGATTGAAGTGGAACGAAAGATTTTCATGTTGCGCAGCTGTTTGCATGTATTCAGAGAGAACACGGTGAGCACCAACGAAGTTCGTTCCACAATCGGAGAATATCCTAGAACAACAAGGGCAGCTATAAAAGCATCAGTCGATAGTTCTGAGACCAATTCCAAATGAATGGCTTTCGTAGCGAAACAAATGAAAAGGCAAATATATGCCTTTTGAGATCGAATGCCCCTACCTTTACTTAAAGTTATATGGAATGGACCACCATAGTCCACACCAACACACTGAAAAGGCTTTATTTGACCTACCCGTAGAGCAGGCAAGTTGCCCATAGGTGGTTTGGAACAGGTTTGAACTTGAAACATCTTATACATTTAGAAATGACATGCCTAATGGCTCGTTTGGGAGATAAAATCCAAAAATTCTGGGTTATAAGGTGATGAAGGGTTTGAAGTCCAGGGTGAAAATTTTCGCGGTGGATACTTTCTATGAGGAGATCAGTAAGTCGATGTTTCCTAGGGAGAAGGGCAGGATGCTTGCGTTCAAATGATAAACCTGAGTGTTGAAGGCGTCCTCCTACTCGCAGAATACCATCATCATCAAGAAAAGGGTTCAATTTTTGAAAGGGTTTTGATAAAGAAACGTGATTTTGGATATTTAAAATTTCTTCAGTGAAGGAGGTGTATTGAACTCTCTTCACGAGTACTAATAAACTCTTATGTAATTCTTCCTGAGTAAAAGGATCATGTAACTTTGAATGGGGATGTCTCAAATTATGAATGAACCGGAAGCAATAAGCGATTATCCGTTTTATTTTATTCAGGGATGAAAATTTCTCTAAAAGAATATCAAAGTAGTCCAAAGTGGCAAATATTGTTAGACTCAATGTTTTTTCTTCTAATTTGGTGGCTGGAGGAACCATATTGAGATAAATTGACCATTTCTCTTGAGGCTTTCTCAAGAAAAGAGGACCTAAAAACCACATGGAATGTTGAACTAGTTCCATAGGTAAGAGACCACGAGAAGCGCAGTCTGCCGGATTTTCCGCACTAGGCACATGGTACCACATATTTGGTGATATCTTATCCTGTATGTGACTCACCCGGTTACTCACAAAAGATTTCCAACGATGAGGTGAGGATCGGATCCAATATAGGGCAACCATTGAATCAGTCCAAGCGAATATTCGAGTCAATTTTATTTTCTTCGAATAAGTTTTTATTACGAGATCCATGAGATTAGATAATAGTACAGCGGCACACAATTCCAATCGGGGAATTGAAACTGTCTTTAAAGGTGCCACTTTTGACCTTCCGCCTATTAATTGAACTAGAAAATCATCACTGGCAGTCATAACACGAAGATAAACGACAGCTGCATATCCTTTTTCAGAGCTATCAGCGAATCCATGCACCTCACAAAGAGAAGGAGAGTGAAAATACAACTGTCTACTTATTTTGATGTTTGAGAGACAAGGAAGTTCCTCCCTATATTGATTCCATTTTTCCAAAACATTTGAGGGAGGAGTTGCATCCCAATCTAGACCGAGAGTCCAAAGGATTTGCATCAGATGTTTTGCAAAAAATACGAGGGGTGTTAAAAATCCTATGGGATCAAACATCCTAGCGATTTCAGACAGAATCGATCTTTTCGTACAATATCGATCTAGTGGTGAGACATTGTATGAGAAATGATCTTGAGAGGGACACCATTTTAATCCTAAAATTTTAATGATTGAATCATCAGCATCAAAGTTCAGAGGGTTTTGTTGACAATCTGCACTAGAAAATGACTGCAGAAGGTTGGGGTTATTACTCGCCCATTTGTGCAATTGGAAGCCGCCCTTTTTAAGCAATGAAATCAATTCGGTTTGGAGAAGATGAGCAGTTTGTAGATCGTTAGCGCCAGTGATAATATCATCCACATAAACATCAGAGCTTAATACTTTGGCTGCTAACGGGAAATTTCTTTGCTCATCTTGTGCTAGCTGAAGCAGAGTTCTAAGGGCAAGGAAAGGCGCTGAACTAACTCCGAAACTTACGGTATTCAAGCGATAATCTTGAACTGTGTCATCGGGGGAAAATCTCCACAAAATCCGCTGATAGTCACGATGTTTTTCATTTATTAGAATTTGTCGATACATCTGTTTTATGTCAGCAGTAAAAACGTAGGAGTGTAGTCGAAAATTTAGAAGGAGAACCACAATATCTTGTTGTAATTTTTTTCCTATCATCAAACTATCGTTCAGTGAGAAACCTGATGGGGATTTTGCCGACGCGTCAAACACTACCCTCAATTTTGTGGTAGTACTATTGAGATTGACGACACAATGGTGGGGTATATAAAATGTGTTTTCAAAAGATGAATTAGGAGAAACTGCTTCCATATGATTGCTCTCCAGGTAATCTCTCATAAATATAGAGTATTCTTTGTGAAGTGATGGATTTTGGCATAATCTACGTTCCAAAGAGTGAAACCGGCGCAATGCTTGACACCGAGTACCTGAAAAGTGCGGTTCCGATTCTTTGAAAGGAAGATCTACAATATACCTTCCACAAGGAGTACGGGAGTGGGTTTTCTGGAAATGTTCTTCGCATTCTACTTCTTCCGGTGTTGAAATTGGGTACTGAGAAATTTCTTCCAATTGCCAAAAAAGTTTGAGTGTATTATCTAAAGAGGGATTACATGAAGAAAAAAAAGCTTGAACAGGAGAATAATTATGAGGAAAGTTCATTTTCCCTATGAGAATCCATCCGAAGAGGGTACATAGAGCAGTGGGTTCCCCATTGTTTCCATCCAATTTACCTTCCTGCATAACGATAGAGAACACGTCGGCTCCAAGAAGCATATCGATTGGACCCGGTATATTGCAATTGGGATCAGCCAGCTGGAGATTGGCCAAACGTGGCCATTTTTCGAGAGAGAAACTGAAGGCGGGCATATCTGAGCAAATTTTTTGTATTATCGCGACTTCAGCTGTCAATGAAGGAGATTGACTCATTATGGGTTTGAGAGTACAGGTGAGTACAGTAGAAGATGTTGAAGACATATGTCCAATGCCACTGATTGCCAAGGGAAGTCTTTTTTTCGGCAGACCCAACCGATTAGCACATTTTTCTGTTATGAAGCTGGCCTGACTAGCAGAGTCCAGCAGAACTCTAACCTTTTGATAATTATTACGAGAGTCGAGAATGTGAACTTGAGCAGTGGAAAGAAGGACCGTAGAGTGAGAAAAGAGTACATTTGTCATCGAGTTCACCTGATTACTTATTGGTTCAGATGACAGAGTCTCAGGGGAGGTAACGGATCTTATATTGTCCGGAAGGGGCGTAGAGTTAGATGGGGTTACACTATTATCAAAGTGGAGGAGAGTATGGTGCGATGAGCCGCTGCACACCCTACATAATGAACGTGACTTACAAGTTTTAGAGGTGTGTAAATTACCCAAGCACTTTGTACACCAGTTATTTCTTTTTGTAATTTCGTATCTCTCATTGGGTGATTTTGAAGCAAAAGCGGGACATTTATAAATCGTATGGGGCTGTTTACATACAGGGCAATTCTTATTTTGAGGATTGGTTTCAGCTAAGAGAGCTGCAGTCGACTGAGAGGGGCCAAATCTGTGTATGGGTTTCGAACCTCTATATGGAGAGTTCGCGTTAGCGTTATACTTTTGAGGAGATTTAGTCAAATTCATTGAATCTAGAGCAATGCATTGTTTTTCTAAAAATTCAAAAAGTTTATCATAAGTAGGAATAGATACCGAGGCATGTTCTAATTCGAAACGACGTGATGTCTCAGTATCAAGTTTTTTACTCATCAAATGAAACAGAACAAAATCCCAACTGTCAACAGGAAATTTTAAATTTTTCAGTGCATTCAGATTATCTGAAAAAGTGTCTAATAAATGTCTAAGATTTCGTACGGAATCATTAGTGAGTTTGGGAGCGTTATATATTTCGTCCCAATAATATGACGATAAAAGTCTCTCATTCTGATAACGGGTGCGCAAATTTTTATATGCAATGACATAATTATCAGATGTAAGTGGAAGATTTTTTATCAAACTCAGAGCTTCTCCGCTCACCACTGATAATAAGTACTGAAATTTTTCAATGTCTGACAACGAATCATTATTATGAATAAGAGAATCAAAGAGATCAATAAATGTGGGCCATCCTTTCAAAGAACTGTTGAATGTGGGAACATTCAATTTTGGTAATTTCACCTGTGAAAATTTCTGCACCGAAGTGTTCACTTGAGCTGTTTGATCAAGTTCAAAATTTATCTTTTTAATGCTAAAATATAACCTATCTATTTCTGCTCTGTAGTTCTTTTCTGCCTCAAAGTCGGCATCATCTTGAAGCGCTAGTATCTGTATGACAGATACATGATTGGAATTGAAATCAGCATAAACAGCAGCAAGCTCAGCGGTTCTGATTTGAAGGGAAATTTTCATAGATGCATCAGTAACGGCTTGTAGTGCAAGATCATGTATTTCTTGAATTCTATCAGCAGAGATCTGTCGCTGAGCGCGATATTGTTTGAGTTGTTTTGCTGCCATATTTCTAAAAAATATATTTACTTGTTGCGCAGACACCGTGAGCAATCAGAGTAATTATTATATTTTTAATTTTATGATATTTTGTTCAAATATTCCGATATTTATTCCTGGAAGGAATATTTGAAAGTCGATGAGTCAGGAAAAGATTGTAAAACTATTGATATTGTTCAACAATTCCTACTTAGTGTATATCAGTGTATATCCCTTTCAATTAGAGAGGTCAAAGTTCACTTCGAGGATGGCAGGGAACAAAAACTCATTGGGAATCTCAATTTATCGCAAAAACTTTGTTTCTGTGAAAAAGTTTTAAACCAAATAAATTGAAGGTCATTTGCGAAACATAATTATAACTAATAAAATTCAATCAAATAATGGAATTTTACATCATTAGTGAGATTTGAGATGCGAAAAAGATTGTCTTATTGAAAAAAAAAACAATCCAATGAGAAAATACGAGAAAATAGATGATAACTGAGCAGAGTTTTTTACCGACAACTATGTGATTGAATAAGAATAACTTTATTATCGAGGTTGAAGAGGGCGAATAAGCGAAATGAAGTATAATACTGAGAATAAAACTATTTTTGATAGCGAAATCCGGCTCGAAGTTGGCCAAAATGTTTGCACATCGAAGAAAATTACGAAAATGGCTCGGTCAAACAATGTCAATTTTGGGCCTACCTGGCTTTTTTCTCCTCGCTTCTTGGGGTGGCCACCACTTTCGTTGTGGGTGATAGGTGTTGGTTCATTAGGGATCAAAAATAGGTTTTTGGAATCGCGTAATTGCCGGTGAACAAACTTTCAGTGTCATTCAGCGTGCGACGACCGATAGCGCGTGAGTGTCCAAAATTCGAAGCTTTCAGTCTTCGATCGCGATAGATGCCACAAAAAAGACATAATCTTTGACTGAGCAAAATAGGAATAAACTGGTTGCAATAAGTTAGAGGCCCGTAAAAATTGAATATATAAGAAAAACAATATGAATTATTCTCAGTATTTTAAATAATACCTAATATACTATACGAATGAAAAAAAAAATAGATAAAATAAATTCTAAATTTTCTTGAAACTAAACAATACCAGTTCCAAAAATAAAAAATCTGACAAATGAAAGACCTACGTCCTGTGAGTATACTACCTACAATCTCCAAAATTTTAGAAAGAACAGTTGAAAAGCAATTGCGAAAATTCCTATCGTCTCAAGATATTCTGCCAGAAATGCAATCGGGCTTTAGGCCAATGCATAGTTGTGAAACAGCCTTACTTAACGTTTCAGATGACATCTTGAGAGCTACTGACTCAAACGCGCTCTGGTCCTATTAGATTATTCAAAGGCATTTGATACACTAAACCACGACTTACTTTTCGCTATTCTTCATTATACAGGTTTAAGCGACACTGTAGTCTCATTTTTCAGAAGCTACATTAGTGGTAGGTATCAAAGGGTTCGAATGGGTAGCACTATATCAAAGTCTCTTATGTTACCCTCAGGGGTAGCGCAAGGATCCATTTTAGGGCTACTGTTGTACACTCTGTATACATCGAATTTTTCGGAAGCGGTAACATTCTCAAAAATCCATTTTTATGCTGACGATACACAGCAATTTCATTCATCTGAGATTTCCAACATAAATACAGCTATACGAGAATTGAACATCGATTCAAAACGAATTGTTGCGCTATCTTAAAAATATTCTTTGAAAATCAATGCAGAGAAAACAACCTTGCTATGCTTCGGACCAAAAAAATCATTATCCGATAATATAGATAAAATGAATGTACTTGTTGATGGACATACAGTAGTCCCGTCTGAATCTGCACGAAATCTGGGAATAATTTTTGATTCCTCGATGAGATTCAAGAAACAAGTTTCCAAGTGTATCAGAGCCGGCTATGCAAGTCTCAGAATGATTTATAGTATCCGACACTTCTTGAACAATCAAACCAAAGCTGTACTATGTGAATCCTTAGTACGTTCAAGATTGAATTTTGGGGATGTATTATATACAGTTGACATAAATAGAGTACAGGTGCTGCAAAATTCTTGTCTTCGTTTTATTTTCGGCATACGCAGGAAATTGCCGATTTCCCATAAACTCAAATGTTTATCATGGCTCAACATGGGCAACCGTCGTAAATTACATGCACTATGCCTGTTTCATAAAATTATACTCAATAAGTGTCCGCCATATATTTATCAAAAAATCATTTTTCGAAATGACATCCATCATCTCAATACTAGACATAAAAACAAAATAACAATTCCAAAACATAGAACGGAATGCTTCAAAAGGTCTCTCTCATACCAAATACCTAAATTATATAACGATTTACCAGATTCTCTCAAGGCTTTATCTTCTTTCAAGAGAAAAGCTCGCGAATTTTTGCTGGCAAAACAGAATTGAATCCTCTTGCATTATTGTTAGTTTTTTTCATAATCCCTTATTATTTTTTTTATATCATGTATCTCTTTCATATCTCAAAAAGTATTAATATTATTATTTAGGCTAATTTAGCAATTCCTATGGTTAGGTAAAAAACAGAGAGGGGGATCCCCAGATCCTGCTCACCTGACACCTCGCCAATTTCCACGTCAATATCATTGTTATTATTATTATTATTATTTTATTATCAATATGTTGTCAATCGTGGAAATGATTTCATTATTATTATTACTATCATACTTCAGAATCCTCTTCAGGTTTGAGATCCACTCCATCTGCTTGAGTTTGCCTGAGTAGTTTCATTCCATATCTACAGAGATGTCCTTCTCTTCGATGCCATACAGATTGAGAGACATGAGAAGTAGTCGAAAACGCCTTTTCTGACATTCTCGATTCAAGTTTTTACATACCATTACTAGGAGCTGCTGTCAACAAAACTTCACCTAAAATTCTACAATCATCAGCTCTCATAAATAAAGCCCCCTCTTTACAGAAAATGACTACAAAACCTTTCAAAATACATTTCGAAACAGATATTAGATTAGCATTTAAATTCGGTACAAAAACAACATCCTGTATGCTTCGAATTGAATTCTCTTCATGTAAATCATGGTGGAAATAAGATGGTGAAAAAACTCCTATCCAAAGCCATACATATTTTTTCAACCAAATCACTTTACCGCTCTAATGCAGGACTAAAGAGGGCGCTAAAATAGTAAAATCACTGACGCTGACGCGTGATCACTGTCAACAACAAGTCAAATTTGTTATTATTTATTATTTCGCGCAAAATTTTGTAAATTCTTGTTAATGAATAGTACAGAAAGTTTTATAAATAAGTATGATGTATTTGTATCAGTGGAGAGTGCGATTTATTGAGTGGTTGACCGCTCTTCATCTCGTTGGATTAGCTGAATGTGTTTTCCATGAAGAACATACATTGGGAAACCTGAAGGGAAACCTAAAGAGAATACATTATCCGGTGAGTGGAGGTTTTCGTTGATTTCTTCAATTCAATATATGAGAAGAGTGAATAATGAATATTTATATATCAATAATAGAGTTTGTTTTCCTACAACTACCAATTTGAGACTTCGTAATCATTTAGATTTCATCAGTAGAATGGAAGAAGAACATCATACAGGTTCATCAATTTTGGAAAATTTACCAGGCATTGACATGATAAGAGATTTCCCAGTGGAATATATGCACCTTGTTTGTTTGGGAATAGTAAAAAAACTAATTGTAAATATGTGGATTGACGGAACTCCCAGAACAAAGTTGTCTTATCAACAAATATCTAATATTTCAGAATCTTTACTATCATTTAAATCACAGATCCCAAAAGAATTCAACCGTAAACCAAGAAGATTAGCTGAGGCCAAAAGGTGGAAGGCAACAGAATTTCGATTATTTTTGTATTACTTAGGTCCAGTTGTGTTACAGCCAGTATTGAGTAGGGACAAATATGTAAATTTTCTTACTCTTCATGTAACCATGACTATTTTAACAAATGAATCATATATGAACTAAATTGATTACGCCAAGTGTCTCTCAAAATATTTCATTGATACTTTCATTATCATATATGGAGAGTAATATGTATCTCATAACATTCACAATTTGTTACATTTGTGTGATGATGTGAAATATTTCGGGCCTGTGGATATGTTTAGTGCTTTTCCTTTTGAAAACTACATGCAGACAATAAAAAGATTTATTCGAAAAGGTGACAAACCACTTCAACAAATATGCAAGAGATTGACTGAGAAAGAAAATATTTTTAATTCTTCTAGAACTCCTCTGCAGTCAAATGATTTCAAATTATGTATTGAACATTCTGACGGACCTCTCATTGAAGTAAAGTTCAATAAACAATATAAACAACTGAAATTTTCAAACTATGTTCTGGCTATAAATGATGCAGATAATTGTTGTTGTCTTCATGATGGTAGCTTTTTAGTTATATTGAATTTTGTAGGAGATGTAGAAACAAAAATTATTGGTAAAAAATTTCAAACTTTAGAAAATTTCTACATGTTGCCATGTGAGTCTTCAAAACTGAATATTTATAAGGCAAGTAATCTTGGACCACTTCAATATTGGCATGTGGACGAGGTTGCATATAAATGTATGAAATTGAAATTATGTGATGATCAGTATGTTATTCTTCCACTACTTCACAAGTAATGTTCCAAAAGTTTCAAATGTTATATTTTACTTATTATATTGTACTTATGTTATATTTTTTGTATCATATTTTTTTATATTTTCCAAATTATCCTATTCTATCATATCAAAATTGATGTAGTTATAAGTTTTTTTTATTTATTCATATAGAAAGTATTAAATAAATAACTAACATGGAGAGAGTGTTGTCAAGTTCACTGAGGAAAATACTGTAGAGGCAGTTCCAACGAATTGGCTGTTAGGTCAAAACTGCTATTGGCCCCCATACACGAAGGAAAAGTTGAAACAATCTATTAGACGACAGGAGCAACCCAATACTTGTTGGCCCCTTCACAGTGTACAACTTTTCAGAAACGGAACATATAGTGAGTATATAGTGAATAGGTACCTATTTTTCAAACTTCATATTTTCACTCTTTCAGTTCATATACCTATACTAACTTTTATAAAATCATACATTTTCAGATGATTATTCAATTGCAAGATTCAAATGCAAAACAGCTGAGGATCATAGCGATCTTAATTCCGACATAGAAAATATCAAACTGAGGAAGATCAGGAAGAAGAAACAGATCTCAGATTCTGAGGAGAGTGACTCAAATAGTACGGGTGGTTTGCCATTACCACCATCATTTGAAGAAGCAGAAGTACATAACAGAAGGAACAATGTTGATATATTACCAGTATTGCCAAAAGATTCAGAAAAACAACCAGAAAATGCAACAGTAGGAGGTATTATATGTCATATTTTCAACCTTGGCAATTAAAATCTCAATTATGATTATTTTTCAGGTACCAACTGCTACACATGTATTAAAAATGGTATGTTTTTATGGAAAATTTCGCGTTCATCAGTGTATGAAAACTTCTAATATTTATTTGAACTTTGCCTTTCTTGAAATTGAAACAGAATCTATTGAAATATTTTGCTTCATTCCAGATGATGCTTTAAAAAAATTATTTAAACAACAGGCACTGATAAAAACCATAGTGACAGATATTCTGGAGGAAATAAAAAAAATTAATGTGCAGCCCATATTAAGGGAAGAAGAAGAAATCAGCTCAATATTTTTAACATTTCAAAATTTACCAATAGACTCCGATGAAGACATGAGGGAGTTTGAGAAGCTATTAGAAAATAAAACAACTTTTGATTCTGCTGTAAGTACAATAATACGACAGTTTATTTGCTAAACTGAATTTTTAATGATATTTCAGTTTAAAGAATTTTCCAAGGTAGGAGGTAGTACCTTGTACGATTTTATGAAAAGGTGCTTGAATTAAATCATGACTAATAAATATGCCAGTGAATACAGCTGGTTGGGTGCAAAGAAAAAAAAAGTTTTTGGGTCCACAAAAATTGCTGAACTATTGATGGGTAAGTTATTCATTGTGAAGATGAAAACATCATAAAATATTGCATTTCAATTATATTTTGAGAACAAGCACATATTCTTTACAACCTAATAAATGAAATATATTTATTAATAACACATCATCAGTATAGTAGAGACACATTAATCATTAATGTATATCATTGAATAAGAAAGTGCCAGAAGTTTTTATTATGACAATTTTCAATAATAATGCTAGAAGTTTCCTGATTCTTTGCATTTTTCAGTGGCTGCAGATATAAGCAAAATCTCTTCCGATAGGAAGGCAACAGAAACTGCCATTAAAAATTGGCTTAGAAGGGCAAAAGAAAGATACATGGCCAACGAAAAGAAAACAGAACATCAGATTTGATTAATTTGTTGATTTGATTTTTTTTAGAATAATATTTCATTTTATTTGTCTGACAGTTTTATTTTGTTTTTATTTTATATATATATATAATATAAATATTTATGTGTACTTTGTTTCATTTCATCTTCCTGGAAGAGTTATTGAATTGCAATATTCTTTTAAGTAAAGGTATAAAATCGTTGATGTAAGAAAAAAATCTTATCATTTCAGTAGATAATACATATAGATAATACATTAGATCTTCATTGTACAATTGAATAAAATTATTAACATACCCAAAAAGAATTTTATAATAAAACTACAGGATATCTTATGGATGTTGGTAAAATATATCTTATGGATGTCAGAAGAAGATATCTTATGGATGTCCAATTTGGTGGCCGCCAGATATCTCTTGGACGTCCATAGGCTGTCCGATATCCCAATGGGGATATCTTATGGATGTCCGAAATATCCTTTATGGATATCCATCAGACATCCATAGGATGAGCCTGTGCTATCTGGGAGGCTGACTGAAATGCATATCAAATGACTCATCAAATACTGCCACTATTACAAGGAGGCAATCTAAAAAAATATATATGCCTCCATAGTATTTGAGAAATCATTCCATTTGACTGTTCATTATAAATAGTCAAAGATTGGTTTTGTGCTTGTGGCATTTCTTGTCAGTCTGTATACAAAGAGTTAATACAAAACCCAGAGGAAAACTATGGGCGCAATTGTGAATTCTGAACTTTAACATTGTAATTATTTCAGGGAATTCAAGATATTGAACTGACAAATTCGAAGAAATGCGAGAAAGTCTTGGTAATCTCAAGACAGGTATTTCAGGAAATTTCAAGATTTTGAGGAACCCGAAGAAATTTGAAATACTTTGGAGAAATTCAAATAATCCTGAAAAATCAAACCAGCTCATTATTTCACAACATGGTATTCATATCACTTGTATGTTATATAACTAGATATAAAATATTTGCATTATGTAATCCATATATTGTTTATGAAATTAAATATATTTTTTGAAAATTACTTTTTGTGAAAATATAGTTTGAAGTGGTTAATAGTTGAATTCTGAAGCTCTTATTTTACTTTTCTTGTATCTGGGATCATTGAAAAATCACTCAAATTTAGAATTTCAATTAGATTTAAAAATTAATTCAATTATTTTATATTCCATATGTATGTATCCATTTGTTATTGATATTTCTTGTATTCAATGAAGAAACAATAAACTGATAACACATTTACATTTGATTGCATTCTCAAATATTTCAAGAAAGCAGAAACATAATGAAAAATGCAAGTTCTATATAACTTATGAATGGAACTGAAATATTACATAGAAATATCAATTACTATTAACTACAGAAAACTATTATTGAAAGCTGTTTATATAATGATGAAGTTCATGCAGCACATGGTAGATTTATTTGTACTACTTGCCATAGCAATGGGATAGCACCTCTTTTCAATCATATGAAAGTGTCTAGAACAGACCAAAGAATTTTGAATGAAAATACTTGCCACATTCACAGAAAAATAAAGGTTTGTAATTCTAAGAATGGAAATAATTATCAGATTGGCTGATGAACCATCACTAGAAAAAAACAGATGGTTGAAATTTGAAGTTGTTTTGCTTTTATTTCTATGTAAATGACTAGGTATATAGTTCCACTTTAGAACACAGTTACAATGATAATTTTTTGAGAGCAAATCTATTCAATTTCTTCTAGTTTTACCTCACCAAGTCAAGTCTTTGTATGTGTGAAAGGCTAAACAAAAATTAAATAATGTACTTACCTATATTTTTCCAATGTTGAACATAATGGATGCATTTTCTGCATCACACATGATTTTTCTGTAGTTCTTGAAGATTAGTGCCAATACAGTTATTCTGGGAGTATTTAAACTATTCAGTTTTCTCATGGGTTATATTTTGATCATGTTGAAAAATTTCCAGCATACCTTATCAATGAAATTTTTCCTTTGCATAGTAAAGTAGGATATCATCTTTCTCCTAAAACCATTAATATAATGTTAGACTAATAATAATTATGGACATCTCAACATTAATCAGATGATATAATGGTTCATTCCTATAAATATAATGATATTTCTTACCTTTGCTACAAGTTGTAGATACAGAATCGTTTGAAAGTCGTCAAATTTTTCCACGAGTCTTTCCACTAGAAAAACGAAAACTAAAAAACTATAAGGTATGAAAACAGAAGGAAACCACCAACGAAACACTAATGAGATATGAACAAATAAACAACAAAATTACGATTGATATGCTATAATTTCATCAAATCTGAAAATCGGATTCAGATAATCCATTCAAATTTTGACATTTATTGACAGCAAAACAAGAATTTTATAACAGAGGAGGCTGTCGAACAATAGCGCCCCCTTCAGGAAAACACGCAAGTCCTGCATTATCCAGGTAAAGTGTTTTGGTTGAAACAAAACACTAACAGTGATTTCACCATCTTATTTCCACCATGATGTAAATGAAGGGAAACGTCACCAATTCCTTCACTATACAGCTTTTCATTATTTGCCACCGTCACTTCTTAGCCATTCGCTTCTCTTCTGAAATTGGTTAATATTTCTTCATTGGACGTCATATGCGCAGTTGCACCGGAGTCCACGAACCAAGTAGTCGAATTACTATCGAATCCATAAGCCCCCAATGAAGTGAGCAATACATAGTTCTTCTCGAGGTTCTTCTTCACTGGCTTGTCTTGATTTTTTGTCTTTTTTTTAGGACAATTCGGGCGAATATGCCCTGGTTGTCCTTTCCAATATCAGATAACTTCTGAGCAGTATTCATAATTTCAGTGATGTATATCTCCAATGAATCAAAATCTAACAATTCCATTCGATATAGGTTCTTCTGTAGATTCAATCGCCTTCCAAGACCCTTATCCCCATATGCACTAGCTAAAGATGTTCAAGCTTCCTGAGCTGATTTACTATTTCTCACATGTGTATATAGCTGCATCATCTAAACCAAGACAGATTTTCGCCAGAGCTTTTTGATATTTTTGTTTTCTTCATTCGTTACATCGTCAATCGGATAACCTTCTATGGCCTGCCACAAATTCTGGTCAATGAGAAATGCGCTCATTTTGAATTTTCATGTTGGATAGCCATCTCGACCAGACAATACTTTGATATTCGCTGGTGTTCCCGAAGTAGACGTTGAGTTCGACATAATATTCGTTATAATAGCGACTTCTTCACTATTGAAGAATACTTGAACTCGTCAGAACTATATCACTTCTTCACGTTACTCTACGTATTCTGGGCCCATAACCTGTTGAAATGTATCCGGAATATCGTCGTTTGAACCTTCTGTGGTTCAAAATAATCTTATAAGTTGAAGAAGTAAAATATATTTATTTTGAAGTAAATTATCAAAAATTTAAAGTACACAATAAATAACTACTAAACAAAAAGCATGATACAATGATTGAATAAAATGAATAAAATCAAGATTACCATATTTCAACACCAAGTGTAACTGTTTTAGAAATATTTCGAATTTCAAGTCAAAATTGCGTATGCAGGTCGATTTTCTTTTATTTCTGCACAGGATCATTTGTTTTCTATTATTCATCGATTTCCTCGTAGAAGAAGACGGAATTCTGTTTCTGAAATACAAATGGAGCTTTCTGAAATACAAATGACGAATTCTGAAATTAACTTGATGGTTTCTGAAATACAAATGGAAAAGGTGTAGTCTCAACTTGTAAATACCAAACTTTTCTGCTATCTGTATTGACTACTTGTTGTTGACTACTTGTTTTGCCAAGCCCATCTCTATGCAGATGATTTTCAAATTTATTTATCTGGCAAGGCCGATGAAACAGAAAATTGCAACGTATTCAGAACGCTTGCATGCGATTTGTATGTTGTATACCATTCGGAGAGCACATCAGTCCTTATCTAATAAGTATGGAAGAATTAAATGTCAAAGCCAGAGTTCAATATCTTACTAGTATATTTGTGTACAGGTTGCTACAAACTCAAATTCCTAGGTACCTATATAGTTTGATAACCAGGAGATCCGATCTTCATTTGGTAAATATCAGGAATGATTCTTTCAATATTCCCTTTCATAATACCTCGAAATTCGAAGGATGCTTTTCATTTTTGGCCCCTTCATACTTGAATCAGATACAACCTTTACTGGATCTTTCAATTACTCAATTTAAAAAAGTTTTGAAATCACAACTGACTATTTCCCAATGAAGATATTTTTCATTGTCTATAGATCATCTTTTTTTTTTAAATTCGTATATTTCCAAATAACTCGGCTGTGAATAATGTTATTGTTTGTCCTTAGTTAGTAGCCTTATTACTTACTCCTAGATAACATGATGAGTTTTTTCTTTTTCCTCGTTTTTTCTCTTTTTCTATTCTTACTTTATTCATTTAATGCATTTAATTTAATTATACCATGAAAATACATGTCAATTTTGGGAAGGGTGGAAGATAGCTTATGGCTAACCCTTTTTCCCTTTGTGTGTAAAATTTAATTTTTTTATGCACAATAAACGTTATTATTATTATTATTATTATTTATGTTTCTTGTATATCCCTTCGTCAAATATTTGTCTATTTTTCTACAATACTCTTTCGAGAAATTTTTTATTTTTTTCCATCTTCCTTTGCATACTGTATAACCGGTTCAGTGCAGTTTGTCGATTGTCTGGAAATTCAACATAGTCGTTTTTCCACAATAGTCATGCCTCGATCTGTTTCCATTTCTCGTTGTAGTTTTTTACATTATTTTTCCCCTGGTGTGAAATACAGTTTTAAGATCTTTATTTGGCTTCGCAGTGAAGCATAACTTATTTATGCATCAAATGGATGTTACGATGGCATATTTACATAAAACATTGTATGAAACTATTTTTATAAGACAACCACAAGGTTTTTAAAAAAAGGGGAAGAATCGAAGGTATGCCAACTCAAAAAATCAATGTACGATTTGAAACAAAGTTGAAGGGCTTGGAACAAGAAACTAGATACAGTACTGAAACAAATCAAGTGCAAATCAGATGTGCTTATGTGCTAAATATACAAAATCGTCATCGAAGGTAATGATTTTGGCTGTTTATGTTGATGATTTTTTGGTTTTATCTGATGATGAACACTACATGACAGAAATTAAAAATAAATTGAAGGAATCGTTCAAAATGAAGGATCTGGGAGAAGTATCTCAATATTTAGGAATGAAAATAACAAGAAATATTACGAAGAAATAGAAAAGAAGAAAAACTTTGGTTAGACCAATCATCGGTAGGTATATTGCGAAAGTTCAATATGTCAGAATGTAAAACTGTTTCAACTCTATTGGACCCTCACTTAATATTAACTAAAGAAATGTCTCCCAAAAACGACACAGCACGAAATGAAATCAGAGCCGTTCTATATGAAGAAGCAGTAGGAAGTTTGCTACATGCGTGTCAATAAACATTGTCATTTTTCGAATGACCCAGGAAAGGCTCACTGGATTGCTGTAAAACTTATATTTCGTTATTTGGCTGGTACAGCTGACATGAAGATGGAATTCAATAAAAATGGTGGTAAATTGTACGGATTCAGTGATACCGACTGGGCTAATGATACGAGTGTGTGCTGGGCACGGAAATAATGTATCATGATTTTGAAAAGTAATCAAAGATCAAATGTCAAATACAGATAAGCTATAATCACGTTCTGACATTGAGAATTACTGTAGGCGGCCTATATCTATCTATATCTATCTATCTATCCGAGCACTGGCAAACTTCAAATAATATCTGTCCTCCATTAACTATAACGTATTCTTGTTATTTTATAAAAGAATGACCAAGTTATAGGCACGGCAGCTCTGTTGTTTGGGAGCAGGTCGTGAATTCAAAAATCATATGAAGTGGTGGGGCTAATCGGGCGCCACTGAGTTTTTCCTGGTAGAAAACAAAGAAAAAATTAAACACTCTGTGACTGCACCAGAATTTAATCTCAATTGTTTTGAGGGGTTAGTTTTGTGACATGTACAATATCACCTGTAGGTGTACTCGAGTATACAAGTTCTGAATGCTTCTTATATGTTAATTAAATGCATAAACAGGACAAAAAGCAGATTGAATTCCCCAATCTAAGATACTTTCCCTTCCATATAGGCCTATATTTCTGGTTCACAAGTGTTTGGATAATGATTTAAATTGTAACTAATTATAAGTAGTTGGTAGATTTATTTGACACACATGTCACTGAATCACCGGAACAAAATGGTTGGATCTGACCTTAAGTTTCCCAGGATGTAGACAGGTAGACGACTCAGTAGAGAGGTGCTCTGGTTTTCTGGTGCAGCCAAAAAAACTATGAAGGTGCCATCAGGACATTACAGCAGGCAAATCCTAGCAACTAGTCCACATGAAGGCTGCTTATTATAGCCCTTATGACCGGGTTTTGGAAAGCTGGTACCAGGAAGGATCGCTTAGTTCTGGATGTAAAAACAACTGGGTGCCCCAGCGGTGACCCTCAGGTTTAAAATGGCGACGATGCTGCACCCAAATAGGAGGCCGTCTGATCTAATAAGAAAAAGCCCTATTGAACAACTGTCTATGTAAAATAAATCCTATTGGACTCTTACCTTCCCAAAGGAATGGCCAAGGGTTGAAGTCGGGACACGTCGATCCCACAAGATGGACGAAACCAAAAAGGACAATTTGGCCCATAGTGCTCTCTTAGCAACTTTTGGAGGAGACGGATATTACGAAATTTCGCGAAACATCCTGTGCAGCAGGAAAATGAACCGTTTATAAAAACTGGTTTTAAAAGGATAATCACCCATTGCGCAGCCCAATGTTTGAAACCTAAATTTAGGAGAATCAAAATATTACTAACAGTAATATTCCCAGTCCACACTACTACACTGGTACCTACCTTGCTCTTGGACCAATCATGTGATTCTGAAATGAGCTTATTCAGTGTCAAGATGACTCTGACCCCGAACACCGAAGGATTCAATAAGAATTTGCGTAGAATCAGAAATTTGAAAACTGACAGCTCAAAACAGATGTGATCAGAAGTATTATCGAAAATAAACACTTGTTGAATCCTATCCAGAAGAATTACAAGAAAATTACATGTTCAGCAAGTTAGTAAAAAACTACAGATACCTCTGACCTCACCCCTTCTTGATGTATATCAAATCCGGATGTTTAGGTTACACAAAACCTTTATTATAGCTCTACCACCTGGAAAACCAGAACAACCTCTGCACTGAATAAACCTGAAAGTAATCATATCACACTGAAAAGAACATGGTAATTTCCGACCACATAAGGCATCCAGCCCTTACAGGCACTACTCAACTATCACCTACCATAAACAGTATGTGATAATGTGCTGTCACATTATCTCTTGGTCTGCTAAACATTCCAATACACTGAGTACTCCTTCCAGGCATCTTGTTGAAAATACCTATACTGAACATCTCAACAGTGAAACGCCAAACTACATGTTACATAACATAATTAATTTCTATCTTGCATCAGACTTCTGTCGAAAACAACATCAACACGGAGGTGTTGCGATTTACTGTAAAAACTATATTAACACAAAGCATTCGAATTTAAGCACGTTTAGTGAAGAACTAGAATCCGAGTTCTGGGGTATTCTCCTGCAATCTTTAGATATCCTGATAATAACAATCTACAGATCATGTACGGAAGATGTTAACCTATTCATTGAAAACCTTGAAAATCTGATATCCTACTATCTCAAAAAGAATAAAAAAATAATATTGGTTAGGGATTTCAACAAAAAACTGGTTTACGCGCAATAATCTCAAACTAAATGGGAACAAAACTTTAGAATTTGCATAGGTTATGTTATAAATCTGTTATAGAGGAACAAAGGTTTTTAAAAAAACTATTAAAATGTCGTCCGATGAGAGTAGTTTGGTAGAATTTATCGAGAGATTTCCAAAGGACAATATTCAAAAAAACAATGAAAATGAGCTCTCTGGATTACCATGTCTGAAATAATCAGCCCTGATTCAGAGGAATCTGAATCACAATTTTTAGATACTGAATCAGAGGTAGTAGCCCCTCCTGTCACACCAAGTACCTCAGAAAAAACAGTATTGGAAACCAGGAATAATATTGCCAATCTGAGGAGAGAAAGGTTCAGTGAAAAAAGAAAAGTTGATGTTCCACTGGAGTCCCTAGGACCTACGTGCAGCTCAGTGGGACAGAGTCTAACATCTCTACTCAATTCAGATATGAGTAGGGATTGCAAAGAAGATCATCATTTTGGGCTGTCTATAGCCGACACACTGAGCAAAATTACTGATAAAACAAAAAGATAACCTTCAAAGCACAGATCCTTATGCTCATGGCTGAAAACACTGATTAAGATTTTCAAGGAAAGATGTTTAATGTTGTTGAACTTTTGTTTTCTTTTTTTGTTTTTGTTATGATTGTTTCATTTACAGTGGATTTTTTTTTATTTTTTTGTATTTATTCAGAGAGTGGATTTTTATTTATGTTTCTATGTTTTAGGATAATCTTGTGATATCTCAGACTGACTACTGAGTATTTAGATTTGAGAATT
This sequence comes from Chrysomela aeneicollis, assembly GCA_029955515.1. Taxonomy (NCBI): domain Eukaryota; kingdom Metazoa; phylum Arthropoda; class Insecta; order Coleoptera; family Chrysomelidae; genus Chrysomela; species Chrysomela aeneicollis. The sequence goes on along the minus strand of JARUHQ010000029.1, from coordinate 41,794 downwards.
GTGTAGCTTCCTTGAATAAAAGATGACATGATTCTCAAGGCTGTTTTTGATTTAATGAGGGTAACAAAACATAAAAACAATTCTGATAAAAATAATAGGTATTCTAGAAGAGAATATTTTCTAAACTTCTGGTATTGCTCCTCTATTGACATAATTTGACTGCCAATCAACTCCTCCTACATCTGAGACGAAATAATCTGCCAAAGCATCCCTCTGATTCTTGGCAATAGATGTAGCATTGTTAGATCCTATTCTACGTACTGATTATTTACATTGGTCCATTCACCAGGCACAAGATCACCATCCCCATTTATGTAATCCACTTTTCCTGTGGGACAATAGTTCCTGTCTTGAACTAGTTTTGAGGTAATTATGAAGTACAACAACATCTTTTGTTATACCTTCCACTACCTCCAAACTAGCATTGATAGGGTGTAGTAATATAATAATAATAATTTATTGCTTCTGAAAACAAGTTAACAGCAAGAAATGTATGGGGGTAGCAAGTAGAAAAAAAAATATATTATGAATTTCACAATTCAAAGTAAAAATAGAGAACAGTTAATCACTTAAGATAAATGATCGTAATCTAAGAATGTTACAAATGTATTCTGATATTTTCTTGGCATCAATCACGGATACATTTTGTAAAGTGGCAATCAATGTTTCCAAACTCGCTAGGCAAGGAGTATTCTGTTTCAACACTGTATAGATAGGACAGTCAAAGATAATATGGAAAAGTGTTTCCTTTTCGTTTTTATTACAGACTGGGCAAGTAATTTCAGGATCAATAGAATAAGAGATACCATTCAGCGTAAATTTGATCCTAAATTGATTGGCCATACGTAATTGAGCAAGTGTGCGGGTGACCTGGATGGGTAGTTTGAGCAGCAGGTATGTGCTAGGATTGGTTGAAGTATTAAATAGATGGTACATGTACATAAATGGATAACGAGAGGTTATTGCAATGTCTGAGTCATGTAAAAATTGGTAGTATTTAGCTAGTAAATACTTTCTATTCTTGAACAGATCATTGTGATTCAAATCATCCCATAACGTCAATGACTCGGTATCAGAGAAAACATTCTTTATCTGCAATGGCCAATTATATTTAGGATCTGAGTTATTCATCACACGCATTTGTTGTTCGAGACAGAGCCTAGGGTATCGATGCTATTCCATTAAAAGTATCTTTAATATCCAGTTGAGGCTCATTTTGAAAATATTGTAAGCGAGTTTAACTCTACCAGCTTCTAAGCGAACGATGGAATCGGGTGTATTAATAGCGACTAGAAGTATTCTTTTAATAAATGAAATTTGAACTCTTTCAAGCACATCTAGATATCTGAGTCCCCAAATAGGAATACAATTATACATGACGCTCAAACACAATGAATCGAACAGTTTTATCCTGGGTGGCCAGGTATCAATTTTAGCAGAAGACATATAAGGCAAAATAGAACCGATCGCTTGTTTACCTTTAGTGTTTGTAATATTCGACATTTCATAAAAAAGACCAGAAGAGGTGAATGTTACGCCTAGATAATTATATTTATTAGTCACTTCCACAAGCTGATTGGCGTAATGAAATTCGAAATTGGGTTTATGAAACCCACCTCGTGAAAACTGCATTATCTTAGTTTTTTCAGATTAACAATAAGCTCATTTGATGAGGCGTCTATCTCAGAATGTGCAAGGATAACAAGATCATCAGCATACATTAATGTCAAAACATCGTTTCTATCATCTATATTCACACCATGAGCTCCACTGTCATGAAAGAAAGATTCTATATCCGCTATAAATAGTGCAAATAAAAGGGGACTCAAAGGTTCTCCCTGTAAAACACCTGTGGTAACTTCGTATAATTTCGTCAACCCATCAGAGCCTTTTATTTGCATAGTTGTTTGTGAATATAAGGTTTTTATTAGGTGAATAATTTTTGAGGATATTCCCAAGTTAAATAATTTCATCCACAGTATGTTGTGATTGATTGAGTCAAAGGCTCTCTTGAAGTCAACAAAAACAGCAAAAAGTTTACGCTTCCTATGCCTAATGTGTAAGTGAATAACAGATGTCAAAGTAAAAACATTGTCCATACATCCTCGGGATGGGCGAAATCCTGACTGAGACTCCGGCAGTATGCTGGATTCATCAGCCCAACAAGATAATCTATTGAGGATAATGGTTGTGAATAGCTTTAGGCAACAATTCACCATAGGTGGGGTATTTGAAGGACCACCCTTATGTAGCATCGATAGTAAAATGGTTGACCACGATCTAGGGATTGTACTGTTATCAAAGATATTATTGAATAAAGAAGTTTAGTATATTACCCAGATATGTGGCAAATTTTTGAAAAACTCATAAGGTATACCATCAGTACCAGGCGACTTGCCGGTTTTACATTTATTAAGGGCGGTATAAACTTCAGAAGAAGAAATAGCTGAATCAAGATGAGGATGCCTAACATAATAATAATAATAATAATGTCTTTTATTCACCAAGATAAAAAATAGAAAGATCACAAAGAAAATACAATGGGTTTGGTAAAGTCCCGGAGCGGAATTCAGGAGACAAGCGTGTGCAACACGCCGAATCCTGCTCTTCCATTCAACTCCTTTACTATCTAAACAAATTCAAAATATTCATATAGATGCATCATATACATATAATGTACAAAAAAAAGCTTGTAGTGCATGTGTGATGAAGATAAAAGAAAGAAAACAAATAGAGAAATAAAAAGGATAATTCGTAATGCTTACAGAAATATGACTTGAATTTTTACATTTTATGCGAGACTAGTTGCATGATAGCTGTCTTTCATATAGCCAGTTACGAGTCTGTAGCTTAAAAAGTGGCAGTTTCAATTTTTTCAGATGTGTGGGAAGACTATTGTAATGAGTGTATATAGAAAAACTAAACGATCTCTCAAACATTGCTGTGGTGTGGCGGGGGGCAGTTATCATATATTTATGTCGGATATTCACTTCATGTTCATTTTCACGAAATCGAACTTTATCATAAAGATACTGCGGTGATTTGTTGATGATTATATTGTGGTATAAGGTTAGAGATTGCAATAAGAAACGATTCTTCATTGATAGCCATTGCGACTGAGAAAGCTTATGAGAAATATGCTGGAACTTACGGATGCCATAGATGTAGTGTAAACAGGAATTTTGGACTTTTTGTATCCTGCACAAATCTAGACTATCCAAACAGGGAAAATATATAGGTGAACAGTAGGTGAATTGTGAAAGGATGAGAGTCTGACATAAATTGGTTTTTGTCTGAGTATTTAGGTATGCTCGGTGAGGGTAAATTAATCTTAAGTTCGCATAAGCTCTCTGGATGTATAATGAAACTTGCTTTTTGAACCTAAAATTATTATTTAACATCAAGCCAAGATTTTTTGCCTCCGGTACTATGTTTAGAGTTATCCCGTTCAGAGAAATATTTACTTGAGGTGAATACCTTTGGCATAATAACTTGGGACCAAACATAAGAACCTGCGTTTTAGTAGGATTGATTTGCAGCTCGTGTTTCGTAGAAGAATCATAAATGTTTTGAAGTTCAGTATTGATGTCAGCAACAGCTTCATTCAGCAATTCTGGTTTGAACGATACATAAAGTTGGGTATCATCAGCGTAAGCATGATACTTACAGAGATTAATCTTAGTCAGTATATTTGAGGTATATAAACTAAAAAGCAAAGGCCCAAGTATCGATCCTTGCGGAACACCACGCATTAATCTCACCGATTCAGACAGTTCGCCTTCGAGTTTCACCATTTGATGTCTGTTTGTGAAGTATTCTTGCATCATCTTAACGGCTGTTTTTGAGAAGCCAATATAGTTGAGCATAGATAAAAGAATGTTTGAATTCAAGGAGTCAAATGCTTTACTGTAGTCCAGTAAGATCAATAACGAGATGTATCCTGAATCTGTTGCTGCCAAAATGTCATCTGTTATTTTGAGCAAAGCTGTTGTACAGCTATGTAGAGGCCTAAAGCCCGACTGAAAGATAGGCATCAAATTAAAGTTACTGATATATTCCCTGATTTGTTTATTCAAAATGCGTTCCAGTAACTTAGACATGGTGGGAAGAATACTTATGGGTCTGAGATCTTTGTAGTCCAAAATGTCAGCTGTTTTGGGGACAGGTACAACATACGCGATTTTCCATTGAGTTGGGAAAATTTTTTCAAGAATACAGCTATTGATTATATGTAATAAAGCATTTTTTATTATCGGAAAGCATATATTTATCATTGTCATATTAATACCATCTACTCCAGTTGCATTAGTTTTCAGGCAATTCACTGCATCTACAACGTCTTCTTCAGATACAAGGTAAAATTCGAAATTATTACCGTCCAGATTCGGGGATAAGTTATTGTTATAAAATTCAATAAGTTCTTTGTTGTCATTATTGAAATTTGGGACACTGTTTACGAAATGGGAGTTAATTTGATTGGCGTCATTCAAATTTTCTGGGATTGCAACGTAAGGTTTTCTGTTCGTAACATTTAGGTTTCTCAGCTCTTTCCATAGTTGCTTCTGGTCTTTATTGGCACAAACACGATTGAAATAATTTTTTTTTTCATATTTTATAGAAGTGTTGGTAATGTTTCGTAGATTTTTATAATGACGAAAATTTTTCTCTGATTTAGTTTGATTGTATTTCAGTTTTGCTTTGTCTCTGAGGTTCATCAATTCTTTGAGATTATAGTTCAACCAAGGAGCAGGTGCCTTTGTTAATCTTACTAACCGCATTGGGGCATAATGATCAATTACTGTTAGGATAGATTCATTGAGTATTTTCAATTTTTCATCTATATTTTTAGTATAGTAAATTCTATGTAAATTCACTTGCTCTAGTTCGGAGCAAACCTTTTTCATATCTACTTTTTTAAAGATTCTACAGTATTTCATGACAGGTTTCGGCTTCGAAATACCAATATCTGCAAAATGGTCATCATGGTCCGATATATCACAAACTATGACTCCAGAATTGGATATAAATTCTGTTTTTGTAACCATTATTAAATCTATGAGTGTCGAACTTTTCTCACACACTCTTGTTGGTGAGTTTATGATTTGTGATAGCTCATGATCACTCCTAAAATTTTCTAAATATCTGATTGAATAATTATTGGGATTGTAAACATCCACATTCAGATCGCCCATGCAAATAATATTATCAGACATATTCAAGGAATGGGAAAATGTATTATCTAATTCATCGAAAAAGGAAGCAATGTCTGAGCTAGGTGGGCGATAGGTTACACCACAGATGAAGTTCACGGACGTTGTCGTCTGAACCATTAACCATAGCTGCTCAATTTTAGTAGAGGTTTCAATGAGTTTGAAATTAAGTTTATTGGAAATATAGATGCCTACCCCGCCACCACGCGAACACCTATCTTTTCTTAAGAACTTATACCCGTTAATTATAACTGCCGACGTTTTTACTTTATCATCCAACCATGTCTCGCTAACAGCAATAATATCACATTTATTTGTAAGGATGAAATTCTTGACATCAGTTAATTTGCCCAAAATAGAACGAACATTCAAGTGCAATATTCTTAAATTATTCTGTATCATATTTCAATAATAACCAAAAAACAATATAAATACCAGGTACTATCTCTGAATAGCTAAGTAATAAAAGAAATAGGTATAAAATAATGAGAAGAAAAAAAAAAAGGTCACTTTTTCTGATATGCAGTCGCTATTGTCTTCTTTATCCAAGGGCACTCAGATCATACAGGTCTGCTCATACCATATCAGATTATTTCTGTGTTAGAGTTTTCATGAATTTTGCGATATCATCCTGGGATAAAATTTTATTCACCTTGCCATTAATTTTTGCTCGAACTTGCCCGCCCATACTCCAGGTGTTCTTATTACCAAATGCAACAGCTGCCTTAGTTAAAAGTCCATAACGAGTGGGCGTGAGATCCTCTTTGATGACGACATTCGTTCCTTTCAGCTTGGATTTGTTGTAGAATACAGAGTTTCTTTTTTCCTTCGAACGAAATTTCACCAATAAAGGTTGTGGCCCACCTTTCTTGCTGACAGGCAGTCGGTAGCTGAATTCTATATCCTCCTCATTGACATTGAGTTTCATTTTGTTCTTAATTATGGAAATTACTTGTTTGGTATGGTTTCTATCCTGACTTCTGTCTTCCTGTATACCATACACACGCAGGTTATTTTGTTTGGCTTCCTGTTCCAACTGATCCACCCTGTCTTCTAAAGTGCTAACTTTTTCTTCATAGACCTTGATGTGTTCCTTGATCATGGCAGAAATTGGCGTAGCAATCACTTCGACTAATTTATTCAAGAAAAACTTAGATGATATGATTTTTTCACAGATTTGCTGTACTTGTGTATCGACATCAAGTTGGTTTTCTCTTTTTGGCCTAGACATTTTGATTCAACACAGAAGTTAGAAACTAACAACAAATATTGGGGAGCGACCTGAAAACACGTCTACTCTCTACTGCACATCTATACCCTTCTAACATCTATGAAGTTTATCGGGAATGTTATTCTAGCAGGGTATATATTTTCATAGAAGTTTCCCAAACATACACAGGTAAATTTTTGTGCTTAAAGTTATTACGAAAATGTTTAACAGTCAGCCAGAATTCCTTGGGATTTGATATATTAGACAGTTTTCAAATTATATCCGATTCATACTTATTTTTCTTCATTTTGATAATTTTCTTGTACGCCAACGCTGGCTTAGTATCCCGAATGTACTTTTTATGGTCCTTCCGGCTCTGCTGATCCTGTAATAATTTTTTTTTTCACCCAGATGGCTACCAGCATAGGGTCTTATGATGTTTTTATGTAATGCATGGGAATGCGGCATCTGCCACTAAAAAGTGGTTCATCATTATATCTGATCCTGGTAATTTTGTAGGAGGAGGTAAATCTAATTCTTCAGTCATCAGGGCATTTCCTAGGCCACTTGCTCTGAAAACTGCGGAATCATGGTTATAACCTGCAGCACCAATGTCCACCATTGTAAATCTATAGAAAGTATCACAGGAAGACATCAGAACAATGCTGTAATCCTTTTTATAGTTGAAAAATTGACTCCTGAGTGAGGTGGACATCTGATATTGATGTGTTTTCCATCGAATGCACCAACACAGTTTGACAAGTTCCATTTCTTGAAAAAACCATCACGAATGGATTTCCAGGTCTGCATGGTGGAAGTTGAAAGTTCAGAAGGGCTCAGCACATCCCATATGACATTGCAATTTTCCTTAATTATTTGATGGGCAGTAGCATGGCCAATTCTATATCCCCGAGAAATTTCTTGCATTGAGCAGCCCTCTGCAAGATAACTGAAAGAGATATAATGGAAGTAATTGTGCAAGAAATATTTGATGGAATAATGAACTCACTGGAGAGTTATCATAAGCCTATGCCCAGGAGATAAATGGTACTTTTTCACATATTTTTGTATGTGTGGACCAACACACGTGAGGAGATACTCAAATTGTGTCCTGTTCATTCTTGAATACTGTATGAATTGCTTTTCATCCCATTCGAGTGTTTGCATACCCTTTTATTAGAGTAGCAAAGAACCCTTTTCTTTTACGCCTTCTATTAATAGGACGCACCTTAAATCTTCTGAGACGTTTTTGTGAATGTAAAATGGTGCAAAAACACTTACATTCATCAAAAAATATACACTAATCGTTATTAATTTTTGATTGTCCATATATTTTGTTACTTGATGAAACAATGAGAATAATTCTGGATTTCGAAAAAAGTTCCGTTATATAGCCTGTCATTAGTGTCATTGTCTTAATGCCTATCCTTCTTGAGTTGTATAAATAGTCATGTCCTCATTCCTTAAGACAAAGACTGAAGACAGAGACTGATACTTGAGATAAAGACAAAGGTAAGTGAATCCATAATATTGATCCTGATATACCTGATCACTCGTATATAGCCTGGCATCTCATATCAGGCACGACTTTTGTTGTTGTATTGGTGTGTGTTCATCATTTCGTTCAGTGTTTAGATTATGCAGAAATTGATAAATTTTATTGACGGTATAGGTAGTTTCATATAGCGATCAATGTTTTATTAACCATGAGTCTTTTTCGTTGATATGATCAGTTCAGAAAAGTCAGATTCATTAAGGTACACCTCCAGCAGAAATGGATGATTAATAGGAACTTCTTCTGAAGTGTCAAGGGGTATAGTTAAATAACCAATAAGACTTGTGAGCTTGCATTCTAGGAGTGTGATAATCAAGTTGGTGAATACTCTACTGATTATGATAAAAGACTGAAGCACCCCACAAAAAATATATCAATCTTTCTACAATGATTGAGAACAAAGAAGGTAGTGTTCATATCATAAAGTATACTGTCTCACAACTTTTTGATCCTGATATCAAATGCCTCCCTGAATTGATTTTCACATTGGATGTGGATAATTTGTGCTTTATTTTGTGTTAATTCTATACATAATATATTAATATTTCATACAAGGTTATTTTTTATTTCCATGAGATACCTTATAGCAAATTGAATAATTCATTCCATGAATGAGGCCACCTTGTCTATTCAACTAACCTTGGTCTTAGTCTCCCTCCTTGTTAACTTCTGAACTATAGGAAACAAAAATGAAAAAAAATACAGAAGAATAACATCATCATGTTGAACCTTAAAAAAGAGGGGTCCTCCTTTACCTCATTTGACAGGTTTCATGACACAATACCATCAACAAAATTGAACTAAGATATCTTCTGGTTTGTTATTGAAATGTTACAATTTTATCAGATGACAATTGCTGAAGATACCTTGGTGAAAAAGTTATTGTACTTAATTTCAAAATTATTGTAATTTTTATAATTCCTGTCCAGGAAGAAGAAATGAAGATATTGAGAATTGAATGTTAAATTGAGCGTGGACTGTATTACGGTTTTCCTGTTAAACGAGATGATTGGCAGTAAATTTTTTGTTTGCTCACCCCTGACCACTCTGACCCCGCTTGGCAGGTCGACCTACTGCAGCTATCCAAATCGTTTCGTATCACTTGTACACTATATAACTGAATGTCTGAATTCCCTTGATTAGGTTTTGAGAGTTGTAGAACTATATCGAATATCTGCCAAGAGTGCGTTTTTCTGCTGATAGATTCTCACCAACTGCCTTTTCATGCTGTTGCGCGCACACACTTGAGTTTCTGCCCAGAGGGCAGCAGCGTCCAGAGCCAATATAAAATACTGCCTTTCAAATAAGCGCGAAATATTGAAAATAAATTAACAAACGTGTCGTTATCCACTTGTAATAGATATTAGAAAAATAAAATTACCGAAACAATTTAGAAAAAAAATACCAAAATTAAACATGCCCCCCACCAAAATACCCCTGTATTTTTATAACTACTTATATTGATAAATTATTGATTAGGCAAAGGACAAATCTTCACCAGCGGTCTCTGGAAGACTCCTTGGGCTGTCTTTACTGTGACCACTCTAATAATATTATCCTTGCCAGGATGTGTCGCGATTATACGACCAAGCCGCCACTGGGAAGGAGGGGCTTGTTCATCTTTAATTAGTATGAGAGTACCAATCTTGATTTCTACGTCGTTCTTCAACCACTTTGAACGACTATTTAATGTATGGAGATATTCCATATGCCACCTTTTCCAAAAGCTCTGATGGAGCTTCTGAAGCAATTGCCACCTAGTTAGACGACTTGTAGGTATATCAATAACTTCCTTGTCTGGAAGACAAGTAAGCGGCTCTAAAGTTAGGAAATGTCCCGGAGTGAGCGAAGAAAAGTCGTTTGGATCAGAACTAATAGGAGAGAGAGGCCTAGAGTTAAGTAATGCCTCAATTTGAGTAAACAAAGTGTATAATTCTTCATAAGTGAGTAGCTGGTCCCCTATTACACGGTACAAATGGGTTTTAACGGATTTCACTCCGGCCTCCCATAGGCCCCCAAAGTGTGGACTACTCGGAGCATTAAATGACCATACTATTTTTTCGACAACTGCCGCATTTTTCATGAGTTCGGCTAAGTATTTACTGCTCGCCTGAAAATTAGATCCACAATCACTATGAAGTTCAGTACATCTACCTCTTCTAGAGATGAATCGTCGTAAGGCCGCGAGAAAAGATTCAGCGGATAAGTCAGAACATAGTTCCAAGTGTATTGCCTTCGTGGCATAACATACGAAGACGCAGAGATAAGATTTTTGTGATTTGCAGCCACGATATTTTCCAAGTGAAATACGAAAAGATCCACAGAAATCTACGCCAACTACGGAAAATGGTTTCAGGGCAGATATTCTCATGGTAGGAAGATTTCCTATGTAAGGCTCAAGTGGTTTTGGATTAGTGCGGAAACATTTGTAACAATTAGAAATAACTGATCGTATTGCCCTTTTGGGACTCAAAATCCAATAATTTTGTGCGAGTAGGAAGTGAAGCGTTTGAAGTCCCGGATGGAAATTTTCACGATGGGTGTCTTCGATCAGAAGCTCAGTAAAACGGCATTTTCTATAGAGCAAAATTGGATGTTTCTGATCGAAGCTCAAATTTGAACATTTCAGTCTGCCCCCCACCCTAATTATACCTGCACTATCAATAAATGGAGCGAGTTTTTGCAAATATTTTGGAAGAAGTTTGCCTTTTTTCAATTTGTTGATTTCATCAGCAAAATGAATATTTTGAGAATATTTGATTATGAGGTGCATAGCGTGAGACAATTCTCTGATAGTCAGATGTCCTGTAATTTTTTTACCAGGAAATCGTAGATTGTATCCAAATCTAATACAATACACTAAAATTCGTTTTATTTTTGATAGTGAAGAAAAATGATTCAAGAGATTAGAATATAAAGAATCGTCAAATGATACTAATAAAGTGTTCTTTTTTTCTTCGAGAAGCAATTCCTCACACGGTTCTGGATTCTTGAAACTTGGCCAATCAGAAAAAGGTAAAGATAACCATGGAGGCCCTTTCCACCACAATTCATTGTTAACAAGATCCAATGGTAGTTCACCCCTAGAACCGGGATCTGCAGGATTTTCCTTGGAAATGACGTGATACCAGCAGGAAGGTCATACGTTATTTTGAATATGGGATACTCTGTTGGATATGAAAGTTGGCCACTTTTGTGGAGGTGATTTGATCCAGTTCAAAGCGATCATTGAATCGGTCCAAGCAAATATTTTGCCTATTTGAAGTTTCGATGAGTATGTTTCAATCACAGATGCAATCAAATCTGACAGTAGGACTGCAGCACAGAGTTCCAAACGTGGCAAAGATAATTTTTGAAGAGGTGCAACTTTAGATTTACCACATATGAGAGACACTGTGTAATTATTGTGAGATTGGGAACGAAAATAAATTACGGCGGCATAACCCTTTTCGGAACTATCACAAAATCCAAATATATCAAGCGGTTGTGATTTAGAAAGTAACAAGGGTCGTCTAATTCGTAAACTAGCCAGAAGAGGAAGTTCTCTTTTATAGCGAGACCATAATTTCAAAATATGTGTAGGCGGTGCAGCGTCCCATTCAAGTCCGAGGCTCCATAAAGTCTGAATCAAGTGTTTAGCTAAAAATGTCAAAGGGGTGAGAAACCCAAGCGGATCAAAAATGCGTGCTACCTCCGATAAGATGGTTCTTTTCGTGCAAGGCCTATCAACCGCATCCACCTGAAAAGAAAAACAATCCAAAGCAGGATACCACCGGAGCCCTAGGATTTTTAAACAGGTATCAGAATCCTCAGGATTGAATGGCAAGGAGGAATGAAGCCGATCTGTTTCAGAAATGTTGTTCAAAAGTGAAGGTTCGTTTGTTGCCCATTTTCTTAGCTGAAAACCACCAGATCCTAGTAAATCTATCAACTCACTCTGCAGAGACTGTGCTGCTTCGCGAGTGTCACATCCTGTAATTAAATCATCAACGTAAATGTCGTTGAGCAGTACTTCTGCCGCTAGAGGAAAGTTGGCAGCTTCATCTGTGGCCAGCTGTCGTAGACATCAAATAGCAAGATAAGGTGACGAGCTAATACCAAATGTTACCCTAGTTAGACGATACTCTTGAATAGGTTCATTTTGAGAAAAACGCCAAACCAACCTTTGATAATCTCTATGTTTAGGGTGTACTAAAATTTGGAGAAACATCTGTTTTATATCTGCGGTGAGTACGAAGGTATGGAGTCGGAAATGAAGTAAAATTTGAAAAAGATTACTCTGCAATTTCGGACCTGGAAATAGAGTATCATTGAGCGATAGATTCTGTGCAGATTTACAACTACCATCGAAGACTACTCTAAGTTTAGTCGTATGACTATCAGGGCGAACAACGCAATGGTGCGGCAGATAAAATGAATTCGGAGGAGGAGTACCCTCGACCTTTTCCATGTGGCCAAGGTGCAAATACTCTCCCATAAAGTCTGAATAGGATTTGTGAAGTTCAGGATTACTAACTAGTTTTCTCTCCAGTGAATAAAATCTTCGTAATGCTATAGCACGGGAGCCTACGAAATCAGGCTCTTGTATTTTGAAAGGCAATGAAACTACGTATCTACCAGTTGAATCGCGATAATGATTGTTGACAAAATTTTGCTCACACATTTCTTCGTCAGGTGAAAGCTTATTTGAAGGAAGTACCTTTTCTAATTCCCAAAATCTCTTCAAAGTACTATCTAAATGAGTTTCAAAATCCATGTAGGTAAAGTATGAATTTAGGGATGGTGCTGGCTTATAGTTAGCTTTTCCTAATAATATCCATCCTAATGAAGTTTCTAGTCCAGTGGGTTCATTCGATCCCCCTGTATATTTGCCATTTCTCAAAATTTGTGCAAATACATCAGCACCTAATAGCATATCGATTGGTCGAGAAATATTAAATTCGCGGTCTGCGAGAGGTAAATCTAAGATATTTTTCCAATTTTCGACGTTAATATTGAAACAAGGCATATTCGCGCATATTTTTGGTAAAATAATTACATCAAGAGTCAAAGAAAATGATTTATCATATTTGGAACGTATTTTGCATGTGGCACCTTTTGATATTTTAGATGATGAATTTCCAATTCCATTAAGTGGAATATTAGTACAAAAACTGTTGATTCCTAATTTTAACAAACAACTTTCCGTCATTATATTTGCTTGGCTACCACTATCAACTAATATTTTCACAGGGCATGCATCCCCTTGATGATTCAAAACATCCACGACAGCTGTGGATAATAAAACTGTTTGTTCTCTAAGAATGCCTGTATTGCACTCGAATGATCCAATGTTGGTGGATGTACCAACTGCATTTCCATTAGCAGTATTGAATCTAGTCTGATGTGCAGTAGATTCATTTCTATTGATATGTAGACTGGTGTGGTGTTTTTTCCCGCATGATCTACAGGAAGAAAATGAACGACAAGATGTGATAGAATGACGAGTTGACAAACAATTGAGACAAAGTCTATTTTGTTTCACGAATTCGTACCTCTCATTTTGGGTTTTCTGTAAGAAATTTGGACATCTATGTAAAGCGTGATCTTGTTTGCAAATTATGCAAGAAGTTGTGAAGTAGTTTTGTGCGCCTGCATTGCTGTCACGAGTAACATTTGCGACAAAAAAATTAGAAGTGTTGCGGTTTGTTGTGGATACTTTTCTTTGTGTGAAATTCATATTGCGTTTATTGTCAGAAGGTGAACTAATAGCGGCAGAGTTTAGTGCAGAGCATTGTTTGGTCAAGAACTCCGTGAGGTCCTTGTAGCAAGGAACATCTTCGTTTGGATTAACTACTTTCCTTTGCAGTTCGTATCTTGTTACGGTTGCGCTGTCTATTTTTTTGATCAAGGTTTGAAAAAGAATAAAATCCCATGCTTCAATATCAAAGCTCAAATTTTTCAAAGCCTGAATATTTTCATTAAATATATCTAAAAGCTGCCTCAAAGCTTGCGGTGATTCATTGGAAAGTTTGGGATAGTCGTGGATCTCATCCCAATAAGCTACTGCTAATAATCTTTTATTTTGATATCTTGATACTAATGTGTTATAAGCAACGGTATAATTCGCATCTGTGGTAGGCAAGGACTTTACCAAAGTAAGTGGCTCCCCTTCTAATAAGGAAATTAAATATTGAAACTTTTCAGACTTGGAAAGTGATTGATTACTATCAACAGTGTTCTTGTACAAATCATAGAAAGTGGGCCATTCTTTAGGAGAACCCCTGAAAATTGGTAGTTTTATCTTCGGTAATTTTACACTGCTCGAATTTTTATCATCCGTCGTGGTATTCAAATCCTGTTTTGGACCGAAATGTTCGATATAGATAGCTTTTATTCGATAAAGCTTATCGTCGAATGATTTTCTGATGACTTTCTCTGGCTCGATTTCTGGTTCTTCGTTATTGGAAGCCATTTGGAGTATAACCTCCGAGTGATATTTATCGAATTGATTTTGTAAGGATTCCAAATTCTCATAGCGGCATTTGAACTGCACTAAATATGTACTGTCAGTTTCTGATTGTATAGCAATGTCGTATATGTCGTTTAAGCGATCTATAGCGATTTGGCGCGAAGCTCGCGTTTGGCGAAGCTTGGACATTATTCCTATTTTAGGAAATATAGCAACAAGATACTAATCACCAAATTGAGTTGCAATATCAAGCTATATGGTGATTAATATTGATATAGAAATCAAGATTGGTTCACGATCGAAATGACCTATATTCTATTTTTAGCAATAAACAGGTGAGGGTCAATGACCTGTGCCAACAGGTGACAAAAAGAATGCCCTATCAATATAGAACGGACAGCCACAGAGCTCCAACAAAAACTGGAAATCGAGAGTCACAAAAAAGATTCGAGCCACTAGGCAATTGTTTTCAGCGATAAAGACTTCGAGAATATGTTGAATGTGTTTTATAGGTATATGATATGAGAATGATAAAAGATAATTGATTTCGATCAATGAGCTGAGATTATGATTATGATTATTCAAAATATGCGGTTTTGTCTAGTAATTGATTGAGAGGCGGTATATATATATATATATATATATATATATATATCTATATATTTTTTTTTATAATTGTTCTACAAGTAGTGAAGCGGATATCGACACTGGTTAGGAATACAACAAGAAAATCCGGCGATCTGAATGACCAAATGTTAAATTGAGCGTGGACTGTATTACGGTTTTCCTGTTAAACGAGATGATTGGCAGTAAATTTTTTGTTTGCTCACCCCTGACCACTCTGACCTCGCTTGGCAGGTCGACCTACTGCAGCTATCCAAATCGTTTCGTATCACTTGTACACTATATAACTGAATGTCTGAATTCCCTTGATTAGGTTTTGAGAGTTGTAGAACTATATCGAATATCTGCCAAGAGTGCGTTTTTCTGCTGATAGATTCTCACCAACTGCCTTTTCATGCTGTTGCGCGCACACACTTGAGTTTCTGCCCAGAGGGCAGCAGCGTCCAGAGCCAATATAAAATACTGCCTTTCAAATAAGCGCGAAATATTGAAAATAAATTAACAAACGTGTCGTTATCCACTTGTAATAGATATTAGAAAAATAAAATTACCGAAACAATTTAGAAAAAAAATACCAAAATTAAACATTGAATGAGATGTTTCTTTCTTCCAAGACATGGTATTTTCACCTAATTTTCTCATTTCATGTAGGGGATACATCAGAAAGTATTATTTTTTGAAAAGGAACCCCTGTATATCATTCCTTATTTTGAAAGATTTGCTCAATTTTATCATATCCAAGTAAATCTCGTAAATATCATTGGAATTCATTATAGGAATTCTTTTTTATGTTGAAAATTTGTCCAATTTGATTTTTGAGTTCATCATGATTTTGCTTTATAGAATCAATTGAAGAGCTCACGAAATTGATTGAAAATCGGAGAGTACGTATGTTGAATTAACAATTACTGGAGAGTGGGGATGATAGTTCAGAGGAATTTATCCCTGCCTTGCCCTCAAAGGTACTAGGCTATCGAAAGTCCCTCAGAAAATCCATCAGTGATTTAAAAAAGATTGTGCGTACTCTTCACAATATTTTCTATGTATTACATTTGATTATTCAATTCCAACTATAAGTATACAGGGTGATTCATGGAGACATTCAATAAGAAGTGAAACTAGCTACTAGTTGGAATACCACCTTGAAATTTGGTATGCTGTCATGATATGCTATAAATGCACGTTTATCAGTGATATTTGCTCACATGATTCAAAAGGTCCTTTAAGTTGTGGGCTCATGTTTATATAGTTGATCACCCTGTATATACTAATATCATTAAAATATGAGGTAATATTTGTGATGATATTACAGGCCATTGAGAATTCAAAAAAGAATCATGAATTAAAAATTCTCAACACTTTTAAAAAAGGAAATGAAAATAAGAGTATTAAGAGTCAAGAAAATTTGGAAGTAAATAGGCCAATAACATATGAAAAATGTTCCAATGATATTATAACAGACTTGAAAAAGAAAAATGAAGAATTGATGAGAAAGAACTATACGGCACGGCACCTGAATGGATATGTTCTGCTCTGTGATTTTTCTGTGATTTTTCGAATTTCATCGTGGTAGTCTTCGCCAAAAAAATATTAATCTTATATCAAAGTAAACCTCATGGTGAGGTGGATGTGAGCTGCATGTTCGTATTATTGTGGAAATCAGGGTGAGTTGTGTATTTCGTGAATCTTTGATGACACAGTCAGAAACGCAAAATAGAAACATACAAAAAGCGGCCACCCAAAAAAAATCATACAAAAAAGGAACTGATATAAAGTGCCAGTATAATTGTTAATTCTGGTAGTGTATACTCAAACAACGAAACTGATTCGAACATCGCATTACTGTTTTGCTCACGATTCGCACGGAAACTGCAGTTACTGTATAATTCACACCTAATTGGCACACTGAAGAAATGTCAAAAACCATTGATGACCTTTTCAAACTCATCGAGACAAGCAACAAAGAGATAAAGGACGAGATATCAGCGTTGAAAACTAGCATCAGTGCAGATGTCGCGACGCTGAAGACCAGAATTGAATGTTTGGAAAACGAAAATGAAACTTTGAAGCAACGCCTCATCGAAACTGATAGAAAATCGAGAAAATTCAACATAATAATTCATGGATTACCTGGTGAAGAAAACAATACTTTGTCTGATCTGGTTGAATTTATCAACAAGGAATTAAGTATTGCATGTCATATTCACGACTTCCGCTCTGTTACCAGGATAGGAAAAAATAATGGTGATAAACCAAGATCAATAATAGCAGAAGTAACCAACTTCACTCTCAAAACCCAAATTCTCACCAATTCTCGAAACAAAAACGCCGACTTGAAAAAACTCGGTGTGCTGTTCTTGCAAGATTACGCTAAAGAAGACTATTTTAAGCGTAAATTTATGAGCGAACAACTCAAATTGGCCAAAGTCACTGACCCAAATGCAAAAATTGTAAACAACAAACTATTGATTGACGGCACATCCTATACTCATGCACAATTAATTCAATTAATTGAAAAAGATAAGTCAAGACTGGTAAACGGCTCTGTTGCTGACATCTACGGGGGAAATTCAGAAGAGCGAAAGAGGAAATTGGTTAACTCTCCCACAAGCAGCATCCTCGAGAATCCAAAAACAAGACTCCGTTCTCAATCCATTCGCTCAACTTAACTTGTACTTACAGATACCTTTTACCTATTACTGTCTTTTTTCATATTTTTCTGTTCCTCTATTATTTTTGTAACCTTAACATAGAGTTTTCCATTAAATCCATGCAAGCATGATTATCCAGATTGGCCATATTAACTCGCGATCGCTAGTAGCACATTTCCAACAGTTTAAGAATTGTGTATATTTGAAGTTTGACATAATACTGGTCACTGAATCATGGCTCACAGAAGATATCCCAGATGACCTGATCGCACTCAATGGGTACAGATTGTACAGGAAAGATCGCTTGACGGGAAGAGGTGGTGGTGTGGCAATTTACTTGAAATCTAACTTTAAAGTTAAACCTGTGCTTATTGATCCTAGTAACACTGAACAATTATGGGTATCATTCTCCGTGAAAAATGAAAAATATGCACTTGGTGTCCTTTATCGTCCACCCAGGCAAAATATCAACGAATTTATAAATGATTTCGAGAGTACTGTGAGCATAATTGCTCCCAAATATGACTACCTATTATGTGCTGGTGATCTTAATATAGACATGTTGGATGTAGAAAGTAGTGCCTCCAAACTCTTGAACAACACTATCTCAAGCTATGATTTGAAGAATTTAATACTCGAACCTACCAGAATTAGCCAAACCAGCGCCAAAGCTATTGATTTAATTTTATGCTCTGAATCCATTCATGTCGAAAACGTACTAGTCAGTGATGCCTCAGAAATTTCTGATCACTGTCTTGTATCCTGTTCGATCGGAAGTGGCGACGTCTTGTCAGAACCTAATTTGCGTACATTTCGTGATTTCAAAAAATTCAATTTTGACTCATTTTCTATTGATCTGACTCATACTGATTTCTCCCCAATATACCGCCTAGAAAATATCGATTCTAAAGTAGAATGCTTCAACAATATACTCATATCCATTTATGACTATCATGCACCTTTCAAAACTGTCAAAATTACTAGACCACCAGCACCCTGGATAACTGAAATAATCAAATTGATGATGTCATTACGAGATAAAGCTTTGATCAAATACAAGCGTACCAAGCTAGAGCGCGATTGGAATTACTATAGAGATCTCAGGAACCAAACTAAATATGCAATAATTCGTGAAAAGAGGGCGTATATCCAATTTAAAACTAGAAATTGTAGAAACAACAGCAGGTCACTATGGAGAGAACTTGACAAAATGAACATCCACTCCAAAACTAGAAATCAAGCTATCCCAGCTCATTTGAAAAATGCTCAAGGTATTAACGATTATTTTGCGAGCTCTTCACAGAGTGATTTACAACTCGAAGTTGATACTCTTAACCACTATTCCAACACCTGTCTGGC
The DNA here is from genome assembly GCA_029955515.1 of Chrysomela aeneicollis. Classification (NCBI taxonomy): domain Eukaryota; kingdom Metazoa; phylum Arthropoda; class Insecta; order Coleoptera; family Chrysomelidae; genus Chrysomela; species Chrysomela aeneicollis. Next base: position 22,734 of record JARUHQ010000029.1, on the reverse strand, counting down.
CGGCGCAGGATCATTTAGCTTCGCACCTATTAGTGAAGCTGACATCTATAAACACCTCCTATCCATTGAATCGCGAGCTGTTGGTGCTGACTCAATAAGTGTTGATATGTTACTTCATGCTTGTCCATCTATCTTAGAACATATATGTCACATATTCAATTACTGTATAGAAAATAATACCTTTCCATCGATCTGGAAACGTGCTATTGTTCTTCCTTTGCCAAAAGTCAACAATCCTACTGAATTCAAATCTCTCAGACCTATTAGTATTCTATGTGTCCTATCTAAGATATTTGAGAAGATCATCCATTCACAAATGAAGACCCATTTAGATGATCATCGTCTTTTACCTCAGCACCAATCAGGGTTCAGGTCTCATTATAGTTGCAATACAGCACTTCTAAAAGTTACCGATGATATTCTGAAATATATGGATGACAAAAAGTTGGTATTACTTGTATTCCTAGATTATACAAAAGCGTTCGACAGAATCAAACATGACCTCTTACTGGCCATACTACACTATGTTGGTTTCAGCGATTCTTCCATTATGTTTTTCAAAAATTACCTATACAATCGTTTCCAAGCTGTCAAGCTTGATAACCAACAGTCTGACTACGTGCATATCATGAATGGGGTGCCACAGGGATCAATTTTGGGCCCGTTGCTTTTCATTTTGTACACTATTGATTTACACAGAATTATACATAACTCCAGCAGTCATTTTTATGCAGATGATGTTCAATTATACCTTCCGTTAACTGAAAGTAATTTTGCCCTTACTATTCAGAAAATGAACGATGATCTCACTGCTATTGCTGACATGTCGAGCAAATTGTGTCTCTCTATCAATCCATTGAAATCAAATGCCATTTTGTTCAGTAGAAATAAAGACATCCGTGAAAGGTGCTCACTTAATAACAACCTTCGAGTAAATAATAAACTCATTCCTTTCACAGATACCGTTAAAAATTTAGGCTTAATCATGGACAATACGATGAGATACACGAAGCATGTGAATGTTATCATCAGAAGAGCATTTTGCAATCTGAAACTCATCTACTCCAACAGATCTTTTCTCGACAAAAAAAGTAAAATCATCTAATGCGAAGTCCTAGTCTTGTCTCACTTAAATCATGCAGATGTTGTTTACGGCCCAGCAATACTCAAATCTGATCTGAACAGGCTACAACTGATACAAAATTCGTGTGTCCGTCTGATTTGTGGCTTAAGAAAACGAAATAATATTTCATCTCCTTTGAAAGAACTGGGTTGGCTAAATGTTCAAAAACGCATATTTCTGCATTCATCTGTTTTGTATCACAAAATCATACTACATAAGAAGCCACCATACCTATTTGAAAAAATTTCTTATAGAACAGACATCCACAACCTTAACATTAGATTCAAGTCGAAGTTGACACCACCTATGCACAAAACCTCTCTCTATCAGTCTTCATTTTCGTATATGATATCTCGGCTATATAATAAGGTTCCAGAATATCTGAAGAATTGTTCTATTGGAGTTTTTAAGAAAAAAATTAAATATCTTCTGTTAATGGATAATATACACTTATAAGCTTCTGCTATGTACCTATGTCTTCAACTTCAAATTAAATTATAATTCAATCATCTCAATGTTATCAGACATTATATAATCATTACTCATACAGGAAACTTTTTTTTTGTGTAACTCATTATAGATTATATAATAATTGTGGTCTATTTCTAAATAATTTTTTTTTTCATTATTTTCAAGAATATTTACATTTATTAACCTCCTTTTTTATTATTTTGTTGTTTTTTCTTGTTCTGTAAACTATGAATATAGATTATTTCTTTCGACTCTCTGGTTGAGTGTAAGAAAGTACTTACCCATCTCACACATGGGTAAACGCTAACTCTGCCTTTTGATAGTAGGTAAACAATGTTATTTTTGTATGTAAATGTGTTACATATGTATTTATTTACTATCAATAAAAGCGATTATTATTATTATTATTATTACTATTATTAGAATACAATTCTGGAAGAATTGAATATCTCCTTACAGAAAGAGGTTGTAGAATTAATGAAAGGTGTCATAATATGTCATCGCATTGTTATTATTATTAAGTATGTACCGTCCATCTGTGTTCTGTGTTCTATGAACATAGAGTTGACAATGTCATTCAGATATCATGATCATGGGCGGTCAGACCACAGACTAGACAACTAGCTTATGAATATATCCAGGGTGTTACATCATAATAGAGATTGAACTAATAAATGATTCAGAAGTTACATCAGTATCATCCACATACAGCCATAAACAAACATAACATGGTATCAGGTGTATGAACCAAAAAGCAGGATTGAATAAAGTTGGAGGAGCACGTGGATATAAAAAAAAACACGAAAGTCGTTTGGTCCACAAGTTCATTGGTCATATTGTATACGAAAAGTACGGTAGTTTGAGAGTTTAGTCATGAATTGTACTTCTACTACCAGTAGTTCCGTTGTTCACAATGTTCAGGAGTCAAAAAGTATTTGGGCATGTCAAACCCCTGAATTTAGTAGGTAACCTGTCCTATAATTGGAAGTCTTGGTTGCAGCAGTTCAAAATCTATATGATGGCAAGTGGGTGCGACAATAGCCGAAAAGTAGCCCTCTTTCTCGATTATATTGGTGCAGATGCACTTTATATATATTCAATTCATTCGACATGGATATGGAATTGTGTGAATATGATGATTTAGTGGATGCATTCCAAGCACATTGTAACCCCAAGAAGAATCTAACTGTGGAAAGGTATAATGTCCTAACTATGGAAGGTTATATTTATTTAAACTATTCGAAGACAAGTTTTAGTTTTATTGATACACCACTTTATAATCTGTTCACACTTTTTATATACCATAAAGATCTCAGTACAGTACCGTAGACCACAGAACATTTTAATGTGTCATGTCATATGTTCTAATACGCGCCATCTATCATCTAATCATTATATCTTACATACAGAAAACTATTAAGAATTGTCCCTCATTACAGTGAACTACAATACTCCCCCGCAATTCTCTAATAGGCATAAAAATGAGAACATAAGAAAATAATATTGAGAATACCAAAACAAAAATAATAATATAATCAACAAGCTCACTGAATATTTCTGGATTATATTTCAACAATCTGCAGACAATTTCTGAAATACTTCATCAGTGCCCTTTTGGGTCATTTGTATACATAACTCATGACTTCATTTCATCCTCATTGATAACAGTTTGGCCATCAATTAATATTGTCGGCTCTTTTGTGCCTCAATTTGATTATGACTTCATATATTCTTCTTAGGTCTTGTTTAAATTATCTCTACATGACATTAGATTTCTGATTACTTATCAAAATTGATACATTATTTTCGTGCCCAGCACATCCCTCCCTCACCCCTTTTGAAATTAATACTTACAAAAGTATTGATTTCATAAATGAACAATATACATATATCAAGAACAAAATGAAAAATGTTTATATATTCTTTTTCTTTTGAATAAAGATTTTATATATAAGCAAGAATAAATCTAGATATACATGTGTGGAATTTGTTTCAACAATTTAATTCTAATTAAACACTTTGAAATTTCCTATCAAGAGTTTCCATTAACAAACAAAAAAAATACAACACCACTAGGTACCTGTCACATAACATGAGGTGGATAACTCAAAAATTTGGTGATTACCAGGCCTGTCTCGGTGATACGTCGGCGTCCACAGGGGGGGACTCAGGTGAGTCCGGATGGGCCGCTTCAGGGTTTTCTCGGGGGGTGGATGTTTCCACTTCCCACCTCTCCGCAGGAATCAGCTTCAGGGCGGCCGTAGTGTGGGCTGGGAACCCATCGTCCCAGTCGCTTTCGGGAGAATTCGGTGCCGGAACCGGGGGTGTGAAACTCACCGAAGTCGTTTCAGTGGCAGGGCTGGAGTCATCTATGGGCGGTGGCGGTCCGTCGTTGTGGATGTTTTGGCACCAGTGGCACTCACAGGGTACCCCGCTGACTCGTGGAGGCGGCTGTCGGTTTTCCGGAATGCACCAATTGCAGGTGCACGTCCACAAACCCATATTTTCCGATGTCCTTAGGTGCTCGGCGTGCAACATGAGAAGGTAGAGCAAATTGTAGCACCTCTCACCGTTCAACTGTTGGCTGGGGTACCTCCTCTGCTCCATCCGGTCAATTAATGTGAGGTGTTCACCCACCAAATTGTTCACTATCGTAATTAATAAACTCTTCTTATCCATGTTGTCCGGCATCTCTCGAACCCATTTAAGTAGAGATTCCATGGTTTTCTTCTCTTTTGTTTTTATGGTCGTCTCTGATTAGCACTTCAGTTGAGAGTGAAGAAGTTCAACTCGAATTTTTACTTAAATAGTCCTTATGCCCATAAACCAAAATATCTTTAACGCCCATAAACTACAATGTCTATACGCCCTTATCTGAATTTACTCCGACAATATCGCTTAGTTTATGTTTTCGTCACAACATTAAAATTATCATCTTTATATATAGCTCTGCTATCCATTAATTTTGCCATTTTATTACTTTCTTTTCAACTCATTTTCCTTGAATCATACAATAACTAATTCCTTATCTACTACCTATTGTCAATGGTTCCTATCTTATATCATATGGTTAAAATTAATAGTTCTTTCAGGGTGAGTTTATTATCGCATATTCCAGCCTCATAAAAATTTTACTGATTATCAGTAGTTCTGCCAAAATTCCATTTTACAGTTTCAAAAGGATTCGACACGCTAGATTGATCCTCTCCTATTGGGTTCAGATTTTTATTTATTGTCATGTTCTGCCTCATTTCCGTTAACGGGACAGAGTTTTTCGGTATATTATCTTCCTCTAGTGGATTTATGGATTCTTCAGGCGCATATGTGGGAATGTCCGTTTGCTGGAGGAGTTTTTGATGCAATATATACATAGTGAAGGCGTCGCAACATGAAAACAACATATGCCATGATAGTCCTTTCCACCTATGGATTGCTATCGCGTTTAGAAAGGTTTCTAGTGAAAATTTCAATACTTTATAGCAAAAATACAATCCTAACAATCCACTGGTCAGATCTCCTACATATACAAACCAACCGTATATTTTCTTTATCATTGAGTCAGCTAATTTAGCTAATTCTTTTTCATCAAATAAATTCAACGCTGAAAATCCTTGCCCGTCCACGGTCTTCCCGTTTATCTTCTGGACTATAATATTGTTCACAGCCTCACGTTCTATCCCGTACATCATTACTTCCTGAGCGCGTCTTATTTCCGCATCCGTGTATATTCCACCGACTCCTATTTGTTTTATTGATTGTATTCGAAAAGGGGATTCTTCTCCTACTTTAAGTTTACTTGGGATCACTCCGGTAGTGGGATATGGATCAAAACCTATCCAATGAGAGTCTAGATAATACAAGAAGGGAATTAGTTGATTACATTCTATCTGAGTAGCGTAATCTTGCAATATACGTGTGATCGGGGACATGTAGTATGATCTATTATGAGCTGTGACTGATAGTTCTACGTAACAATTTTTTGGTTCTCTTCGTATGTCTACATTTACTGGTTGACATTTGAGGATGTATAGCACCTCTCCACTTATTTGTCCAATAAATCCCATCTGATCTTGTACCAAAGCCGCAATTGCATTTGGGTAACTTTTTGCTAGTAGTAGACGATTTTTCAGTACTTCTCGTCGTAATAAACATCTTCTATATACGGTCTGAGCGAAAGCTTCATGCAAATTCCGTTTAAACGATTGTTCAATATATAAAAAATTTGTGTTGACGTAGGTGATGAGATTTGCATCTGCCTCGGTATTTCCAACTCTCCATTTCATGGAAGGCACTTCAGGAAGGTATTTTGTTATTATAATTCGTGGATGTTCTGTGATCCACACTTTTCTGTTACAATGAAAGTCTTGTGATTTAATTTCTATAGCAAATATCTTCCAATTAGCTTCTACTACTAATATCTGCTTTTGATTTGTTTGATCCGATGTTTCCTGAATTAGCGCAGCCTTTCCGTCGTATAGGGTGGCAAAATCCTGACACTCGTCTACTTTTATGGATTCCCATGTTGTTTCGCCTATTATGTAATCCATGCAATAGTTATCTAAGAACTTGCATAAGATTCCGTTCATTAATACTATTTCATTTGCATCTAATCTAGCCGTAGCCATATAATTTGTTATTGTGATAGTTACAGCAGCGATTACAACTACATTACTCCATTCTTCTCCTTTATAGCTGTAGGTGACACCTTCACAAACTCCTTCTTGAGTTAATTTTCCTGCTAAGGTTACTGATGTGGTGACAGATGTATTTCTTTCTAGTTTTATGACATGATTATTGAACCCACGATATTCTACATGTGCATGCATTTTTTCACATTCCTCTTTCTCGACTTGTTGTATGTAATTTAGAATTCCGTGTTTCACGGGGCTAGCGTGAGACCACATTCCGCAGTTGTACATAAATCTGTTTATTTCTACGAGACACCTTCTTACTGGTATCTTGTCAATTCGTTTTCTTTCCAAAATTTGTACAGTTACTTCTTTTATTGTATATCCCTGTATGGGGTCTGGACACTCTTCCACATCTCTCAGCGATATGGCACTTATATTAGCCGAAGGATTCCGACAGTCATAGGCTATTAAACCACCTCCTATATCGATCATCAGCTGACTCACGATGACTAGTAGTACTTTCCCTAAAAATATTTATCAATTGCTAATCTTATTGATATTTTGTTTCTCTAAAACAGTCGATAATGTTTTAATGATTCTCCTATCTTTTCTCATAGTATAGTGTGTTTATTTTTATTCTTCTCCTTCATCGAATCCCCTTTTTTTTACGTATTAATCCAATCTTATTCAATATTTCACTTTCCTAATCTCTTATGCGCTTGAGGGTCGACAGCTATATTTCCATAGGTATATTTATGTATTATTTTTACTATCTATATCTCATTCTTCAGTCTCGGGTTATCTGAGTATATGGTTTCGTCAACCCTAAATCGTTATCATATTGACCGTGGTGAAATCCACTCTCGCTATGTTACTTGCTTATGAATTTTTTTTTTTAATTCGACGACGCAACACCCAATCGTGATCTTCTACAGGCCCTCTTGACCGGGTTTGGTGATTATGTACTACTTCAGGTTCCGAATTTGACTCGCTGGCAGATTCGTATTGTTCTTCCTCGCTAATGCTTTCTTCTTCGTTATCATTACTTGTATTTCCTTCTTCGTTGCTCTCCGAGTCTGAGTTTGTGGAGTCCGTTTCGTTATCTGATTCACCAGATGTTCTCGGATTCTGAATTTGACCTAGTTCTATTCTAGGTATCCCAATATCGTAAAGGGACGGGTAATCGTCCTCTGGCCCATTATTTATTTGTACCTCGTTTTCGACTGAATGTTCCTCGCTGTCAGCTGATTCTACACCCTTAACTAATTTCAACCTATTTGCATGAACTATCTGTACCTCTTTTCTATTTCCGATCTTCTGAATTTTATAAGTCACTGGTCCAAGTTTTTCTATTATTCTAAATGGCCCGCTAAAATTTGGATAGAATTTGCTTGCTAATTTTCTGCCTTTTGTTACAACTGGAGTATGTAAATATACACGGTCACTTATTTTCAGTTCTCTGGTCTTTGCTTTTTTATTAAATCTTTCTCGTCTATTTTCTGAACTTTTTTCAAGAGATTCTCTAGCTATCTCATGTGCGACTTGCATTCTATGAGTGAGTTCGGCGGCGTAATTACTATCAATGTCATAACTTATTCGGGTTTTCTGATTAATCAATTGATGTGGTAGTATGAAATCTCGTCCAAACATCAAATAAGAAGGGCTTTCATTAGTCGACCCATGAATCTGATTTCTATAGGCTAACATCGCAAACGGTAGGTATTCGTCCCATCCATCATTTTCATCAGTTACGTAATGAGATATCATTTGTTTCATTTGAAGATGCATTCTTTCAATAATTCCATTGCATTGTGGATGATACGGGGTTGTTAATAATCTCTTAATATCAAGTATATTACAAACTTCCTTGAACATTCTTGACATAAATTGACTTCCTCTATCGGTTAATAATGCCATTGGCGTTCCGAATCGACAAATTATATTTACAACAAATGCTTTTGCTACGGTTTCAGCTGTAATATCAGGAAGTGCGACCGCTTCTGGGTATCTAGTGAGATGATCAATTATTGTTAAAATATATTTATTTCCGTTTTTTGTTCTATTCAGAGGTCCTACAATATCCATAGATATTCGGTCAAACGGGGCTTCAGGTGCATAAAGATTTTGTAACTCTGCTGGGGGTTGGTAATTTGCTTTTCTAAGATTACAGCTATGACATTTCCTGCAAAAATTTTCAATGTCTTTTCTCATATTTTTCCAATAAAAATCTCTTTGAATCGTCTTCAAAGTTTGCTTTTGGCCTGGGTGCATTGACGTAACTGCACTATGGTATAATTTAATTATGTCCTTCATCATAGTCGCTGGTGCGCATATCTTATCTTTTCTCTCATTATTGTCTCTCTTTTTGTACAATATTCCTTCTAAATTCAAATAGAATTCGTCACTTGTCTCATCTAAGGAATTTATCAAATCTCTCAATTGTTTATCCGCATTCTGTTGGCGTTTAATATTTGCGTTGCTCCATACCATATCAATCATAGGTGAACTTTCGATTTCTTCTTCATGAGGTATGTCAGTTATTAATTTTATCGAGTTTTTTGTTTCTTCGGTGCTTCTCAATCTTGTCAAAGCATCAGCATTTGTATTCTTGGATCCCGGACGATAAAGAATACTGAAGCTATATTCTGCTAAGGATAACGCCCATTTTGCTAATCTTGAACTAGGATCCTTTATAGTTAGCAAATAAATAAGAGGCCTATGATCAGTATAGACTGTGAAATGATTTCCTACTAGGTAAATCCTATGTTTCTTGATCATCCATATAACGGCCAGACACTCACGCTCAATAGTTGAATACCGTCTTTCAGCTGAGTTCAAAGTTCTACTAGAATAACAAACAGGTAATTCTGATCCTTCAAATTCTTGACTTAGTACACCCGCTATTGCAGTAGCAGAAGCATCGGTACTTAATATAAAAGTTTTCTTCACGTCTGGAAATCTCAAAATCGGTGGTTTAATAAGAACGTTTTTTAGTGTTTCAAATGATTCTTTCTGTCTGTCCGTCCATATGTATGGCACATTTTTCTTAGTTAATTCTACCAGAGGCAACGCTACTTCGGAGAATTTTGGTACAAATTTTCGATAAAATCCACATAGGCCTAAAAATGCGCGAATTTCTTTCACACTCTGTGGTCGAGGATAATGTTTAATAACTTCCGTTTTTTTCTGGATCAGCAGTACAGCCTCCTTTTGAAATTATATGACCAAGATACTTCGTCTCTGTTTGTAAAAAGTGACACTTTGTAGGTTTAGTCTTTCTAAATGCTCGTCAACATTGTCTGGGCTGAAAATTATAATATCATCTAAATAAACTAAACATTCATTTCCAGTTAATTTTGACAAAACTGCGTACATCAATCTTTGCCAGCTAGCGGGTGCATTAACTAATCCCATAGGTAGTCTATTAAATTGAAATGTCCATACGGTGTACTGAAAGCCGTTTTATCTTTGGAATTTTCGTCAACTTCTACTTGATAATATCCGCTAGCTAAATCTAATACACTGAATAATTCACTTCCGCTTAAAGCATCTAAAGTCTCTTGTAAATTTGGCAGCGGAAAATAATCAGTTTTTGTGATCTCATTCAAATTTCTATAATCTATACAAAGTCTGTATTCTGCATCTTCTCCGTCATGTCGTTTCTTTTCTATCAAAATGCAAGGAGCACTCCAGGGGGATTGTGAATCCTCAATTATGTCATTATCCAATAGTTCTTGTATTTATCTATCAAGTATTTTCTTTCTCTGATAAGGTACTCGATACGGTTGCTTTGCTATCGGTGGTACATTTTCAGTAATGATATGATGTTTTACTCTGGAAGTACATGTCAGTTTCTTATTAGGTGTACGGAATATATCTATATATTCTTTCACTAGCTTGACTAATTTCTCTTGATCTCTATTTACAGGGTTATTCAACTTCATCTGCTCCAATAACTTCTCTGTTTCCTTGTTAACTTCAACAGAATATATCATTCTTATTCGTTATCACCTCTTTTCCTTTGATATCTAATTCTGTCTCAGACGCGTACGCCACCACTGTTTTCTTTCGTAAAACTCTTTCTTTATCCAATAAATTTACTAATCGAATCGGTACTCTCTTTTGTCGTCCACAAAGTGTTCTAGCAAACATTAAACCATGAACTCCGTCATTTCCTTCTAAAACTACATTTTCAGAAGTAATTCTCTTGAAATATCTCATATTTCCTGAACAAATAACCATCGTTTTCGGAGGTTGTGTAATATCCTCAGATAAGTACACAGCTGAACTGCAAGGTAGTACTTGATTTCGACGTTCTTCCTTGGAAGAATTTTCCGAATTTTTCCTATTTTCCATTGCATTCCCTCTCGTAACGATATTCGTATTCGTTGCAAATTTTGATATTCGCTCATTACAACGATTAGTTGCCTCAAATGTTTCTTGACCCCTTCTCGTCTCAATTTTTTCTTCTGAATTTTCATTTCTTACTCGTTTCAACTTATCTTTCAATACTTTCTCAACTCTGCTTCTCGCTATTTTCCTCGAAATTTCTCATTTCCAACACATTTTCCGAAATCTTTACGGTTCGCTCATTTTCTCTCGAAATACCCTTTTTCTTCTTATTCATATTTCTCATCACTTTAACCTCATGGATCAATATATAAGGGATTTTGATTTGAGTACAATTGAAACATACACTTTAAAAAACTTGCAAGAGTGCAAAGAAATCTTAGAGATAAACTGTAGAAACACATTCAAAGTAATCCAAAATAATATACGAAGTCTCAACAGGAAGTTAGATGAATTTAAAATCGCTTTGGAAAAACTGAACACAGATATAGACTGCGTAATTCTTACAGAAACATGGATATTACAAGACCCCAGTTTATATAATATCAATGGCTATGACATGATATATAATGGAAGTAAATCTAACCAAAATGATGGGGTTGTGGTATATGTCAAATCAAACTTGGATTTCACCTACAAATTGAATAAAATTAACAACACAACATTCCTCAGATTGATAATAAAGTTAGACCAAAAAAGTAGTATAACTGTCACAGCCGTATACAGGTCACCATCTTCAAATATTGAGGAGTTTATAATAAATCTCAGTAATTACTTCAAAATATATGAAAATAAAAGGGAAAACTATAGTATTTTTGTTGGCGATATAAATATAGATCTTTTAGATGAAAACGATCAGACCGTCAAATACTCAAATATAATGAATGAATATGGTTACCTGTCAACAATTAATTCAATCACCCGAAACCAACCGCATCAAAAACCGTCATGTATCGATCACATTTTCATAAAAACAATTAATAATGAGCACATTCAAAATATATTACCTTTAGTAATAGAAACAGACATAACAGATCACTACACAACCGTGTTACAATTAATGTTAGACAGTTCTAAAGAAACAATGAATGATAAACATTTTGTGAACCATATCAATTATGAAAAACTGAAGGCTTCTTTCAATAACATATCTTGGGAACCGGTATATTCGGCATCTGATCCAAACACTGCAACTGATTACTTTGTTAACTTTCCAACGCGATTGATAGATGCACTGACACAAAAGAAAAACAAAAGAAACACCTTAAAATAGCACCATGGATAACTAAGGCTTTGATTAAGTCAATAGACACGAGAAATAAAATGTTCAATAACACTCTCAAACATCCGAATAATCCTGACATCAAAGTTGAATATAAAAGATACAGAAATAGATTAACATCATTATTGGCTAAAACTAAACATAACTACTACAAAAAACAAATAGAATCGAGCTCAAATAATACAAAAAAGCTATGGAGTATAGTTAATGAAATTAGTCAAACCCATACAAAAAAACACAACAGAATAAGTACAGTAAAAAGTGAACTAGGAGTGAATTTAACAAATGAGAAGGATATTGCAAATGAGTTAAATAATGAATTTGCTTCGATAGGCAAAAAGCTAGCTAACAAAATTAGAAAAGATCAAAATTTCGTTATTAATAGGTTAACCCCAGTAAATTCCTTTGTTTTGCTACCAACGGATCCACAGGAATTGAAAACCACAATAAACGGATTGAAAAAACATAAATCTGTTGGATTTGATGGCATCAAAACAGAAATACTCCAGTTATTGGTCAATGACATTGTTGAACCACTGGCATATATTTTCAATCAATGCATGAACGTCGGCATATGGCCATCTGCATTTAAAGACTCTGTTGTTATACCATTGTTTAAAAAATGAGATAAAACGATAACAAGTAACTATCGACCAATTTCATTAATAAGCCACATATCAAAGATATTTGAGAGAATAATAAAGGAAAGATTGAATTCATATATGAACAAATATAATATTTTGTCAGATAAACAATTTGGCTTCAGAGAGAAAACATCCACCCAGGGCGCCATCCTTAGCTTAACTAATTACGTAAATACTTCCTTGAATGAAAGCAAGCCGTGTTTATGCATTTTTATAGATTTATCAAAAGCGTTTGATACCATCAGTCATCAACTTTTATTGCAATCCTTAGAAGACATTGGTATACGTAAAAATTGTTTAGAATTATTTAGAAGCTATCTCACTGATAGACATCAAGTTGTGTAGGTGAACGATGTAATGAGTGAATCCAGAGGAATAGAGTATGGGGTCCCACAGGGAACTGTTCTAGGTCCCATACTATTCAATATATATATTAATGGGCTGTTTTCACAACGGAGCAGTGGCGAAATCATCGGGTTTGCTGATGACACCGCCATCTTATATAAAGCAGAAAACTGGGATGAGCTGAAAATAAAAGCTGAAAAGGATTTTACTATAATAAAAAATTGGCTAGACCATAGGTTACTCACACTCAATCTAGAAAAAACAAGTTATCTGCCATTCAGTTGTAACAAGTCCAATACTCCCTCATTTGATTGTTTGAAATTTAATATGAATGGTGAACAGATAGTCATAAAACCTGAAACTAAAATGAAATATTTAGGAATCTATATTGATGTCCATTTGAGGTGGGACTACCACATAACATATGTAACAAAAAAATTACAAACTCTACTATACAAGTTCAAATACCTTAAAAAAATCGTATCTTTGATTCAACTTAAAACCCTATATTTTGCTTTAGTTGAGAGCCACTTGCGTTATGGCATATTAGCATGGGGTGGCACTGCAGATACTCACCTGAAATCTCTAGAAGTAGTACAGAAAAGGCTCCTAAGAATAATTTATTCGAAGGAACCAACATACTCAAGTGATGAACTCTTCTCAGAAGCCAAAATATTCGATATCCGACAGTTATATTACTTTGTAGCTAACTTGAAATATCATCAAAACAAACATATAGCACAAGTTCCATCACATGACTATAACACACGTCAACGGCATCACTTCCTTGTACCACAAATGTCAAAAACACTTTGCCAACGAGCCTACTCATATATTGCTCCAAAAATATACAACTCTTTGCCTGAAGATATAAAAAACAATCCCTTTGCAAATTTTAAACATCAACTGAAAATTTTCATCATTAGCAATCCTAGAAAGATTGTGAGGTTACAAATCCAATTGTAAACGTCATAGTTTTTTGAATATATGTACAATATAAATGTCCACTGAGATCCATTTACTGATTTCTGCATAAAGAACTAATCATAGAGTAAGTTTTATATCCTCCAAAATTCACATAATTATATGTTTTATTATTTTATACACTATTTTCACATGCCCATCGAGATCATTTGCTGAATCATATATCAACATGCATTTGTTATTGAAATTTATTAATTCATTATTTTACGTCACAATCCATAAATTTTAATGTATACACATATTGAGAACTATTTACTGAATCCAACTATTTGTACTTTATTATTATTTTACTATTTCATTACTTATAAATATTATATTATATACTCATTAATTTAGTACTCAAGTACTTGTACCATTTACTCTCAAAACAAGTGTTTAATCACTTACTGAGTATCCACATTTATTCATCGAAATTTAACTTTGTGCATTGTATTTCTTATGTTTTTTGAATAAATGTTATTTATTATTATTATTATTATCTCTCGAAACTTTTTCGATCTGCTTCCGTCCTTCCAAATTCAGCTTACTTTTTCTATCTCGAGTCTCAGCTTCCTTCTCAAGCTGATTTCGCCTACCTGTACTACGTTTTTATCGGACACGCCTGTACACACTTATTTCTCCTACGATTTTCGTGAACTCTGTCAGGAGATTTCTTGTTATCAGAATACTCAATTCTGATATCATTCACCCTTTTTGTACCTGATCGGCTCTTTGTCCTCGCAGGTTGTAACCTTTTTGTTTCCTCTTTAGGGACCTTTACGTTGTTAACATTCTCTGTAAAACGATTGGCCGTCGTTTTAACAGAGGAACCTTTTGTCGCGGCCAACGATGAAAGATTCTCGTCCTCTTCTGATTTACTCAAGGCTACTTTATTCAGGTTCATCAAAATACTCCTGATTTCTCTCAGTTGTGATTCCACGTTCCTTAATCGCTCATTTGTATCTTTATTATACTGTCCTAATTCATTGAATCCCTTTTCTTCCATCAATTCTATCTCTAATTCTCCTATAAACATTTTTCCTAATCCCCAATCAATTTTCACTTCATACTTTTTGAGAAAATCTAACCCTAGAAGCAGATTTGTTCGAAAATTTCCGTCTTCTATGATTATAAACTCATGATTCAATTCAATATCTTCATTCAACCTAATCGGTACTATTACCTTACCTATACTAGGTATCCTATTACCTTGGATATCCACTAAATAGCTATCTACATTATGTTTTTCAATTATTTTCCTATACCCCTTAGCTAAAGTCATTTTAATTAGAGAAACGGAAGCTCCGCTATCAATCAATGCCGTGTGCCAATGACCTTCTATATCTAATATTGCAGTATTCCGGGGTTGGTCATTGTCACAGGTATAGATCTTTATTTCTTCTTTCTTTACTTTTATGGAGGTTGACCTACATTTTGAGCAGTGAATCGACGGGGTGAATGACTCACTGCCTGTTCGTTTAAAGCGCCCTGTCTTGTGTCTCTGAATCTTCTATTTCCTGGACAGGCTCGAGCCAAATGGCCCTTCATATTGCAATTATAGCAGACCACATTATTAACATCTCCATTGCTTCTGCAATCCCTTTGAACATGACCTTCTTTTCTGCACTTGTAGCATACTATTCTGGCATTTGAAGTATGATTTGTTTTACATTCATTCGCGTAATGTCCTTGTTTTTTGACATTTGTAACAGGTTTTTTCCTTTTTAGTCAAACTTACTTCGGGTGTAGCACGTTCCGTTCCTTTTGTAATCATTTCAATTGTTTCTTCCCTCTCTGCTATTTTTAGTGCCTCTTCGATAGCTGTAGGTTGCGCGGATAATACACGTTTACGTACTGGATTCAATAAACCCATCACAAATTGAGTAGTTATATCTCTGTCCAATTTTTGTCGTAAAACCGTATCTACTGCATGATCTCCAGTCGTAGTGAGTGTTTTGAAAGCTAGCAATTTCAACCTCGCCAAAAATTGTCTACATGTTTCTCCATGTCTTTGTTTACATTCCATGAAATTTCGAAGCGCTTGTCCTGGTATCTGACTAACTGCAAAATGATCTCTTAACTGAGTCTTCAAGAGATCCCAGTCTTCAGTGATTTTTAAACTATCTTCTGAATCAAGAAATTGTTTCGCCAGTCCCCTAAATTTTATTCGCGCAATTGCTACTTTTTGTTTTTCTGTCCAATGCGCAATAATAGCCGTTTCATCGATGGATTGGATAAAGTCGTTGATATTTGATTGCCCCGCATAAAAGGGTATAGAATCTGAATTTACAGATACCGGTAGCAATATTTCACGAGCTCTTTCATTTTCCCCTTGGTTTTCTACTATTGGAAGTGTTGGCGGAGTTTGTGGCATGATGACTTATGACTTTTGACTTATTTAACACAAATTTTATCTCAACTCTGAACCTACTTTTTTGAAATCTAACTTTGTTATATGCCTGTTATTTCACTCAGCGGTATAGGGATCGCCTATATTTACCATAAGGCTTTGTAATACCCCACACCTGACACCAATTGTGCTGTACACCTCACTAGTTGATAAGATGTTAAATTATTTTTGGATAGGCCGAGCGGATTTGTCCTATATGTGAGGTGATAAAGCTACAGATGTTTTTAGGGTAGGGCCTTACAGGTGAGTAAAACAACGGCGTCAAGTTAACTAATCTAATTAAAAATATACTTTATCTAACTGTGGTGAACTACTGGCACAAGTACACGTATATCAAAAGTTACATATATCTCCTGAAAGAACCATGTTAATTCACAATCATCTATATGGCTTAAACACAAACAAATATACTATCAAATTCAATATACAACACTATAATCAAAATCCCTTTTTGTAATCAGAAATTCTACGTCCAAATGCTTTATAATTTCAAGTACGACCCTGGCTACTACCTGCTGTAAACGACACCCTCTTAGATAAACAATAAATTTACTACCACGCGTCGCTTAAATATCTTTGATGTCAATGAACTGGGCTTTTGGGCTTTATAGACTGTGATTTCTAGTGACATAGGCTTTTGAACTACTTACACATCTCAATTATGTTTCACTTTTCACTTCGATTATTATATTAGCAATTTCTCGACACTCGAACTGGATTTATATGAACTGAGAAAACTTTCAACTGAACAAGTCACTTTCATTTTATGAGTGGTATCACTTCAGCTTTGAAGACTAACTTTTTCAAACTGTCTTACGACAACTTTGATAAACTGAACAAAAGAGCACGATTTATCTATCGACAAAGAACTCGAGACTTAAAGTTCTCGTTAGCTTCTAAACCGTGTGTCTACGGATATTACGGATTCTTAACTTGATCGAATCATACTAGTATTACTAGTGACTCTCTGTGACTGATCACTGATTGCCGATTCAGACTGCTTTCATATCAAAATCTAACCCCTTTGTCTTTTTGATTGCGGGAATCTATATAAGAAACACGTGCATAACATTTTGTCATTAATTTCCAAATTTATGGCTTTGTTTTTCTCTGTGATATCAAATTTTAAGCTATTTACTTCTTTTATCAGTGCCCTTTGTCTCTTTGATTGCGGGAATCTATAAAAGAAACAAGTGCACATTTTGTCATCAAGTTCCAAATTAATGGCTTTGTTTTTCTCTGTGATATCAAATCTTAAGCTATTTACTTCTTTTATCAGTGCCCTTTTGGGTCATTTGTATACATAACTCATGACTTCATTTCATCCTCATTGATAACAGTTTGGCCATCAATTAATATTGTCGGCTCTTTTGTGCCTCAATTTGATTATGACTTCATATATTCTTCTTAGGTCTTGTTTAAATTATCTCTACTTGACATTAGATTTCTGATTACTTATCAAAATTGATACATTATTTTCGTGCCCAGCACACTTGTTCAAATTGCGGGGATCTAAACAAACACGAAGTGATTTATCTTTTTTTTCCACTAACACTATGGAATTAACCCATTGACTTGGTTCCTGGACTTCAACAATAACATCTAGAGACAACATGCGATTTAGTTCTTTTCTCAATTTCTCAAACAACATGAAAGGAATTTTCTTTGGTGGGTTAATAACTGGTATAACATCATTCTTAACCGTTATGTGACATTCACCTGGAAGACAACCAAGACCCCTGATTCACTGATGATACTCTTTTTATAAGTCCTAACTTTTGACATGTTGGGAGACCTATGACTGTTTGGCAATCTATATCTGTGATGATAAATTCAATTGGACTATTCATGTTGTTAACCTCACAATTTAAAATACATTTACCAACAACAGGTATTACATTTCCTGAAAATGACTTGAGTTTCACTTGAGTAGACATAATTCTCTGGTTCATCTCCAAGTCTTTTATATTTACTCAATGATAATACATTTGCTTCTGCTCCTGTATCTAAATTACATTTGAATGACTTGCTATTAACTTTAATATCTACAGTCCACAATTTATCAAAAGCTGACATATTATTTATGGAACCAATAAAAAATTCTTCATTGGCTTCATCATTTTGAATAGTGGCAACAACACTTAGAATAGTGACCAATTTTTTTACACAGATTACACATTGCACGACAGTGACTTCTGTGATATTGACCACAACGACTACAAGGTTTGGACTGTGCCTGGATATGAGAAGTTGTAACCAAATATGGTACAACTTATCTTTATTTTAGCCTATCAGCTGCTCTAGATTCGGTGGGTCGTGGATAAGGAAAAATTGTTGAATTTTGAGTGAAAATATTAACTCAAGAGAATCAGGAAAAATACAAATGTCATCAAAAATTGAGCGCCATGTATTTTATCAAGGTTAAAATACAAAAACCTGGGATCTATGCAAACTTTTGAACAGTAAAACTACTAATTATAGTTTACAAAGTATAATAACAAAAATTTTGATACAAATTATATAAATACAAATGGAATTTTAGCAAAAGGAAAAGAAATGTCTTAATATAATCTCTATATATCAAGGAAAATCAGTGCAATTTTAAACAATTTGGTCAAGAATCTGGCTTGAATTTTAAGTATCTCTGGATCCCAAATAGAGACTTCACTTACTCTGGTCTGGAATAAAGGTACCTGGATTTCCTCTAACTGGGCAACTCTAGCAGACTATGTTAAGTATGAGAGTCCAACTACTCAGTTCATCAGACTGCATCCATACCTGGAGTCTCTATCGGAATTGGAGTTGCTCAGGAGTAGATCAGGAACTCACAAAATCTCCTTGCTCAAGTCAGATAAACAGGATACTTCCTCTCAAATCAGGACTTCAGGATATCTTGTTCAAATCCAGATTTCAAGCAAGACTTGCTCAATGCCCTAAAAGCACATCAGACAGCAGTATATGTCCCTTATTAGAGTGTTCTCTCTATATCCTATATTGAGCCAAAATGTGATTAACCTCTATTCAGAATTTTGCACTTTATTAAAAAAAAAAATATTCAGATAATAATATTGATCTCTATATATTATATTATCCAGTAGATATCCTAATAGTTATATAATAAAAAAAAAAGGATTCAGATTTCAAACATCAGATATCAAAAATCTCTATATACAAAAATCAGTGATGCAATTTTCTACAAAATCTCATTGTACCTTATTCCTTTCACAAGCTCTCTTTGGAGAGATAGAAATGGACTCGTTACCGAAAGAGCGTGAGCAAAAAGGCGCGAGATTCTCGAGATGCAGTACCCAGATTTGCAAAATTAATATTTTACAATAAAACGAGCCCTTAAACAGCCTACCTGATCACAAGTCTTCAGTTTGGCCAAAAAAGTGTGCTGCAGATTCTGATGACGTAGTGCAGTCCTGGGGGGCCCCCTGGATCCCAATGAACAGCTGGGCAATGATGAGATGATGGCAACGAGGTCACAACAATAACCCTAAAGGTTATGACCCACACAATTGAACCGAATGCGTCGCGGCGATTTGGTTCACTATTTAAGCGATGAAACACAGGTTTTGGTTTTCAGTGGTGAGACGGAACTGACCTACTTTTATATTCTCGAACATTTCAGTAGGTACGTCCAGACAAAAAAAAGTGGTATGGTTTTTCCCACTAGTATAGCTATTTAAGGCTGTATCGCGAATATTTATTATAATTCCGGTATTGCATCTCTTTAAAGATTATAATAAAATAAACGGATTAAGTGAATACTTAACACTCATACTCAAATAAGCAAAGATATCAAAAATAAAGGAACATTAGGACATTCCCATCATCTTTCGATGAACATCCTTCTTAGAGATAATTGAATCCAGAAACAACAGTAATGAATGGATGTAACTTCTTTTGCTTTAATATCAAGTTTTCCAGAGTTGAAGACAACAAGAGAGTTAGAGATCCTTAGTATATCAGAATCAGACTTTTCAGCCAACAAAATAGACCGATCAGTTCTAAAGCAAGTAGACAAATTTCACAAAAGATTTGACAAAGTGTCCATAATATAAAAATTTGTCACTTACCTCAGAACATAATCAATCCTGGAATTCAGCTGAAAAATACTGCTTCTGGGACTAAGAATCCTGTTTCCGGGACCAAGAATTTATCTTTCTAGTTGAATCTCATGACTCTTTCAATTCTCCTATATCCTCAAAATCAGGTAGATACCGCCAGGAATAGAATAATACAGATCCTTGGAAGATTTCGATCAAACTGAAAGCATATAAAAATCCGACAGAAACTATCTCATCATCAAACTTTCATGTTTAATTAATTTCAGTTCTTATTTAACCTGAAATTATTTTCATAAACCCAAAAATTAAATTTATCTGACACAATATTAATTAACGTGTATCCTTTACAATGCAGGATCACATCAAATTATTGAGATACAAAAATTTCAAATATGTCGAGTGCCTCATGGCCTCAAATATCCATCAAAAAAAAATATACCTCAAACTCTCGTTTTCTTCTCTGGAAACTTGTAGAAAAAAAATATCATTGAATTTGATTCAATTTATCAAGAAATTATAATCACATCAAAAGCAGTTTCACAGAAAATCCATCCATTACCTTGCTCTGAAGAAAAAAAAAACCGCAACCAAACTCAACGTCTTAGGGTAAAGCAGACAGTCATCGGCCACCGGGTAGTCATTGGCATAGCCTCAGTTTTTCATAATTTATAATAATCTGGTTCGAAAATAGGGGAATTTTATTTCATCAGTTTGTATTGGCAACCTTTCAGAATATGTTTCCCTGTTCTCCAAGTCATATCGCATAACCTCAAATAACTACGTCGTTGCGATTAAGTTCGTGCTAGCTATTCTTCAGTTTGTGATCAGATATATCAAGAATTGTTCAGATCGAGTGTTGTACGAGTGAAAATAATTCCCAATGTAAGTGGATTTTCACATTCTTTTATGATTTATCAGTTCAAAGAACATTCAAGGCAAATTATTACATGGCGGGAAAATGATTTTTATGGTTAAAATTCATATTTACAGTATGCCTATCACTGGCTTTGAATTTTATGTCGAAAATAGTTATTGGCCATATGGCCAATGACTGCAAGGTTGGAATTCCTTACTATTCTACATTTCTATGTTCATTTAGATACATTTTGGAACCTAATTGACAGTAACCTATCGGTTATATTGGAAATACAATCGTATATAGTGGTTGGCCATATGCCAATCACTATAATTGACCATATGCCAATAACTGAATGGCCGTATGAAATGAATTGAAATATTTTTTTCTTGTTCCTACCCCTAGATGCCGAATGTACAAGAAGGTGGAAAATATGAGAAGAAGTACACAGAAGAAACTATTATCTCAGCCTTGGCAGCCATAAAAAATGGAATGTCTCAAAGACAAGCCTCTAAACTATTTGGTGTGCCTCGTCAAACGTTGCAATTCAGAAAAAGTGAAAAGTTCCACAGTAAAACTAACTTGGGACCAAATCCCATTCTCACCCATGAAGAGGAAAATATTTTAGAAGCATGGATCCTAACTAGTTACAAGAAAGGTTTCCCAGTCAGAAAATTTGATATTCAAGTATCTGTGAAAGAATTCTTGGATGCAAATCCTCGGGAAAATCCATTTCGTGATAATTTACCTGGCGACGGATGGTACAGGGCTTTTCTTAAACGACATCCAGATCTAGCTCACCGCACCCCAGAGGCTGTAACAGCAGCTAGTTCTGTTATTTCAGAGTCAGATATACGACATTGGTTTACTTTGGTGGAAGAATACCTCAAGGGAAAGGGTTATTTTGACATATTGAAAGATCCAACCAGAGTGTTCAATGGGGATGAGACATGTTTTTTCCTTTGTCCTAAAAATACCAAGGTTATTGCTCCTAGAGGTGCAAGAAACGTTTATGAGGTAGACTCTGCCCAAGCAAAAACGAACATAACCGCCATGTTCACTTTCTCTGCGGCTGGTCAAGTGACAGAGCCAATGCTGATATATCCGTATAAGAGGCTACCAGCTTCCATCATAAATTCGGTACCAAGTTCTTGGGGAGTTGGTCATAGTGACAATGGTTGGATGAAGGTGGAATTGTTTTACGAATATATCGGCAATGTATTATATATATCCATGTTTGAAAAATAGTGGAACTAAATTTCCTGTCATTCTTTTCGTGGATGGGCATTCTACTCATCAAACTTTGAAGTTGAGTCAGCTATGCACGAAACTAGAGATTATTCTGATAGCACTCTATCCAAATGCTACCAGAATTATGCAACCTGCTGATGTGGCAGCTTTCAAGCCACTCAAAACCGGATGGAAAAAAGCTGTATTGGAGTTCAGAAGGAAAAATCCCCAACAAATGCTGACCAAGGAAAAATTTGCCCCAGTATTAAAAATCGTGATTGATCGGTGTGCCAAGGTGGATACAATAACACATGGATTTCGAGCCAGTGGTTTATTCCCATGGAATGCCTCTGCTA